>CM068742.1:36088381-36421233 GCA_035084275.1 Hydrolagus colliei
TGGTGGGGGGTGGGTGGGGTGGGAAGTGATTTTTTTAAAAGAAAAAATGTGATCTTTTTTCTTTTGCTTTTCTCTCTTTATGTGAGAGGTACACACACACAGACACACAGACACAGACACACACACACAGACACACAGACACACACACACAGACACACACACACAGACATACACACACACACAGACACACACACACAGACAGACACACACACACACACAGACAGACACTCACAGATACATAATCTTCAATGGATCATGCATTCCCTTTAATTAGCGTTTCACTTCTTGATGGTGAAACCTGCACAGAGTGCAGCTTTGAGTGAGTGTTGATACTGTACTGTGTCTCCTGCCCCCGAAATGCCTTTTGATCTGCCCCGAGATGCAGTCCTGGGGGCCGTGCCATCTGTAAACATTTCAGCCCGGCTGCTTCCTGAGCCCCCGAGATGAAAGAAACAAAAACAAAGTTAGTTCTCTCAGCCCCGTTTCCCCCAAAGCTCGAGTTGTAGACCAGAAACCGAATGGTTAATGTAAACATATGCTGGGTTCCAAGCCTCCCCCCCCCTCATCCCCTTCTTTGACGCTTCATTTGCTTGGTAATAACAAAAAAAAGGAGGTGAAATTGCACCATATGGTCTAATAATAATGGTTAATTGCACTCCTTTGGCGACCAGGAGGGGTAGATCATTTGCTGTTGCCTGTTATGTACTTTGTCTTTGAACAGTCCCAGGTTTTGCTTTTCCTCAGCAGTTAGCGTGGGTGGGGGGGGGGGGGGGGGGGGGATTATTTAGAGTTCTGTGACATCCCTCTGTCTTGCGCCCTGTTCTTTTGCTAACTGCTAAATTTGGCACAAAATAGCTTGTAATCGAATGAATGCATCACTAAATCAGATTTACCAAAACCTCAACAGGCAGAAGCTTCAGCAGGCAGAGCAAAGCCTTTTACATCCCACCGAGTGAGAGAATTTTAATCGCATAATGAACTAGAACCAATTCGCTGGCAAGATGAGGATTAAAAAAACATTTCCCCCCTCCCCCCCCCTCCCCCCCACCCCCCCCCCCCCCCCCCCATTCTGTGTGTGAGCATGTGTTTTTGCTGCAGAGAAGACTTCTTCAAACTCGTGTTTTGAAAGCCAAAACATGATAGCGGTTAGGGACAGGCGTTTCCAAGCCTTGACTGAATTATCGTTGTGAGACTGCATTGGGTCAAATGTAATTCACACAGCGTTGTGCATTATTTAAGAAGTTCTCTGGCAATCCGTATAAGCAACGCTGTGTGAATTCGTGGTGCACCCGAGTGATGCAACTGCTTTCAGTCACATTTTCTGACATCTCCCCTTCTCTCCTTAGCCTTTTCACCCTCACCATCCACCCCCCCTCCTCAAGTGTTCGCTCTGCTGATTTGAGGCATTCCCCCCATTCTGAAAAGACCCACCACGTTCAGTGTGAGTCCACTGTAACAGAGTGCAGGTAGCTATAGGCGACTTCCAATTTGAGAGTGGGGAACAGGTAAATTAGAAGGAGTTGAGCTCCCCCAATTGCTTGGCGTGCAAACGCGCCACTCACTGGCTTAGTCACACACTCCAGAAAACAGTCTGTCATTCAGCTGATCTCATTCAGGGAATGGGCAGAGCTTCTGTTCACAGAATGGAGGTGTTAGGGCTTCGGGGTTCAAAAGCCTTGAGTGCCCTGGGTCGTCTTTCCAATGTGAAGGCGTTGTTACAAATGTAATTTGTTGTTGTTGTTAATGGGCATCATCTAGGATTCATGTACGCCTTTTAATTCCTATTCGGAGTCAGGTAGCTCAGCGGTTAAGAGCACCTGCCTTACAAGTGAGAGACCTGGATTCAATTCCCGGCAGGTCAGGGCGAAACCTTGTGCAAGTTTCCTGACTCCCACACGCCTAATAATAATCCCCTCTCCCAAAAAAACACACACACAAATAAATTGGTCATTTTCAATCCACGACTGTTTGTGGGACACTGCTGTGCGCAATTGGCTGCCGCGTTTCACCCACAAATATAACCGTCAATTTATTTCACAGTATATTCTGTGTAACGCTTCTTGAGATGAGATGCCTTGAAGATGTGATTAGACGCTCAATCAAATGCAAGGATTATTGTTGTTATTATTTATTATCATCGTAACATCATTGCATTTTGTATCACAATAAACTTGATGGGTCTTGCTGTCATTGGCACCCTTCGCTAGGCAGGCAGTGACTGGGCAGTTGGCAGAGCGATTACATTCATGGACATCTCAAACGAGACCAGCGCTTTCTCGTTGCAGTTGTGATTAAAGTATGTTGATGATCTGAATCTTAAACCCGTTATTACAGTAACAGGATCTGGTTAGGTTTTTACAAGACCAACCCAAACTGATGATTTGTGTATCAGAAAAAAAAAGAACATCTCTTGAGCAGCAATTCATTAGATGTTGTAAACTCTTTTTTTGTTGGTTGAGTAAAAAAAACTCTTCATTTAGGACTTTCAAGGCAAAATCTAGGGCACAAACTGAGTTCTCACACAATGTCCAACACTTATTACAAAAATCAGTAGATACATTCTAGTTTAATAGATAACCTATATAATAAAACTGTTGTGTCTCTCCTTGAATACTTAATACAGCGGATGCAAAGGCTTCAAATCTCTGTCTGTGTGTGCAGTTCAGGAGGTAGAATTCATTCTCAGGAATACGAAGCCGCGCAGCTTTGTCAATAAATTATTCTGGTCATATACAGCTTCAGAAATCATCCAAACGCTTGAGCAAAATTTGATCCCAGTGATGGGAAACATAATTCTTACTGCACACAAAGAGTTAGTTATTTGTTAGCATCGGAGCCGTGCTGCGTGCAGGAAGACAGTAAATTTAATCTTCTTGTAGTCTTGCCTTGTCTGGGCGCCGTGTCTGGTTTTAAATCAGTATTGTACAGTTTGGGATGAAAACTGCAAACGCACCAGAAAGCTTGTGTAGTGTGAATACTGGCCAATGCAACTTGGATTTCTAAGAGACACGTTTTATAGCAATGCTACCCCACCCCCAAACGATTGTATAGAATACACCTGTCAATGGTCTGCTCAAATTGTCTGCAGATTACTGGTGAAACAGGAAATTTCTCACAATAAAGATGTCCGACTAATGTTAGTTACACTTGTAATTGTTAATAAAAGAAGTAGACCTTGAACATTCAAGTCATTGAATGAAAGGGAGGGTGAAAGGGAGGGATGGGGAGGATGGGGGTGGTTGCATTGCTCAGACAATTTTGCTAGCAGTCACACTGCCCCTCTAATGTCTAAACCTATTCAGTGCAGCATATGATGAAGGACATCAGTTCTGCAATGTATGTTATACTGTATTTGATAACGGAGCTACTTGATGCAATCCTAGCCTAGAAATATTAGGTCAAGAGACTTTTAAAGAAAATTTCAGGTCAATCCTGCAGGCGGTTTCTACAACAGTAACCAACGATTACATCAGTGGTATTTGATATATCGCTTGCCCTGGCCAACAATCTGCAGATAAATTACTCACTCTCTTTGTGAAACTTGACCTCACTAAATTGATTGCCACATTTACCTACGAATGGGCAGTTATTACAGTTTCCAGCAATCACTTAGTTACTACCATGTAGCAGTGGTACATAGTGTTATGAGGGTTTTTTTCACCTTCACCATCCTCTTTCTCTTTCTCTCCTGTCCCCAACTTCAACTGTGCAGTCCAGAGGTGAATGGCAAAGCGATAGGAACGATTAACTGACTGGAGTGATCAAGGACTTCTAATGAAACTGCACTGCATAACATGAGAATTCTTAAACCCATCTTTTCTCGTGAATGCAAATTACATAGTTTATGAATGAAGGAAAAAAAAGTTGCAGGAACCCTCTTATTGGAAGCAAATCAGACTCACAAACTGCCAAGATAAGAAGTTCCTGTGGGAATTATGGAGTTCGGTAGCCATGGTTATAGGGAGCTGGAAGCCCAGGTCTACTGCAAATCCATGAATTACTGAACACAAGTTAGTGGAGAGAGGAGTGGGACGGGTGGGGGGTGGGGAGCTTTAATGATCAAGTCTCCATTCACATTTTCTGTTGGTTCAGAAGTGAATTCTGAACATTTCTGACAGATGAGCACTAATCTGCATTTTAATCAATATTGGATCCGAACTAAACAATTCTATTTGTTTGGAGAAGTCAAAATTGCCGCCCAGTTTAGAAGATTTAGGGCAATATGGGTCTTTTCTTTCCTTAGCAGCTGGTGTGTCCACTGACAGTGAGTAGGACAGTTGGCCAATTTCAATGTCTCCTGTCTAATTGTAGGGTACTCTTAGATTGTTTGCACTCAGTTTTTGTAAACTTTTGTATTTTTCAAGCTTAATGTATTGATCTCTGCAAGGGAGCGAGTTGAATTAAAAAATACTCTTGTCCGTATTGAATATGTTTATTTAGTAGACTTTTATGTTTGTGGTCTTTAGGAGATTATATTTCTGAGATATTTACGTCTTTGGGTGCCAAGGAGAGCCTAGCCTGATAATTGAGGGGAGTACGCTGGTTGTGGTTTAGTGAAGGAGCAGAAGAGAAATGGAGGCATTTGCACAATGGCTACAGATAATCTAAATATGGAGAAGAGCCCAAATGTGATCCAAAATTCAATTTGATCGAAATCCTCCCCCCACCATCACTAGAAACCACTCATGATCTAAAGGCATTTCAAAGAGCATCCTGTAATTACCCTGGCAGAAGGCAGCTCTTTGTTTTGTGAACAGGGAAATGTTAAACAGGCAGTCCCGGTGAAAAGGAAGTCAAGAATGTGAAATGATGGTTTGGACTGTTCTTTACCTTTTACTGCCTGAGAAAAGGTCTTTGCTTGAGGTTTAGCTGTGTTTATGTTTGATGCATTTTTTGAAATTAACGTACAGGTACCTATCTATAGATGGTTGTTACTAAGTATCCAAAACATTGATTTGCTTCATGTTTGCTTAAAACAAGGTATGAAACAAATCCTGGATGTCAGTGCAGCCAAAGACTACAGTGTTCTATGGATTTAGAGTGTTCTCATTGTGTTTATAGCATAAGATTCCTGGTTTCAAAACTCTGCTTCTGCCATCTAGCATGGATTTGTGTCTCCTCTGGCATCTTAGAAGGAGATTATGGTATGCATTGCGTTGGACTTGAACCTATGGTAGTCCTTTTTACGTCCTTGCATTGAACTAAAAGAAAATATCTGTTGAATAGCTGATGAGGAAACTCGAGGCATGGGATCACAGATGTTAGAAGGATTCTGGGTTCATGAACACATGCTCATACATCCACGGCTTGGTATCTACCTTGTCTAATGACCAGCTGGTGACTATACTCTGGGGATGAATTTAAGAAAGGTTTCTTTGGAGATAAGATGGCTCCAAGGTGATTTGTCCAGCAATAGAATATCAGAATTGAATAATCCTCTATGTCAATCCTGGTAGGCCAATTCTATCGAGAAATGCCTGCAGTACCCTTGAAGGCACTGACATCCTGGCTCAGTGGCAGCATTGGAGGGGTAGACCAAGTCCTGGGGGCAAAGATTATTCTCACTTGGCTCCTATTAACCCTGTAGGCCAAAGTGCTAACAGGATGATCTTCTATGGATAAGCCACACAGTTCTCACAATTGCAAGCAATGTGGATTTAGCTGTTCAAACTCCACCAATACCTCAACCCAGACTCTGGGGAACCTTACATCTTTGGCCCCTGCCAGCATGTTTGTAATCCTTTCTGGAATTAGGTAAGCAGAGTGTATCATTATGGGGAGAGAGTTCAGTCTATACTAAACAAATGGGACAATTTTGTGTGTGTGGCATGCGTATGTTGAACTCTGTTTGGTATGGATACTGACTAAACAAACAGGGATATCATAGATACTGAGTGTAGGACAAGCTGGGAACTGTCTCCAACTCAATTATTTATCAGCTTTAATTCCCTTGAGTGGAAGTATTGTTATGATGTAAATAGATATTTGGGCTAAAACATAGTATTCCAAATGGATGGGTTGAATGAAATCTGATTTGTTTAGTTTTAATTGTTTAAATCACATAGGAGGAAATGTAGCACCCAGAACTGTTGGATTATAGTAAATTGGCCTGCCTCGGTCTTCTATTTTTTCTCCCTGTGTGGGACTGGTTTGAAAATACTGTTGGTATTTTTATAGCTCCTGAAGATAAACATTTCACACCATTGATATACAATCATTGCCAGAATTAACATATCATTTGTGCATTACAACAACAGCAACTTATCCTTGCAATTTTTTGATATAGCGCTTTTCACATCTTCTAGAATATACTGTAAAGTGAATTGCCTGTATATTTGTGGGCGAAATGCGGCAGCCAATTCCGCACAGTAGTTTCACGCAAACAACTTGCACTTATATAGTGCCCTCCACCCCGAGTGGTGTCTCGGGGCATTTAAAAGTGGTGGAGGCTGACGTCGAGTCGGGGGAGTGGACGGTTGGGGGGAAGTGGCAATAAACACGGTTGAAGAGGAAGGTTTTCAGGTGGGATTTGAAAATGGGGAGAGGGAGCAAGGCGGAGGTATTGAGGGAGAGTGTTCCAGACATTCCAGATGAAATGATTGCCAGAATGAACATATCATTTGTACAGTAAACTCCAGACTAACGACTCTGATAACAAGAATAAGCCACCGTGTTGTACACTGCATCATTCTTTTACTTTTGCCAAAGATCTTCAAAGATCCTCACAGTTCTGTGTCTTACACTCATTTGCGAAAGAACACTAGTGAGGGATTGCGTTCAGTGCCCTATTCTGGATGAGTTAATGGCATTTGTTGGGGTATAATAATAATAATAATAATCCTTGCATTTGATATAGCGCTTTTCACATCTTATCGACATCTCAAAGCGCTTCACAGAATATATTGTAAAGTGAATTGACTGTATATATTTGTGGGCGAATTGCGGCAGCCAATTGCGCACAGCAGTGTCCCACACACAGTTGTGGATTGAAATGACCAATTTTATTATTGTGTTTCTTTTTGGACAGATTATTATTAGGCGTGTGGAGTAAGGAAACTTGCCCAAGGTTTCGCCCTGACCTGCCTGGATTTGAACACATATCTCCACAATGTATGTCTAGTTGTTTCTGATCTATTTTGTATGAACCTAATTCCACACAAAACAAAGGGCACGTCTCCTTGGATAAAATACCAGGGTAATTCTAAGATGTACAATGATTGTACAGTATCTACAAAATTTACTGTAGGATTTCCCAGAGGGGATCATGGCTTGCGTATTGATATTTAAAAAAACTCTGTATTCTCCCACATTTGTTAAAAATCCAGTCACTATTTCCTCCGACTGTTATGAGCCGAGCGCACAATCATGTATAACCTGAGGAAGAAATGTTTCTTTTCATATGTTAATTTTCCACATAAAAAATTGTTTACAAACTCCAAGCTGTATTTAAGGGCATTTCATCTGATCAAAGTTGTCACTCTGGGGTGTAGTGTTGCATGGGAATGTGACAGCATTTGCAATTTTAAGTGCCTTTATTGTCTTTTCCTCGCTTGGAAGGCACTGCTCATTAGAGACTGGAACATGGTTCGTTTACTGCATTGGGGGCCGCAGTTTCCTTTGTTTACTGCTTTACTGGGAGGCCTTTGAATGTGAACAGCACAAACGTCCCAAATCTCCACAACTGAAGCAGGCACAGAAGGTCGCGGTTAGGCACCAAGAACAAAAAATAGCTGCTGTGGCCTGGTTCCCTCATTAATTATTGACAAATATGAGACTATTAGAAGGAAAGAAACCTCTTTTGTGCGTGTGTGTGCTTTAGGGCTCACTTGTTACCAGAAATGAGAGCAACAGTGCATCACCTGGTCACACATTGTTTTGCTCAATGAATAAATAATTATAGTTCGTAAACCAAGATGCTTTTCATTCATGAGCAGTCTCAGATGGTATAAAACGCAAGAGTATTCCATTAACCCTCGGATATTACACGCACACGTCTGATTTTGTGTTCTGCCTCCAAACCTTCTCACAGTGTGTGCGCTCTCCCAACCGAATCACAGTCTGATTTCTGTACTACCTTCAAAACATCTCAGTGTGTATGTGTACTCTCCCTCACAACTGTCTCATTTTAGATGAAGACAGTCTAGAAACAAACTTGTTTTAATTCAGAATAACTGGGTGATGTTCAACAACAATTTGAAGGTTGTGTATCCATTCATATCAATCTGGATGGCTTCAAATTGCCTCAGAAGGAGGAGGAGTTAAAAATTATGGGATCATTTTAAAAAATAGAAACAGCATTACAGTGTTTCAAGCGTGCTTGCTGTCACCTCCTCTGTTCAGCTCTGCGTTATGGTCTGCCACTGTTGGGCTCTCTGCGCCTAGGGTGCTATATAAATGCAAGGTGTTGTTCTCTTGATAGATGTTGCACATATAAATCAATCATATTTCTGCAGTGTGCAGGTGGGCCTGTTCATTTTGAATCTTCCAACATTGATTTGAAATTGTCTCAAGAAATCATGGGCTGGATGGGGGGAGTGGGGGTTGGGGGGGGGGGGGGGGGGGGGGGGGGCGGGGGGTTGGTGATTGGCATACGTTAATACAGCTGAAAATGGATCAGTTATGCTGCACTGTAATAAATGTGCAGTGATTCTTTCTATGTATACAAACATGATCTGTAGCTGGTTTAAAACTTAGAAGCGTGTACCAGGAATATCCTGTTGTTCAAGGGGCTTCAGTCTGTCTGCTGGCAACAGCGTGTCTGAGCCCCCTGGAGTTTTCCGCAGTCGAGAAGATGTTTGCCTGGGGCAGATTGTTTAATCCTGGCCTTGGAACAGCTAAATTGGGGTTAGAGGTGAGGGTGTCGGTAACTATAACCAGCCCACTCCCCCTCTAGACCATAGCGATCGTGACTGTCACTCACTTTGTGATTGAACAGGTTTGCCTATCAGATTGGATTGATCTGGTTCCTTACCTCAACTAACAAACCTAAACACAAGGAATTTGGATTGGTTTGGGATGGTCCCTAACCCAGTCTGAGCACGTTTAGATGTTGCCGTGCTGATGCTGTGTATTCCTGAAGCATCTCTCAGTGCACTGAGGCTATACTGAGCAAATCTTCTAGTTTTGCACTCGATTAAATCATTAAGCCAGTGCCTGCCTGTGTGATGAGTGACTACACTGGGAATAGTGCTCCTTGATCCTTGCTGTCTGTGCAGACAGCAGGTGATTTTATTGATTATGCATTTAGGAAAGGGATTTCCATGGATACTGCTTTTATTTGTGCGAAAAAACAAATGAAGCCTTGTGAACTATTCCTTATTTTATAGGCGTTTTTTTGTTTTATAAAAAAAGGTATATTCGCAAGTTCTTTGGTGGCTGATGGCTCCTTTGTGACAAACTTAATCAATACATTTCTTAACCCGGTTCGGGAAGCTTCAGTCTTGTCAGCTGGAGCATGAAGGGAATAGGTGCAAGATTGAAGACTGGAAGAGGCAGCCCTATCTAGCCCCATTACCTTCTATTATACAGCTCTGCAAGGCTCCTCTTTAGCTTTGCTAATTGGCACATCTGCCTTTGCCTTGACAGCTAAGTGCAATTTGCAAGTCTCAGCTTTCGCCATATGATGGCCGTGATAGACCAGGACTGCCAAGTAAAGTCAATCCTGGGCACAACTCGGTGGTGTCTGTAGCTGGTAGTTTACATTAAAAATGCATCCAGTGCCATTCAACAGCTCCTCCCTTGCCTGCAAAAAATAACCTCCAGCTGAGTAAAGAGCAGGTTTTAATGCTTTTGAGTGTTTATGTATTCACGGCCTAGATGTTCATTCAAGTGTAAGCAGTACCTGACTTTTCATTTACTGCGATGCACTGTACTTACTGTCGTTAATAGCTGGTAACAAATGCACTTGCCTGTTATTGTTCCTGAGCCCAAACAGATTTGGTAATTAAGAATCTAATATTAGTGGTAAATTGGAAGGCTTGCAATGTTCTCCCCTGTTATAAATTAAAATGATCAACCTGTAGAAATGCAAAGGTTAAAGCCAAAACATCTTCATGATAGTTTGGTAAATCCTTTTGACTTGTTTAGAGCCATGTGATTCAATGACCTGAACCCCATCGAAATGCTTCGATCGCATCAGTTGCAGGTGGTGTATTCTAGCTGTCTCCATGCCAACAGTGTGGCAACGTTTTTGATAACAGGACCAACCCACTTTTAATGACTGCTCGCTGAAAGGATACACCCAGAATATTAAACGATCTTCCACTTTTCGAAACCTTTTGACCTATTGTGGATTTCCTCCATTTGTTTTTGTTTGATTCCCAGCATCTGTGTGTTTTGTTTTATTTCCCTAGAAATCTTACTTGCGAAATAGTGCATCATGAACACAAAGCGGAGCCTATAACACAAGCAACGGAAACAGGATTTCATTTCTTCCAAAGGGCTTTGCTACTGAAAGGGCTTCTTTTTTTAACCTAATCTAGTTAAAAGGGCACTGTGTTCATGATTAAAATGTATTTGACATAACTTTTTGGATTTGTTTACAAACACAACTGCATTGCTTTGAATGCACAATCACATAACTTACTCAGAACGACAATGATGTATGACCGAAAGTGCCATTTCTCCACCCAAATAGTGAAAAAAAACATTTTCAGCATTCTATGAAAAATATTGTTACCCCTCGATGAATGAAAAATAAATTCCAAAGATACTGACAACCATTGAAAATTCAGTGAGATTCTCTGATATTTCTGTGGCTGTTTGTGGGACATTGATGTGTTCAAATGGAACACTTATATCGTCTAAAAATCTAGTCACTACAGTTCACAGTAAAATCTTGTGAAGTGATGAGTTGCTACATCAAATGAAAGGATTATTATTATTATGGTCATTACCGATTTCCAAATCTCTTAAACATTAATGACACCAGGAAAGGAACCTCTTCCCCTTTTCCTTCTATTTAGTGCAGAGTTTGCCATCTGGGACGTCTCCGTGTTTGTCTTGTGTGGCCTTAAAGTAAACTACCAAACAAGAGGTTTTTATATATCGGGGCAACTTCTGAAAACAAACGGTTTGGGTAGCCTGCTCCACTCACTGGCTAATGTTGTGGTTTGAAATTGGATCAGTCACAATACTTGCCCCGGCGCCAAGGAAATAAATAAGCTATTCAGTTGTTTTATTACAGTTTCAGTAACAGCACCGTGGCAAAACTACACCCCCACCAATGAGCTCATTGATGAACTTTGATCGGGAGAGAAGATCCAGCCTCATTTTTAAACTACTTTCCATCGCAGTGGCTGTGTTCTTGCTCACAGGCTGGGGACAAGCAAGCTTATGTTCTTTGTGTCTTCAGTACTGAGAAGTGAAGGAAGAATTCACAGCGAGGATGGAACTGGTTCATGCTGCTAACTGCTGCTGGTGTTTACTTACTGTGTTCTTTATTATGGTGATGGTCTGAGGGGCACATTTCTAACCAATGAATCTTCAATACTGCATTCAACTGCTGTTAAGGTATTGCTTTAACTGTTAACCGAATAGAATTTGTGAGGCTATTTATTGGAGGGAGGCCAAAGGAAAAGCAAGCCCCTCTTTCTTGTTTTACTTTGCTTGGCTGAGCTATTAGACCGAGCTAACACCTCAGCTACTGTTCTACAGCTTCAGTGTTAAGAACGTTTAGGTAATTCCCTTTCAACATGCTCTTCCCAATTCTTACTGGTGTAATTATTAATCATTGTAACCTTATGAATTGGGAGGTGATGGTGGAGGGTGAAGAGTTTAGGCAATGCTAAGCACAGTTGGCACACTATTTATTTGGCACTTTGAGACCAGCCAGAGAGATGTGACAGTTTTCAAAGGATCCTCAGGGGGTTTAAAATCTATTCAAGGTTTTCTTATTTTTGTTAAACTTTGTTTTCCACGTACAGCAGTCCATTCTTCCAGCGCCTTGGGACGTCCTCCCAATGTGAAAGGCATAATACTAATGTAATTTGTTGTTGTTCAGCTGTCATTTCTTCCCATTGGTACATCACTCCCTTAAAACAGCCACCATCACCCCTATCCTGAAGAAACCCTCCCTTGATGCGTCGCAACCATCAAGCTATCGACCCATCTCCAACCTCCCGTTTTTATCCAAGGTTCTTGAAAGAGTGGTTGCCTCCCAGCTCCGCTCTTTCCTTTCAACTCACTCACTCCTTGAACCCCTTCAATCAGGCTTCCGCCCTATTCACAGCACAGAAACTGCCCTGGTTAAGGTTACAAATTATATCCTAACCGCCTGTGATCAGGGCTCCCTTTGCCTCCTCGTCCTCCTTGACCTGTCTGCTGCTTTCGACACAGTCGATCACACCATCCTCCTCCAACGTCTTTCCTCCCACCTCAACCTTCAAGACACAGTCCTTGACTGGTTCCATTCCTACCTGACTCACCGTTTACACTTTGTATCTTCCAATGGTTTTTCCTCAAACCCCCGCACAGTTTCTCACGGCGTCCCTCAGGGCTCTGTCCTCGGCCCCCTTCTTTTCACCATTTATACGCTCCCTCTGGGCGATGTCATCCGCAAACATGGGGTAAATTTCCACATGTATGCGGACAACACCCAGCTGTACCTTTCTGTCTCATCCCTCAACCCCCAGACCATCGATGTTCTGACAGCATGTCTGTCTGACATCGAGTCCTGGACGAGGGACAACTTCCTCCAATTGAACGTGAGTAAGACCGAGGCCCTCATGATCGGCTCAAGCCAGCGCCTCCGCACATCGGGCGCTGCCAGCCTCAACATCCAAGGCTGTACTCTCCACCTCACAAAGCCAGTCAAGAACCTCGGCATCACGTTCGATCAAAAACTCTCCTTCCTCCCCCACATCCGTGCCTTGACCGGCACTGCTTACTTTCACCTGGACCTGCTCCAAGCCCCCCGCCCAAACCGCCCCACCATTGGAGGCCAGGCCTTCAGTTTTTTTGCTCCGACCCTATGGAATTCCATCCCCCAATCCCTCCGTTTCGTTTCTTCCCTTTCCTCTTTCAAGGCCGGTTTGAAGACTTTCCTCTTCGACCGTGCCTTTTGTTCCACCCCGAATTCTTCGACCTCCCCTACTTGTTTCACCCCTTCCCGTACACTCCCCTCCCAGCTCGAGTCACACGCCTCCTGTGCAGCGCCTTGGGACATCCTCCCGACGTGAAAGGTGCTTTATAAGTGTAATTTGTTGTTGTTGTTGTTGTCATCCGAGAGCTGACGTTTGCTTCAGTAAGCAATTGTCATTGTGCTGAAAACTGGATTTCATACGATTGGCCCAGTCTGCTATGCAGCAGGTCACACAAAAGTGACTGAATCAAACTGAGCTCCCTAGGCATGTTTGACAAAACCATCTGGTTCGCCTTGTTTAAAGCATGCATTTTTTCCCCTTCTACTAGCCTCAACCAAATAGTGCAACTGCTGTAGTGCCAGCTCTAACCCTCTTCACTTGATGCTTTTTCTGCAACACCTCGCAGACGGATCAGACCATTTTTGTGCTCTCTTGTGTACATAACACATTCATTTCAATGGTGACACGTAATCCCTTTGGAAGAAGTTGCATAAATTATTTCAGAGGATGCTGAGGACTTGCAAGCAGACTGTTTAATGAAAGAAAGCAGCTGGTGGAAATTGACTAATTTGGAGACTTAATTTAAAAATCTTATAAAAGTTTCCAAGTTGAATTAATTGAACAATATAAATGTTTGTAGTCTAAGTGAAGAATCCTGCGATATCTGATCTGCTTAGTTTAGAAAACCCAATTTTAACAAAAAAAATTGTTTTATTTTGTGCTCTCGCTTGGACATATAGGCTTGTCAAGAAGATTGAAATTTCTGGGTAGTCACCCTTTGACAGGATGTGCCAATTTTTGGTTCAGTCCATCAGCTGCCAATCCGATCAACAACTGTTAACACTTATCCCAAACAGCAGGCAGATTGGAGTGACAAGCAAGCACGCACTAGGGATTGACTCCCTCAACCATCTAGTTGGGATAAGACCACTTTGCTGCTAACTAATGGTCCGCTTGTAATTTAATGTGTTTTTTCTGTAAAGTGCATTTTCAGGGCTCAGTGCCCATCCAGATCATGATGCTGAGTTCCTTGGTTCCCTTTCAAATGAATATTTTTTGAGTTCATCAGAGGCAGAGCAAGGCAAATTTGAGAGCAATGTGAAAAGTTTATATCGCTTGTCTGTCTTAGTGGTTAGAGACTTTTTAGCTAGAGGACCTGGGTTTGATTCCCAGACAAAATATTGGGCAGGTTTTCTTACTCCACGCGTCTCTGTTCACCTAGCAGTGAGCAGGAACCCAGTTGTTAGTCGATTGGCGGATTGCTTTTCTGGAGGTAATACTCCCTTCAAAGAAAAATAATAACATTTGGTCACATATTATTTCTTCCATTTGCTATAACGCCTTATATTTTTGAAACGCCTTCATGGAATTTTGTGGATGAAACGTGGCAGACAATTGCTCACAGCTGTTTGTGGGACACTGCAGTGTGCAATTGTCTGCTGCATATCGGCCACAAAATATATAGTTAATTCACTTTACTGTACAGTATATTCTTTGAAGCACTTTGAGACATCTCAGAGATGTGGTAGGGTACTATGTCAAATGCAAGGATTATTATTATTATCGCGGTCTCTTTAATTGTTGGTTGTTCCTCTCACAGTATAATATTCTGAGCTGTGTTGAACATGCTTCATTGTCACAGTGGCAGTTGGCTGTAGTTTTTAGCACTGATCTGTTAGAAGTGGATGTTGATTTCTTGCACACTGGTGTTATTTGCTTGCTTTATTTTTTTCTTAAATAATTAAAGGAGAAACTCATTTCCCTTAAATTCTCGCATTACCTTTGCTGAAGACATTTGGGTATTTAAAAAAAATACAATTTAAATTTATCTTTCTCCCTTACCATCACGTCACCAAGCTTTGGTTATTACCCTCTGTTGCCTTGCACTATGGTCATTATTAATTTGTAATTCCAAGAATGAACATTACAGCAAGCCATTCAGTTGTAGGTATGTTTCAGAGGGAAGCCTAACCTTGCCCAATGTCCATGTATACACACTTCCAGTAAGGATCACTGGGTAGTTGTCCGCAGCAAGAAATCTGACTTAAGTTTTCTCCCTTACTTGGGGCGCTCAGGTCAATTGTAGCCTCCCTATCTGCGCCATATCTACGATCGTAGCTTGGCACAGAATTGAGGATTTTCACAGTCTGAAATTGCTTAACTACTCATTGAATGATATCATGGTTGAAAAGTAAATACAATACAGTACCTCCATAATTCTGAAATAGGTTTGTCATGTGGAATTCTGATAAATACTGACTTAGAAAGCTCATCTATAGGTTTGATGCTTGAAAGTGTGGTAATTTGTCAATGTCAATGAATCTACTGATATTAATTTTTATTTGATTGAAACCCCATTATATGTGCACACCCAGAAATGGGTGATGTTACCAGCAGTGAATTGTGTTTATTTACTGCCAGAGATTGGGAATTACACCAACCAATCAGGAGAGCATAGTCTTTGTCTAAAACTCAATCATTTAACCCTGACTATTTACAGTACTTGCAGGATGTGTGTGTGTGTGTAGGGTGGGGGGGGGCATTGGTTGCTATGATTCAATGTGCAAAGTCATGAAAATAATTCAAAAAATTCAGCTCAAACTAGATTCTACATTTTGCCCATAAAATACAAGTCAATCCACTTTACAATACATTCTGTGAAGTACGTTGAGATATCTGAATGATTTAATAAGCACTATACCAAATACAATATTATTTTATACATTTTACCTCCACTGTGGGAAAGGCATTGGAATTCTATACTTGGATCGGATATCTCGCAAGCCTTTAATTTTCCTTCTTTTGTTGTTTCATTGTCATTGTCTGGAGATAATAAGAGGCTGCGTTGAGTCCGTGCACAGATTTAAAAATCAGATAAAAAATCTCAAGTTCCATCATTTGTTCTTCTCCACTTCTCAGTGCAGCAGAAAACAGGTCGTTGGCAATTATGTTAATGAAGTGCACACAGTCCAGAAATGCCATGTTTCAGTAATGAGGACATAATGTCTGCACTGTTTCATACTGGCTGCATAGACTTATTATGGGATGTACAGTGATGTGTGGCCTAACTCTCATTCAGTCTGAAAAGCAGAGCTTTGTAGGATGCACAAAATGCTATAGATAGGGACTGTGCCAGACTCAGGACAGCATTACGATCAAATTATCTATGTTCAGTGTTTAGCCTCAGATTTGTATTTTCATTTTTATGTCCCCATTTGAAGACGAAGGACCACAGACTTTATAAGACCAATTGTTACTCTTCTGCTTAAGCATAGGGCAGCACGGTTAAGAACTTTATAAATCCATTGCGTTGCCTTCCTAGGTTAAACCCTTGTTTATGCTATTTGACTGAACAACATCAGGATTAAGAGCTCTTTTTGTGTATATTGGATCAGTGATGTTCTCGTACTTAGTGCTCAAATCTCTTATAGATTAAATGAAAAAATCCACAATGGGCCTGTTTCTTGTGTACTTGATAATTTATCTAAGAGATGTTGTCTTCATGAACAAAATGCTTCAGCAAATTGTATTTTGTCTTATGTACAAGCATAGAACTCACAGTTTTAAGTAGTATTGAAATGCATCAACCGTGTCTGGCAACCTCATTTAAAAATGATTGATAGCTCTTCGGGCCTTCCTGAACAGAAAAAAGGATTGCCAAACAGTTTTTTTTTAATGAAGCCATGTATTCTTGCTCCTCCCGCTCCCATTTTCTCTCTGTCTCTCAAAGGTACTTCACCTTCTTCCCCTCTTCTTCGATTTCCGCTGGTCCCAATAAACCTCTCTCATACTCATTTTTCATTTTGGCTCCTTGGCTGTGAGTGTCAGAAGACGATTTAGCCACAAAGAGTATCCTAGCAAAACCCAATCCCCTCCTGTCCATAATGTCCGCTCCACACATGCGCACCTCTAGCAGGTACTCCTGCATAACTGATCTTCCCAATCTCTGGCTTAGCTAGTCACTGGATAAACTAAACTATCAAACTAACAGTTGTATTCTTTAAATATGATGTCCTCACCATTGGCCTATAGATTTGTATTTGTAGCACACTGAGTAAGGAAAATTACTGAGTAAGATCAAAACTGTGTAGTTGTGTATATTTATATAGAGTACGTTCGATACATTTCATTGGCTACAAAGCAGATATCAATTAAAAATATATAGAATGTTAAGCAGACAAAGGGAACTGTTTATTTTGTCTGTGTGAAAGGTGCTATACAAATGTGATTTGTTGTTGTTGCTGCTAGTCTCAATATTCAGAGAATTATTTCCCTTTTGACTGGTGGATTCCAGCTTGAATCTTGATATTGGATTGAATTCTTATAGGAAATAATATCTTGAATACAGTATACAGTTTACATATGCATGAGACTGCCAGGATGATGCGAACCGGGTCGATCTTGGTCTTCTTTGGGACGCCCTCCTGACGTGAAAGGAGCGATACAAGTGTAATGTTGTTGTTGTTGTTCTTTCGTCTTGCAATTCTTAGGTTCTTATGCTTGCACTGAGGGCTGGGTTGGAGTCATGTGTTAGATAGATGGAGTCGGGTTCTGATGTGTGAATGGAGATGAGTTCACTTCCTGTTAGGCTCTGCCATTGTTCAGCCATCCCGTATGAAGTGAAATGTACAAATGCAAGTTCTTCCTGATTTACTCAAATATGTCGAACAATTTGTATCACATGAGTGAACAGGTCCACAGGCAGAATACCTCGCCTCCCTGACCAAGGAGCATGATATATATGTCAGTGAAACATTAGAAGGGAAATTATGGTGCGAGTACAAGATCCTTACATTTCCTTTGTTATTGTGCAGTGATACCAGAGAACAGAGAAGACGAATGATACAATTAAGCAGAAAGGCACTAAGATTAATACAGCAGAAATAATCTTGATGCTTAATTTTATGGTGCTCATCTGTGTTCTACTGTAGGCTGCAGTTGAACAGGTGTCCTGGAAGATTCCCAGGGGACAGTTTGCAGCAAAGGTTACAAACAGAATTGATTGGCTCCGTGAAGCTTTCTAGTGCAAGAAAGGATATATCACAGTGCAATCTAATGGTCTGTGCTAGTATAGGTTCTTTCCTATTTAGGGGTAGTTATTAACGGTGCTGTATAGGTCAGGAGAGGGGTTGGTTCAATTTAAACATTCATTTGTGCTTCAAAGTTTTGCTAACCCCTAGAGCAGTGCTGCTCTATCCAATGCTGTTGATGTATCTGGCAGCTTTAAACAATTGCATTGTCATGCTTTACCCCCAGATACAACACTAGACCCTGTCTGCCAGCCCTCATTGCTCTACCTTATCACTTGTGGAAAACAAACTCTCTTAAGGTGATATCTATATATCAAAGAGAGAATGTTTTCCAGAGCCTCTGGTTATACTGTATATCAAAACCATCAAGAGATCGATGTCTTTCACATTCACCGCTTTTCATTCATCAAAAATCAACTTGTAATTGTTGAAGATGATGGAAGATTGCTGCAGGACAGTTGTCGTTATTTGGTTTCAAATACTTTAAACTTTTTTGAAAAGCTTGAGATAAGAACTAGCAGCATAGAAAGCTCAATTCATTCCAAGAAATGCTAACAAGAGGGAAACCTGCCTGTTTAATATGGATTTCATATGGTTTATTAACTCTTTTGTGACTTTAATGTCTTGGGATTGCTGTTTTTAGTGATGTGCTGCCAAATTGGTTTACATTCACAAAAGATTCATAAAATCACAGAATTATTATTTTGATTTATACAGCACAGAATAATAACTAATATTAAATATGAATTATATAGCACAGAATAATAACTAATACTAAGTATTAATTATACAGCACAGAAGGAGACCGTTTGGACCATTGTGTCTGCGTCAGCTCCGAAAAGAGCAATCCAACTCAATCCCACTGGTCTGTTTTCTATGGCCTGCTTTCATAGCCTACAATCTTTTCTCCAAATACCCATCTACTTCTCTCTTAAAAATTGTTATTGAATCAGCTTCCATTAATGCATTCCAGATCCAAACAACTCGCTGGGTGAATTTTTTTTTTACCCACCCCCGCCTCTTATTTCTTTTAACAACTAACTTATTCAGTGTCCTAGTGTTACTGAACCACATGCCAGTGGAAACAGTTTTTCCCGGTTCAACCTATCAAAATCCTTTCAACCTAGGTTTGATTCCTGACAAAGCAAAACCTTGAGCAAGTTACCTTACTCCACATGCCTGCAAATAATCCCTAACAAAAAAATCAATCCACGGTTGTTTGTGGGACATTGCTGTGTACAATTGGCTGCCATGTTTCCCCTACAAAAAAACAGTCAATTCACTTTACAGTGTATTCTCTGAAGCATTTTGAGACTTCTAGAAGACATGAAAAGTGCTATATCAAATTCAAGGATTAATATTCTGCCAATTTGATCTCATATTGGTTATATTAAAATTACATATTACTCTATGCAGCATTTCCATGCACTGATGTAAATGTCAGATTATGGGGGTGTGGGGTGGTAGGGTGGGTAGAGAGGGTTTCACTCTGCAGGGAACCTAATCGAGAGGGGGTTAACTGGAGTAGTTTACACGTTTTGCTTGATTCCTGAAGTACTTTTAAAATAAAGCAATCATGGTCTGGTATAAATGATGTTAAGACTATCTGGTATATACAAAGAGTGTTGTAAAAATGTCAGTAACTGCATCGATCGTCAAGGACTTCTCAGTGGCTCAGTGTATAAATGGACTGCTTGATGTGAGCTACTACTGAGCTATCCAGATCAGGAGGGTTTGATTCCCGATCTCTGGTGAATTAAATGGTCTCAACCAGGTACAGGCTTTAATGTCTAAAAACTAGTACGTGACTGTCAGTCAACATTACTGCTCCTTATCGCTATTCTTTGATCTTGGCTGGAGAGTACATGATGGGTCACCCAGGATCGAGTTAGGCTGTGATGCCACAACAGTCTCATAGTCTGCACGGCTAGCCATACAGCTCATGGTGCAGGGTGACTTAAACACCTACATCAAGTCATTGAGTTCTACTGACCCCCGTGCTCCTATAACAACAACAACAACAATTTACATTTATAGAGCGCCTTTCACGTCGGGAGGACGTCCCAAGGCGCTGAACAGGAGGCGTGTGACCCGAGCTGGGAGGGGAGTGTTTGGGAAGGGGTGAAACACGAAGGGGAGGTAAAAGAGTTCAGGGTGGAACAAAAGGCACGATCGAAGAGGAAAGTCTTCAAACCGGCCTTGAAAGAGGAAAGGGAAGAGACGAAACGGAGGGATTGAGGGATGGCATTCCATAAGGTGGGAGCGGAGAAACTGAAGGCCCGGCCTCCTATAATGATGAGCAAGAGGAGGGGAGAAAATTGGGGCGGGAGGGAAGAAAAAACTCACTAATGTCTGGTGAAGGTTATTTAATCGCATCAAGCTGTTCTCTTCCTTTTAAACATTTTAAAGAAATATTTATTAATAAAGTGGAATAACCTTTAAATTACCTTGTACAGGAGTGGAATTTTAATTATTTATATGAGTGTAGTGCTCAGTGGAAAAGGCTAGGCTCTGACCTCCAGCTCTGTTGTGTAACTTTTCTGTGACGTATCCTTGAGTCATGGTCCAACCCTTTACCATTCATTAGCTTTATCTATGTTTATGCCAGTAATGGGCACTTAATCACTTCCCAGAGATTTATATATTTTTCCTCTACAGACTTTACCCAGATTTCACCTTTTCTAACATTAAGCACTGCTTGTGTCACCAGGGAGTGCAATGACAGGATTTACAACAACAATAGCCACCGTTTCCTTCAAAGTAGAGTTTGAACTCTGTTGCTGAGGTGGATTGAAAGGGTGGAATATCCAAAATAACCTAGAGAGAGAGGAAGTGCTCTGCAAACTGGACATACTAGCGAAGGCATTAATACAGGTTCTAATACAGAGGCATGTGAGCATAATGGGTATGTAGCAATAATCAAGCATACAAAATAGCATACATCTACCAAATGGTTGTGACTGTGATTGACATTATAATGTCAATGTCTTCTCCAAGTGCCTGGGGGAATATTTGGCTTGAAGGGTGAGGATAGGAGGTTGGTAATAATATTCCATTTATGATATGATTATGATTGACATTATAATGTCAATGTCGTTTTGATGCTCAGCACTTGGAAAGGCATTCAGTATCTGAGGGAATGCGATGTGAAGCTATTCCTATTGTTAAGTAGTTCAACGTAATGGAGTGCGGTATGTACAAAACATATTTTTTTTTAGAAAAGTGAGAAATTAAGATGGAATTACATTGTGATTCATATTAATATGTAAGGCAGGTCCTCAACAAAATGTGAGAAATACTGCATCGACATTCTCCATGTTGATATTGCTTAAATATTAAGCAAGAAACCAGGCTTTGATTTTTTACTCCACACGCCTGATAATAATCCCTCAAATAAAACAAAACAATAATAATTTGGTCACTTCAAACCACGACTGTTTGTGGGACACTGTTGTGTGCAATTGGCCGCTGTGGTTCGCTCACAAATACAGTCAATTCACTTTACAGTGTATTCTGTGAAGCGCTTTGAAACATCAAGAAGACGTAAAAAGCACCATATCAAATTCAAGGATTATTATTATTAATAATATATTTGGAAATTCGGTACATGTTGTTGATTTCCCATGCCAACTGTGTTGATAAAATAATTTTAGACTAGGAACCAAGCAGTGTTCCTCTGAGGAAAATTTGTGTTAGCATATGATATTGTAATTATTGCCAGTGCTTACCGGTCGGTATATTCCGGGGTCAGGCTATTTCGTTGCATGGTGAAAGGCAAATTTATACAAGATTGAAGTAACGTTTAGAAATGTAGTTTTCAATGGGATGCTAATTCAATATGTTTTGAGTTGTTTTCTTTCTGCTCAATTAGAATCAATTACAACTAATTAATTGACATAATTATCAAAGTATTAAGTTATAATAGGTGATTAGTTTTTCATTCTTGCAATCCTCATTCATGAACTTCCCCGAATAGTGTTTTCAGATGAGTTGGTACAGTCTTTGTGTTAAAAATATTTTATGAATTGTTATAGCAAGCAGATAAATATTATCAAAAACCCTCTTTGTTGTTGTCAACAGCCTGAAATTCTCCCTCCCTTCCTCTTTATTCAATGATCTCCATTGTGTTTGAGCCATTTATCCTTTGTGCCCTTATTGCTCTGTGACTTGGTTGGTGTAGACTCTTATGGGGTTGAATGGTTTCTTTCTGTGTTGTAAATTTCTATGAAACTGGTGATGTAAATGCATATTACTGTTGGTTGCATACAGATTGTAGAACAAACAATAAGAAGTTATTCTAAGGCTAAATGTCTGGCAAATTATGTCATAATGCATCACATTTATAGAACAAGCTTAATAATTGCACCCCAATTTGATCTTAGCTGTCAGTAAGTAAATGATAAATTGTTAGCTGGCCTTGAAAGCGTTGCCTCCTATTCAAAATAAATATAAGGCTGGAATATAAGATAAAATTGCTTTGGGACAGCTCAGTCAGGAGAATGCCAAATTCTTAATCCAGAATTCAATTGCCTGTGTTGATGAATGACTGAAGCACTGGCTATATAAATGCATGTTGTCGTTGGTTTTGTTTCTCTGCACACTGAATCATGTTGGAATACAGTTTTATAGATGCCAGCAAGTCTCCAGTACCTTGTCCCAATTCTTACACTGTGTGAGCCAGACAGTGGTGGTCAACAGAATATTCAACCACTGAGCTCTATTCTATTCTCACCAGATATTCACACAATACACTCAAACCTTCTAGAAGAGGGTCACTGAATAATAATGTGAAATGGGAATCCTACCTGATTTATTTCCCTCTCCCATCCCTTGACTTCTTCTGGGTGTCACTTGCTTCTGAGCTCCTGTGTATTCAGCCCTGGAGTGGAGAGGATTATATGACCGATAATGAGTTGTTCTTGACCACACTCCCTGAGATCCTAGCAGCATTTCAGCAATAACGTTGTCAGCCCTAGGTTGACACTCCTGACTGTCATATTGTACACTGACTGCTTTCATCTCACAGTCTGAGAAGTGAGTCTCTGTTGGCATCTGGACCGCATAGATTCAGCTTGGGGTGAGGATTTACACTTCATGTACCAGGATTCAAACTGGATTAATGGTGCATCTGAAACAAAAACAGAAATTGCTGGGAACACTCAGCAGGTCAGACAGCATCTACGGAGAAAAGAAAAGCTAGTCAATTTTCCTTTCTCCATAGATGCTCCCTGACCTGCTGAGTGAGTGTTCCCAGCGATTTCTGTTTTTGTTTCAGAGTTCCAGCATCTGCAGCAATTTGCTTTTATGTCAATGGTGCATCTATTGTACATGCCACAAGACCGAGAATGACCAATGTTGTTATGGGAAAATGAAAATGACGTCCTCCTGATGTGAAAGACTCTATTCAAATGTAATTTGTTGTTGTTGTTGACTGAATACATGGGACAGCTAGATCCTGTGTGTCATGGAGGTTGAAATCTGGCTTGTTCCCCTCCGTTTTCCTCTTTCCATACAGCTGGTTTTGTTGCACTTGTGCATTATACAAATGTAATTGTGTTGTTGTTTATGTAAAAAAAAGTGATCTGAAAACAATAGGGTATGTTCCAAAATAAATGAGTTGTTAATTCTCCAATTTATAGGCTTTTAAAATGGATGGGAATGTTTAACGCAGGCGTGTTAAATCATTTTCTCCAGTATACTCCGTATCATAAACTCAATAATGTGGTTTAATTCTGGGAAGAGTGATGTAAACAACTTGTTCCTTTTGAATTGTACTGTACGTAAGAACTGCTAAGTGTATATGTACACAACAGAACATTAGTTACTGTTGAGAGTCTTGTACGGTCATTTTACATCCACGAATGGATTTTGATGCTGACTTCTGTCTTGTTTCGTCTTTGTTTCTTCTGCAGGCTTAAGTGAAGAGAATAAATCACAAGCTAGCTGTGCTACTATGAAGTCTGAGGCCTTGCTGCTATATGTGTCGCTACTACATTTTGCCAGGGCTGGTTTCCCCGAAGACTCTGAGCCTATCAGTATTGCACATGGCAACTGTAAGTCCTGAAACCAATTCTTGACGGTCATTGTCTGGTCCAAGTACATTGGGGTAGGGATACGAAACCTTGAGAACAGACAGATAAATATCTGAGACTGGAGTGGGATGTGCTAGTTAAATGTCTCCAAAACCCAGTGCAGTGAAAAATGTATTATCCTCCCAAGCGCAATTTCTTAACTTGTAAAAGAATTAAGAGTAGTGTCCCCGCTGACTCATAACATGGATTAAGGGAATGAATGCTTGTGAAAATTGCTATGCGATTACTTTAGCGCCTCGGGCACTGAACTAGTGTGTGGTGGACTGAGTGCAGGAATTGTAATTTGGCTGATAGTGTTATTATATTGCTTCTCTCCTCAGATACAAAACAATATCCGGTATTTTTGGGTCACAAACCAGGACGGAATAACACACAAAGACACAAGCTGGAAATCCAGCTGATAATGAAAATGAACAGAACACTCTACATCGCTGCTAGGTCAGTATTCTTTCACTGACTTGTCAAATGCCGGCAGAATTTACTTCCAAATGCTTTGAAGCTTCAATCTGGCGTCGGGATGCAAGAGAAGCTGCTCTAGCGACTTATCTCATGTATAAAGGGAGCTGTGCAGATGTGACTCGGTTGTTAATGTGGGGATAGTGGGGCCCCACTGGATGCAGGATATGGCTCAGTGCCCGTTAGTCCCTACGTATCAAATCCTTGATCTCTGTTCAAGGGGGTTGCAGTGTAGGGAGTGAGATGAGACTGCAGATGAGGCACCCTGGTGCTGCTTTTGCATTCGCTCTATTAATATTCTACAGAATGGTATTGACGGAAGTCACCTGGCCACAATCTGGAACCTGAAGACTGAGATTAATGATGCAAAACAGGAGGGGAAATGGGTCTTTATGTTACTTGCTTCTGCAAATGCAGTACTGTTGACCACCAAGTTAACTTGTGTTTAGATGGCATACTAGGATTTTTGATCACAGACATTAAGCAATTAACAGTCTGGCTCTCTACAAGAATAAAACAAAAGAAATGCTGTTTGAAGAAATTGCGCAAGTCAATATGCACTATCGCAACACTTTACTGATGAGTGGACACCATCTATTATCCTGTGAAGCATGTTGAGGTGATCTTCCAATGTAAAAGGCGATTTCATAGAAACATAGAATATTACAGCACAGTAGGAGATCATTCAGCCATCGTGCCTGTGCTGGCTCTTTGGAAGAGCTACCGAATCAGTCCCACTCTCCCGCTACTTCCGCAAATCCTGCAAATTTTTCCTTTCAAGCAGCTATATTTGATATATCAAACACAAATCTTATTAATGTTATAATTTTATGGTTTTGTTTGCTTCCCTCCCTCTAAAACTGTTCTCCTCTGTCCCATCTTTATCTGTAGATAGCTCTTCTCCCCTCCCTTCTCTCACCACTGGACTTCGGTCAGTGGCTGTTTGGCTGTATCTTATTCAAGTAATCATTATTGATTGTCTTAAGTCTTTGTGGTGACTGTCTGACTGCAGATGAGCTCCACCTTGTCCTTACTTGGCAGCACTTCCAGCAAAGGTTTTTCAGCAGCAGATATTTCCTGTCTTTTTTTCCCTCCTGTTGCTAACCCTGAAACCAATTGGAAGTCCAGTACTGCTGTCTGGGTGAGAGCGACACAGACTGGAGATCCAACCTGGGATCTTGCCATTCTGAATGGTTCAGCTGATCACTGCATAAATTCCCTAGTGAAACTCTTCATTTGCCATTTCAGCCCTGAGATAAAGAGCGAGGTACTGTGCTGTGAGGTTGAATTGATCCAGCCAAACCTACCTTTGTATACAAATGTCCATAAACCCCGTTGAGTGTACGCAACCTCCTTCTGTAAGTGACTGTGACTCTTCCCGATTCCCCCAAATAAATGATTATTTAGGTGAAGATCCTACCATTACAATAAAACGGCATTGTCATCAGTAACCTTCTACAGATCCAGTGGGCTCTATCTACATGATAAGCAGTAGGTTACAGAGGTCATCCTTACACACTGGGGTTGCAAAATGCTTTTGGTGCCTGAGATAAAATTAGGGGAGACTAGATTCAATTTTGAAGACTGGACGCCGGAAAATTAACTGTTGCCGCCAGTGTGTAAGACCTGGTAACTGGGTTAGTGTAAAGCAGCTGCAGGCTATATTTAATAACATGGAGAGGATGCCTGGAACTCATTAATCTTCCCATCAACAGCATGGTAACTAGGTTTGGGCACCGATTTATGACGTGTACAACCAGTAAGATCAGATTGGTTTGGTAAAGTTCATTAGAAAAGGATTTGGGCGTTCATAATCTGAGTGAGAAGCTCAGTCCTTCGGGTAGCTCTTAAAGGAGCATTGATGTCAACAGAAATTGTTGATGTTTACATCAACAATAATGCTGTGCTCCCAGCAGCTTGGGACATCCTATTGACAATAATGTGCTATATACAGGTAAACCTCTATTTACGACGGGGTTGCGTTCCTGACAAACTGTATCTATATCGAAACGTCCTATATCAAAACGCGATTTCCCATGCGGTCCCATTATATAACCAGAGATGCGTTCTTTTAGCAAAATTTTCGGACCTTAAACCCACTAAATAACATACAAAACCACACAGCATAACACACAAATTAACACACATAGGCAACCCTTGAAACCGCCCTCTGCTAGCATTGGAAGATGGTGACGTTGAGCCTTCTCCTTCCTGATCATTTAACTCCCTAAACAATAATTTTGCCTTCTCTTGGATAACCAGGGTGTTCACTGGTATATTATGCTGGTTCTGATCCTCAATCCAGACACTCAGCATTATTTTCATGTATTCCATCACATCACTCCTATGTCTTGCTAATCTGCTTGCACCTGTAGCTGTAACACACCTTGAACTTGCCAGTATGTTGTCCTTATTCTGTTTTATAGTAGCCACTGTCAATCTAGCTGGCCCTAAAGCCCTCCCGACGTCTGTATTTTTTTCACCAGAATCGATGCGCTTTATCACCTCCAATTTGGTATTTAAAGTGATGACTTTGCGGGGTCTCTTGCCACTAGCGGTATCACCACTGCTTATTTCACTTACTGCTCTCTTCCCCGACATGGTAGGCACGCGCTAGAAGCAGTAAATCGCCCAAAGTCGCTCGGGAATGTTAGGAAATGACTGTAATACTGACGTGGGGCGATGACGCTTCAAAATCAGCTGGCTTGTAAAGAATGACGTAGCGACGTGTTATTAGCCCGTTCAAACGCTTGGATACACTATGGATTGTGCGCACGGAAAAAAAGGACCCGCGAAAATGCGACTGTGATTTTCAAAATATATATTGCGCATGCGCAAAAAAATGTTGGTCCTTAAAACGAATCCAAGTGTGGTATATCAATCAAAAGGTGTTTTAAAAAAAAAAATTATGGTCCTTCAATCGAAATGTCCTAATAGAAGCGTCATAAATCGAGGCTTACCTGTAAATGTAATTTTGTTGCTGTTGTTGCTCAAGTGGCATGTAGTTGGCATTGATCCAATTTTTACTGTAGCATTGGCTTGTTTGCAGCGAAGCCAAAGTTTTCAAATACATTGGTACATTTACCTTCTAGCACTGTAAAGGCAGCAGAGAACAATGCATCGCTGCTTCTTCATACCAGCAGTGTGAGCTTGATACTGCTAGTTGCTGTTTGAAGGCTGAACTCTGTACAATCATGTACAGAACTAACCCCTTCCCTCCACCCCACACTATTTCTCCCCACCCCCTGTGAAATGTACTACACTGTAATTAATGTAATTTCTGGGGTTTTGCAGGCCTTTTGTATATAAATTAAATGTAAGTGTTCCCTTGTTGCATCTCAATTGCATGACAAGGCAAAGCAAATGCAAGGAGGCGCCTTGTGAAGGGAAAGCATAACTGAAAGTAAATGAAAACCGTTTCCCTTAAAAGAAAGCAGGTTAATCTACTTATAGCTTTGTAAAGCCTTGGGTTATCCTTGAAACTGGTGTAGCTTTCACGGGCCCATTTTTTAAAGGAACACTTTGGGAGAGGGATGGCTCAGATCGCTTCCGTTTTGCCTCTGACATAGGCAAGGGGGAAACTTGTGATATTCACAAAAGCATTAATTATGATTTCTGAGATGATAATAATAATAAATAATAAGCCTTGCATTTGATATAGCGCTTTTTACATCTTCTAGAAATCTCAGTGTTTCACATTACAGTATATACTGTAAATTGAATTGACTGTATATTTGTGGGCAAAACGCGGCAGCCAATTGCACACAGCAGTGTCCCACAAACAGTCGTGAATTGAAATGACCAATTTTTATTATTGTTTGTTTTGAGGGTTTATTATTTGGCGTGTGGAGTAAGGAAATTTGCCCAAGGTTTTGCTCTGACCTGCCTGGATTCAAACACAGGTCTCACACGTGTAAGGCTCTAACCACTGAGCTACAGGACTCCGCAGGTTTAGTTAGCCTGTATGGTTGTACAGAGTTCAGGCTTCAAATAAAGGTGATGAAAGAAAAACAAAACAAGAGTGAAGCACATCAGAGAGGGAAGCAAGTGGCGTTTCACTCTCCAGAGTCCAAAGTAGCTTTTCCACCCTCTTGTGAATATTGGAAATTCCCTCCCTCTTAATCACAGACAAGTTACGCACTGATGGATTTTGATGTGATTGATGGCTTTGAGTTTGTTACTCAGGCGTTCATGAAGATAATGCACTTTTAATTATCTTCTGTCTCTCGTTTTATTTAACCGTGTAATAAAAGTAATTTTCCAACTGTGTTAAAGAAGAGATTACCATTTTGTTAACTGCCCTCACTCTTAATTCTACTGAGCAATCACAAAACCATTCTCTATTGGTGCTGCTGTCTCAGTGCTGTACAGTGAATGGGATGATTAAAATAATTCTGTGCCTCTCCGTGCCTGAAACCAAGTCCAGACCCAGAATTTCCAAATGGCGTATTGTCTTCCTTTCCAGAAAGCTTTCAGCTGATGAGTGGACACTATCTGTTATCACCCAAAGTGAAAGTCAAGAAATGTGTTTAGCATCTCTAGTTAATTCCTCCTTCTCTGCTATGTTCTTGTAAAGGGTCTGTGGGCGTGGAGCAATTCAGAAACAGTTACAAATCCGATGGGTGTCATTTTTCTTTGAAGATTAGTGTACATTAGAAAGCATTGTTGTTGGTAATATGCCAGCAATGCGCCATTTCACAAAGAAACAAACATTTGTGAACACAAAGGGCTTTTCGGTGCAAGGCACTAAATGAGAAGAAATGCATTAGGATTGAAAAGTCTCTCTAAAAAAAAAACAGGCTTTTCAACTGAACAGTTAGTATAAAGAAATGGACTACATGGGCTCGTTGTCGGGTGGAAACATTCTGATGTTTATCACTTAAAGTCGGACAATCCCATATAAGAGTGAGTTTCAGGTTAGCAGTGTATGTATGCAAGGGTGGATTTTGGAAAGTGCACAGCCCAAGGGTTTTGAGTTTGCCGTTCGACTACCTTTCAAGATGGTGTCTCATATCCACCTGCTCCTCATGCAATTACATTAGGGGATTTAATTGTATTTGAATTGGAAAGAGTTAGTGTGCAGCACTGTGCTGTACATTTTAGAAATTGCTTCTCTGGCCTTTCTATGCATTATGTACGCTGTACACTGAATCCCCTTCCTACTATTACATTGGAAGAAGTGATACCATTACCTGAGGCTGTAGTTAACCCTCGAAGGTTAACGCAAACAAGCCTGGAGTCATGTTTACATTTTAAGATTTTCCAATACAAAGTCGGAGATAACTCTGAACGGAGACTGGGAAAGGTGGCTGGATAGTATTGTAGAACACAAACTGTAAACCTGAATTTCTGCTGTAACTCTGTAATGAGGAGCCGAAGATGCACAGCTTTTGAAAAGCCACAAACAATTACGAGGCGCTCAACCGTTATCTAAAGTGGAAGAATAGGAAACCGCACAGTTTGCACTTGAAAATAGATGCACTTAGCTTTATTAAACTTGTAGCACATAAAGCTGAAATAATTTTTCCATTTGATTTTTTTGATTAATAGTAATTCAATCTGTTTTAATGAATCTTGTAATAGTTGTATGATTATGTGGTGAACCATTAGCACTGAATCATTTGCTCCTGCTGGCCTGCATTCTGTTTAATGTGATAAGGTTCTGCACACTGTATTTAAAGTGCTGAAATGAACATTCAGCTTCTTTGTTCTATTTATAGAGACCTTATTTACACTGTTGAAATGGATACATCCTTCACAGAGCAGATTAATTTTAACAAAGTAAGTAACATGGACTTTTGTTTCTTAGACTGCACAGTTCAAAGGTGTAGCACAACATGCAGAAACCTGATAAGACTAGACTGTGGGTCAAATGGGGACAGTTACAATTTCTAGTACAAATAAGTTTAGATAAATCCAAACATTAGAATTTCAAAGTACCATTTCTATTAGCTGGCATTATTGAGAGGCTTCACCCGAGCGGAACACATCTTGGTAAATATGCCACACATTTCCGAGAGTCTCGGCTAAACTCATCTTGTGCATCCCACCTCATTAATGTATCTTTCTGAGACACAAGCCATATGCATTTCAATATGCAATCGACTAGTTCCATTGAGTAAAGCTCCCAGGTTATGTAAAATCTAAGATATTCACAAATATATTTCAGTCAAACATGATACAGCTGCATTAAATTTCAATAAAATATTAGTTTTTTTTCAACAAAATGTAATACCATAAAAATAACTTCCAAATAAGTTTAGTCAAGTTATTGATCACGAATAGTATGCTGTACTGGATTTTGAATGCTAATTACATCCCGGTGTTGTATATTGAAGTAATGCTGGATGTTAAGATCCAAAACACTTTATTTTAAATAATACGACATCGCATTATAATAAGTCATGTAAAAAAGACCAACTATCTCGCTTCCATGTTGTCGGCTTGCCGCTGGTAGGCGTCCCCCATAATGCAACTCAGACTTTTTATTGAGGAATCCAATCACGAAAATCCATTACATGAAATAGTTGGGCCAAATGACCCATTTCTATGCAATGACTATTTAAATGACACAATTTGCACCCAGGCCACTTGCTGTGTTAAGTATCGACAGTATTGACGTTTGTCACCTCAAGGCTCGATTAAGCTCCCTCCTCATCGGCCTCCCCAACTCTACCCTCCACTAGCTGCAGATCCTCCAAAATTCTGCAGCTCATGTCCTCTCCTGCACCAGGCTCCGTGACCTCATCACACTCACCCTTGCCTGGCTCCACTGACCGCCCTTCAATCAGGACATCTAATTCGAGGTCCTAGTTCTCACTTTCAAGTTCCCTCCACGCCTTGCCCCCTCCTACCTCTCTGACCTGCTGACCCCCTTGTCCACTCCCTCCATTCAGCAGGTTCCAGCCTGCTGTAGAAGAATCAGGGGGGATCTTATTGAAACATATAAGATTCTTAAAGGGCTAGATAAAGTAGGCACTGAGGGACTGTTTCCCCTGGTAGGAGAATCTATAACCAGGGGTCACAGCCTTAAAATTAAGGGTCAGCCTTTTAGAACAGAGTTGAGGAAACATTTCTTCACTCAGAGGGTAGTGAATTTATGGAATTCACTCCCCCAGAAGGCTGTAGATGCTCAGTCTTTGAACATTTTCAAGGCTGAGACTGATAGATGTTTGAAAAATAGAGGGATCAGGGATATGGGGATAGGGCAGGTAATCAAAGTTAGGTGAGAAGATCAGCCATGATCTTGTTGAATGACGGAGCAGGCTCGAAGGGCTGAATGGCCTACTCCTGCTCCTAATTCTTATGTTCTTATGTTATGTTCTTATGCTCCATTTCTCTTGCCGGGCTTTCAGCCTCCACCCATACACTTTGAAACTCCATTCCACAATCCCTTCGCCTTGCTTGCTTCAAGACCAGTCTCAAGACCCTCCTCCTCGACAGTGCCTTCCAGCCCCCCGCCCCCAACAATGACTTAAAAGGCACTCTACAAATGTAATTTTGTTGTTGTAGATAAAATGTGTACTACTGTCTTACTTCTTGCTTTCATTACAGAAGTTGACATGGAGGTCTAAACAAGCTGATATAGACATATGCAGAATGAAGGGAAAACGTAAGGTATGTATCATTTCTCTAATGAATGCCACTTCAGTGCCTTTCCTCTGCTAATTATCCTTTGACACAATTTTTGATGAATCTCGGATTCTGTCACTGGGGTGGTTCAGTAACCGAATGAGCAATCTTTTAATAGGTGCCCTTATTGATTGCTTTCTTGGGAAAATCCTTCCGATGTGAAGCACACTATATAAATGTAATGTTGTTGTTGTTGTTCTTGTAATTATATTGAGTCTTTATAAGAGGAAATGTTCGGAGTAGATGCAGTCGAAAGCCATAGTTTATAGTAATATTGCACAATGAAGCTAGCTGTTTTGATGGGCTGACTAATGTTTGAAAATGCTGTGTTTCTGATCTTCTAGGATGAATGTCATAATTTCATTAAGTTGCTTCTGAAAAGAAATGATGAGACCTTATTTGTGTGTGGGACAAATGCTTTCAACCCATCCTGCAGAAATTATAAGGTATGTATGGATAAACAGTTTCAATGAAATGTAGGTCTCAAAAGTTTTCTGCTCTGCTTAATGAGTTGGACAGCTTATCAATTGATTGTGACCTTTCTGTGCTCTTTATTGTTATTTCACTTTTGATAATTTCAAAAGATGTGAATTTCATGAACAATTATTTTGAAGAATTTACAGACTTTAATAAAATGTCTTGATCAAAACAAGATGGGAATTCAACAGCAATCCAAGCAGATGCGAGCAATTTACAGCCTTGTTTTCATGACTTTTATCGATTGCTGCAGGTACCAACAAAGGTCTACTGCATTTGTACTGTTGCTAGCAGATTTGGGATGTGAGAGAGCTAAATTGATGGGAGTGACAAAGAGATCAATGTTGATGTACATCAGCTACATAATTAGAATAGAAACAATATTGATGCTTTCACTGAAAAATGTAAGCATTACGTTTGAACGCTTTCACTACAGAAGTGGCTTTGAGCAGCTTCCATTGGACTGAGATAGTTAGTTGGTCTCAAATCAGCAAATGTGTTACTGTGATGTGCATGCGTTATCAGATTACTTAAAACTAGCATGGGATGCTGTCTGTATCGAACGGACAGCATTGGCTGTGAAATTGGGGCCAATTTCCAGGGGCTGAGTTAGATTAGTGTTATGCAGCTACCGTCATTTAGCAAAATAGAAAGTGGAGCAATGCTTACCAGGCAATTGACTACTCCTGAGGAAATCGCCAATTTCCTCTTAGTTAATATATAAGTGCAAGTTGTTGTTGTAGTCAACCTCTCTGTCTCAGTTGGTAGCACCCCTGGGCCAGAAAGTTGTGAGTTGTAAACCAACAGTGGGGATTTGAGCTCATATTCTAGGCTAGTGCAGTGCTGGAGTAGGGTTGCATTATTGGAGGTGGGTTGTATTGTCAGAGGTGCTGCCCATAGCAGTGCGATGTTTAACTGAGATCTTGAGATGCTACCCTGCGTGAAGAGGGTTATAGAAATGCAAATTGTTACTGTTGCTGTTTGCCTCAGATTAAAGATCTTATTGAAAAGAGAAGGGATTTCTCCCAGTGTCCTGACCAGAAATCCTCTAGATTTATTGGCTATTTATTTAATGGCTGTTGAGCATAAATTGGTTCCCATGTTCACTTACACTATAATCGCTACACTTTACAAAAATACCCAGTGAAGCACTTTGAGACATTTTTTACTTTGCAAATACGATTTACAAATATGTCAAATGCATGGATTTGATACTTACCCAACCTCTCCCATATTACAAAGGAATTAGTGCTTTGAAGCAATTATTTACTGTGTTTAAGTTCAATTAGTTTACATTTGGGTAATGGAAAATTCTTACCTTGGTAATGGATGATCATTGATCCTGATCAAAGTCAGGAGGTAATGTTAAACATCTTGTCTATTTATTCCTATGTAACTTGAGCTTCCTGTTCGAGTTTCTTGGAAGAGAGTTAAAATTCAACAGATAAATATGTGATCAGTCCATTGCTTGAAGAAGAAAAACGTGTTCAGTCCAGTTCAACATGTTTTCACACCTTATGTCAAAATTTCATATTGCATGCATAGTACAATTCAACTTCATGTATGAATTAATTTAGTGAAGCAATGTTTATGGGCGCAAATATGGCAGCTGATCTGTGCCTGCAATGATCCATAAACAAATCAGATAGCAACATTACCATGTATTGTTATCATGCCTTTCATACTGAGTAATATCTAGGAGCACTTAAAGGTGGCAGAGCTTGGTGCCGAGGGAGAGGGATTGAGATAGAAGATTCCAGAATCTCTGAGCGTAGCTCCTTTGACAGGGGCCAAGTTGGAGATGGATGAATTGTTAATTTGGACCTGCTATCTTGATACATTTTGTTGAGAGCGTATTGACTTCCTGTTCTTGCAAATTATGCAGAAAGAACTTTGAGATCCATTCTGAACTGTTAGAACAGCAGAAGATCTCTGACACAGCAGCACGCCCTCAGAACTGCACTGGAGAGTCAGGCTAAATTATGAGTTCACATTTCAGGATGGGATTGAATCCTGAACCTTCCAACTCAAGAGTTTGGTAATACAGGGACCGCAGCCACAAATTCAGTGGCCAGACTCCTGGTTACCTTTCACCTCGTTAGCTCTGAATTGTGTGCAAGCTCTGGTGTGGGTATAGGTTAGTGTGAGAGCAGGAATGCAAACGCTGCACATTTGAAGATATACAATATAAACAATTTTCTCCAGTCTCTACAACACTGGAATACTGAACATCCAAACTGGAAACTTGAATCCAACCCTTAATGTGTCAGCACATGTGAATTCTTCTTTTCCTTATGTAGGTTTTACTGGGTGGGTGGAGGGAGAGAAGACTGATTGGGGTAGGGTGAGTGGGTGAGGAGTCCCTCTCTGCATTACTTGACATTACAGCATTGTGCAGTTGGATTTGATCTTGAGACGTTGAGTATCATATTGCATGAGCAGTACAATTCAACTCCCATGGCTGGCTTGCTTTTCAGATGTGGGGAAAAAAGGCTGTCAACTTCCTCTTTTATATCAAGAAGAACAGCCTTTTAATCTCATTGGTTTACCAGCTGTCGGGGCCTTAATACCTGGAAGTTGCTTGAGCACATGTTCTCTACAGCTTGGCTTGAATTTTTTTCCGTCTCCTCCGCAGTGCACTTGACGGGGCTTCAATTTCACAAGCAGGCTGGTTTCACATTAATCAGAGTTACCTGATCTCGCAGAATGAAAGTCAGTCGAACCGTTCAGTAAATGAGCTGTCCATAATCCCCTTCTCCCGGTTCTCCTGATCCAATTTCATCCCAACATTTACCTTTCAAACTTCACTTGGCAATGAACGATGCCCAGCACAGTTTAGCATCTTGTCGTAAAAATGATCCAGCGGCCTCTTCATTCCAGCAGAGCACATGCCTTTGTGGATTGCCTGTTGGAGCCATTTGTTAGTGAAGGTTGCAACTGCAGTGCTTTCTTTTTAATGCTTGCTCCAGCTGTTTTGTGTCTGTGATGGATAAATGGTGTTGGTTACATCACCTGTTAGGTTTGCACATATGGGAATACCGCTGACCCTGGCAGAGGTCATTGGGCTGAAAGGTACCTGTAATAAGTGTTATGTTTTTTTCTCTCTTGTTTTCCACCATTAACTAATGCCTCAGAAATGTCTCATTACACAAGCAGATGGTAATCAGATCTGCCTGCACCTCATGAATTGTCTGTATTTTCAATAGAAAGCTAACTGTGCACCACTGGGGAAATTATTGAAATACTTATTACACGAGAATTGGAAAAGGGGGCTTGATTATTTCCATAAGCTGGTATGTTGTTTGTCCCAATTCCAATTTTCCACTTTCTGTAACTTAAAAAAAATGTAGCTGGAAAAAGATCCCCTTTCCTTTGCAAAACATGATTCAATACAGTATTTTGTACAATACAATTTACATTTGTATAGCACATTACACATCAAGAGGACACTTCAAAGCACTTGACATCAGTTGCTGGCTATCCTGAACGGTGGGTGGGAGACCAGGGGAGATGGAGAGGGGAAAGATAACTAAAAGCATAGGGAAAGAGGTACATCTTGAGACAGGTCTTGAACGAGGAGAGAGACTGAAAGTAACTGTGGGATGGAATTCTGGAGAATGCCTGAATAGCTAAAAGCTCACCTTCCCATCGTGAGGCGGTAAAGACAGGGGACGTGAAGCAGGCCAGTGCTCGCTGAGAGAAGAGTTGAAAAAGGTCAGAGAGGAGGCGTGGATTAATGCTGCCTGTATAGTTTGACTGTCTAGTTCTGTTCTTTCATGCACATGAACTCCTAAAGCTGTATATTCTTCCTGATTTGTTGTTTTCATTTATGATGACAAAGCACTGTCATTGGGAAAAGCTCAGGCTTTTATAATGCGATTTGTTCTCTTTCTGTTGTTTGCAATGCTCCCATCTAAAGGCTACAAAGTAGACCAGAACAATAAAGAACATTATAGTCACTGTGCTTTCTACAGTTAACGTTTTCCCTGGATGATCTGGCTTGTTAAAGGCATTCCCTATAGTTCAGTTGGAAAAGTTATTGCCCAATATGAAACTACAAAGTTACAAAGACGTGAAGCCTGAAGTTCCAACTTGTCTTACCCTTTTGGCCTTTCTATCTTTACATTTAAATTCATTTAGAATTATGGGAAACGTTTAAATTCAGTCTTATTTTGGAAGCCGGTTCTTTAGACTAACTGCAAAACACAAGCTTTCAAATTGAGTCAGAATTTAAGAAATTCCATAATTTGCTATCTAAAATTTCTGACAAAATAGCCTTTATGGACAAAACCTAGGTGGAATTTTGAGGCTAAGGAATGTCCTGTGGTTCTTACATCTCAGTGATAGTGACCCCTTCTCGAAAGTACAGTATGTCTAAATCATATATAGCTTTTTCAAGGAATTGTCTATTGTCTTTCAGTTGGATACCCTTGACTTCCTTGAAGAGGAGGTCAGTGGAATGGCAAGGTGCCCCTATGATCCAAAACATGCAAACGTGGCACTTTTTGCTGGTAAGCAATTTCGCAGAATGTTACCGCATAGAAACAGGCTATTTGACCATCTAATCCGACAAGTGTTCAAACTTCACACGAGCTTCAACTACTCCTATTCCCCTCTCCCAAGTCCCTCTATTCCCTACGTGCATGAACTGATTGTGCTCTAAAACCCCTTTCTCCCCTCCGCAACTACCTGCATTGGACAAAATGGACATTAACTTACTCCAAAAGCATTGATTCTTGTGACTAAAATTGTTTGCACAACATGAGGATCATAGTATCTGAGCAAGAGGTGGGAGGATGGGAGAGAACACAGAGCGTTCACATGGAGACCAAAGCAGTACTGTGCCCCAGTAAATGCCTCTAATCATTACTGCAACATATGACCCAGAAACGTCACAGTGAGAATGGCTTAGCATTACTTAACCTCAATCACGGGAGGTGGGGGAAACAAACCCTTTAGAGTTGGAAAGAATATTCCAAATGTTATTTAGGGAATCCCCAACTCATCACCTGTAATTTCTATACCCAAGAATTTAAGCACAGAAAGCACAGCATGCAAATTGCAATCAGCTGCTGATTAGGTATAAATTGAACACCATTTTAATAAGTTATCTATGATGTTTGCTGACATGTGCAGAAACCCAACTCTGTGCTTAAGAGCAGCCAAATCAGACTGAGAGTTCTACCAAAGTGTGAAGATTTCTTGTTTTTGGAGTGGAATGTGCAGTTCTCCCAAGAGAGATACATTCCTGTTTATCTAACTCCAGACTATTAAATGCAGATTGACAAGAGCCAAGGTGTGGGGCCAAAGAAGTGTGTGGAACTGTCCCCCAGTTTAAAAATTTAACAATTTAAAAATCAAGACGAATGAGTGAGAATTTGTTTCCAGTGAAATGTGATTTTTTTTCTCTCTGGCCCTTGCTATGTTACATAATAAACTAATAAAATTACAAACTTCAAAACCGCACCAGAACAATTGTTTTAAGGTACTTAAAGCATATCCTGAATGTGGAGTCCTGTAGCTCAGTGGTTAGAGCACTCGACTTACAAGCATGAGACCTGTGCTTGAATCCAGGCAGGTCAGGGCGAAACCTTGGGCAAGTTTTTGTACTCCACACGCCAAATAATAATCCCTCCAAAAAAAGCACGATAAAATTGGTCATTTCAATCCACGACTGTTTGTAGGACACTGCTGTGCACATTTGGCTGCCGCGTTTCGCCCACAAATATACAGTCAATTCACTTTACAGTATATTATATTATTATCCTCCCAAGTATTGAAATCTGTGGCCAATGTAGAACACGTTTGTTTCTCTTGCAGAAAATAAGCTTTATTCTGCAACTGTAACAGACTTCCTTGCAATTGATGCCGTCATTTATCGGAGCCTCGGAGACAATCCTACGCTGCGGACAGTCAAGCATGATTCAAAATGGTTGAAAGGTGAGTAAGTAAAATGGTTTAATTTAAAGAAAACCTATGGTGTTGATATAAAATGCATAACCATTTATAAAAACCCTCTTGCTGCCTCTGTTGAGTAGTAAATAGCTCACTGTGCAACTCATTAATAGAGAGGAAGATCTCAGCTTTGATCCCAGCTCTGTACTGAATTAGCTAAGCTCTGCTGGTGGTGATATTAGAAGTGCTACACCTGATTTTATTGTTATGGCGTTGGATGGGATAGGGCTTCACGCTGCTTCTTAATTTGTTTTGCGCAGTCAATCCATTCTACAGTATATTCTGTGAAATACTTTGATACGTCTCAATGACGTGATAATACGCTATGTCAAATGCAAGGATTATTATGATGATTATGATTGTATCTACTTTCCCCCACTATTTCTGTATAGTTTGCACGTGTGGATCTTTATAAACTTTATCCACAATGACCTTTTGCTGAGATATTTTATATACTTCTAGAATGGGCTTTTGGGTAACGACTGGACCATACAGATGAGAAATTTGCTGGGTTCATTTATGAATTCTGGATTTTGAGTGAAGACTGAATCAGACTCTGCTGTGATGCAGCCCTTTGTTGAAAAATCTGACAACTCTCACTGGCTAGGGGCCTGCATAAAGAAAGGTTACTTCCATGCAATACTGGAGGGCATGCATGCTGAAGGAACCATTTGAGAGAAAACTTTTTTAAATGAAAGTCTTGTGCAATAGACAATTCACTGTTCATTTAATTGTCGAGTATGTTCCTATGGGAGTCAAGCACAGTACTATTAAATAGTTTCCTATGAGTAGTGTTCTGCCCTCCTATGTGTAAATGAAACTGCCTGATTTTAGTACTAAAGTGTTGAATGGTATCTTATAATAAAATACTCATTGTAGTCTTTATCTGTGTCACTACTGGGCCCTCCTTCACTGTCATGTCTAATGCACCTTGTGAAATCCTCACAAGATGAAAGGCACTGTACAAATGTTAATTTGTATTGTATTAATATGTTTTTTTCCTTGTTAATTTGCAGAGCCTTATTTTATCCAGGCTGTGGATTATGGGGATTATATCTACTTCTTCTTTCGGGAAATAGCTGTCGAGTACAACAGCATGGGAAAGGTAGAGATCAAAATGACTTTTGAAGGACTGGGGATTATGATTAGTATAAGATATAGAAATCTAGGAGCCTTATCCCTTGTAAGACTCTGTTGATGTACCATGACCTCATTAACATGGACTGTTTATGGTCTCTACTAACAAATGATCCATCTAAACCATTCTTCTTATAGGATGGCCTATAATGAGCATTTGTCATTTTTAGGAAAGAGTTGCTCTAGGTACTTTTGTAGTGCAGTTCTCAATGCCTTATATTGATTTCATGATCTTTTGTTGAAATGTCTAATATATCCCCAAACAAGCCTTTAGGCTCTTTCTTCCCTCCGTCTGATGGCTTTTCCAGTGGACTATTGGGTCTGCATGGATAAGAAGGTTGCTGGTTGTATTCCAGCTTTGTGCTGAATTGTCTGATCTCAGGCAGGACAGTCATTAGATTACTACAATAGAACCAGAAGTTGTTGGGAACACGTAGCAGATCAGGCAACATCTTTGGAGATAGGAAAACAAGTTAACGTTTCAGATCGATAATTTTTCACCTGACTATTTCAGATTTTCAGCATCTGAAGTATTTTGCCTTTTGTTTATCAGGTTGCTACAGTTAGCCTTAATCCCCATGCACAATGAAAGGATAATATCACACAAGATTCCAACACCCGATTTTCAGGAGAAGGGAAGAGAAAGAAAAAAACCAAATTATTAAAGCAAAAAGAATGTGTCTCGTATGAATAAAATGGAGTAGTTTACTTTGTCAAAAATATTTTTGCAAATATGTATCAGCTGAAATAGTCCTGTTATTTTAAACTGATTTTGAGAGGTAACGTATACAGTTAGCAATTTGTCCAGCAGAGAATTGAAGAACTAGTACTTAGTGGCTATGATCCAATGACCAAGTAAGTAAGAAGACCTAATTTATTCAATCAATCCCCAAAAAACAAAATTGTAGTAAAATGATTGGCCTTTCACAGCAGACTATTGTAAAGAAATGTGCTGACAGATGTGCAAGTTTCTGAATAAACAGGAAGAGTGTTAACAGAAGGCAGAGGACGAGAACAAAAGATTGGATGGGTTTGCATGTTTATTTAGGGGTCATGACAGTAACAGAAAAGGCTAGTGTTGGGCACAGAAATTGCGGATGTGCTGTTGCTTTTGTATTCAAGACTGTTTATTTGTCGAAGTCAGACCTTTCTATGTAGTGGGTTGAGGTTGGTTGGGACGGATATTGAAAGCTAAGCAATCTGCATGGAAATGTGTTGGAGACCAGGCAGTTATTGTTTATGGGCTCCAAAGGGATTTGTTTTATAGTATTAAAACATCAGATTTTGAAGAGTTTCAGCATCAGTCCTCATGGGTCTACATAATGAAGCAGGAGGTTCTAGATCCCTTTAAACTGTTTGCTGTCAACTCACAAAAAAATCAATAGATTGAAATAACTTATAAGGGCCTATTTTGCTTGTACTGTATATAAATATTTCCAGGCTGTTGAGATTGGTTAGCGGGTGGACTGAAAGGATGGCAAGAATAGCTTCCATGCTCATTAACAAGAATGATGGCAGGGTTGAAAACAAATAGCTCTTTCCTCTCTGTGCTGATTAATGCAATAAGAAGCAAAATACAGGCTCACAAAAGGGTTTAATTATCACACTCTACCTGATGCAGGCGGCAATCTTGTAGAATGCTGCTGTAAGTACAAATACAACTGCAGTTGTACCTAACAAAATAACGTTTAAAATTCTAATTGTTTTTGTCACCCACTTCTCTTTTTATCCTCTGCATTTTAGTTTCCACGTCAGTAAGCAAATAATCTCCAGTGATCTTTGTTTAACCATGCTCCACAACACTGCCTGCAGCTCCTTTAGATATATCATGGTGATAAATGGCAACAAGCAAAATTACATAAAGTAAAGCACTAGCCAGGCGATCTGGATTGAAAATAAAATGCTTCCCTGCGTATGAGTTTCAAGTTAAATGTTTGTTCACTCTGTGATAAGGATATGCATTTTGTACATCGAACTTGAATGAAAGGCCATTCAGATTATCCTGACCATGCTAGTGTGTGCTTCCTTATTGGAGCCAACTCATCAATCCTATAACCTCCCTCTTTCCCATATACTTTCACACAATTTTTCTCGAATATTTATCAAATTATCCTTTAAATAATGTTTAAATAATAATTGGATTCCGCTTCACCATTCATTTATGGTGAACCTGTGTGTGATACAGGCCACTGGTCTCTTGGTAATGGCTGCAGGATACTTTTGCTACTTTTTTTTGTCTATTCCATTTGCAAACCGTTTGAGAAAGGAAAGGGAACCCTGCGGTCAGGAATAGTATGCTAGCACTCTGCTTTAACACACCAATGCACTAACACTCTTATACCACTGGGCATCTGGCTTCAATTCATATTAATATGTTATTGTTTGATTTGATTTATTTGTGGGGTGGTGGGGGGGGGTTGTTCGAGATAGAAACAATCTTACTACTCAAATTAGTGTGAGTAATTGGTGGCGAGAGAGAGAGATAAGAGACTAAGACTCATCCTTTTGTTCTTTCAGGTTATTTTCCCGCGAGTAGCCCGGGTGTGTAAAAACGACATGGGAGGTTCTCAAAGAGTACTAGAGAAGCAATGGACGTCATTTGTGAAAGCTCGTCTGAACTGTTCTGTACCAGGAGACTCGCACTTTTACTTCAACATACTTCAGTCAGTCACAGATGTTGTCCACATTGATGGCCGTGATGTCGTCCTAGCTATATTTTCTACCCCATATAACAGGTAAACATGGTTTGGGATAAACCCCCCTCGAGGGATGAAGACTTCTGTTGTTAGAGTAAGCAGCCTCACCTTCTTGAAGAAACAGTGCTTGTTCAAATGACCAGTGCTGAGCAGTAGGCTGAAGGCTCTTATTACGAATAGGTCAAATGTAATTTTACTGGGGGTCCCATAATAAGTTTTCCAGAGCACACATGCTAATCATCTGTCATTTCTTATTTTGTTCAGTGCTCTGCTGTTTTAAAGGAAATGGTAACAGTACAGTACAATACAGTTGCATTTTTACTGTAAAAAAGCTATTTATTATTTAACTATAAGCCCAGTGTTTTCTTTTATTGTCAAGTATTGCAGAAAAACAAACAATATACTGAAAATACTATACAGTCTGAATCCTGTTTGAACGTGGCTAGAATTTTTATGCAGCCTTTTTGAGGGAGGCTTGATATCTGCTGTCGATTGTTTTTTGTTTGAATTTTGAGCATCTAAATGATTATTGTTGCCTTGTTAAAGGTAAACTCAAGGTTCTAAAACATTTGTCCTTGGCATGGAGCAGTGTTCAGAGAGTGTGTGTGTGAGGACCCCCGAGGCTGGCTGTGAGAGCTCATTACTGAGTAGCTTATTAGCAGAACAGGATGCTAATTTTACAGTGGTTTAAAGATTAATTTTATGCCTATCTCTTGCGTGAACTTGTGTTTCTTCTGATCAACATCACATTACAGCATCCCTGGCTCAGCAGTTTGTGCCTACGACATGGCAGATATAGCCACTGTTTTCACTGGTCGGTTTAAAGAGCAGAAATCCTCGGATTCCACTTGGACACCAGTGGCTGAAGAACGAGTTCCTAAGCCAAGGTACGCTGGCGCCACTCAGGATTTTTTTTTAAAAAGCCAGTAATGTCTAACCCTTGGAAGTATAAAAGCTTCTTGGCAACGACCCTTAATCATCTAAATGGTTTTCTGCTAGAATGAATGGACAAGAAGAGAATAAGAATTTGCTCTGAAGAAAGCAGTCACGATTTTATCCTTGATAAAAGTGTTCATGATTTCATGATTCCCCACCCCCCAACACCCCATGTTCTCTCTGCTGCCTTCAGGGGTTTGTAAGGGTGGGGGATCTGAATATAACCTGTTCAGCCAAAGGGTAAACTTAACCACACAAAAGTTATTGAACAACCATTAAAGAAAGGGAAGTACAGTATGTTACTTTGGCCACTGTGTATAGGAGTGTTTGTTTTCATCTTATTTGGTTGTTTTCCTCGCGGTGGATTCCTGGCCTGTTCTAGAGGATCAATGTTTAGCCCTTTTCATGGACTGGGGTTGGATACGGTCTAAATTCTGCAGCTGCTGTTTACATTTGACTTGGTTTTATTGCATTAAAAATTGTCCCTTATCAAATAAGTTTAATTTTACTTGTAAAGTTAATGAATCATGCTGCTTGTTCCCAATCCCAATTTGCTTCAAACTAATCAGTTCGGCTGACCCTCTATTTTTCAAATTCTGTACATTTTTCCTGCAAAAAGACAATATCCCCTATCTTTGACCGTTGTACTAATATGAAAATTAAAATTGCCCGATTTATTTCTACATTCAGTTACATTGCTATCAGCACTGCTTTCTCATATGTTTGACAGAAAGATTAGATCCCTTTTTATTGCTATAGAGAGGGTGTCTGAATGATAGTTGGCTAAATATATCCAAAGAGAGTCACTGAGCAAGTGGCAATGAGACTTGGATTGTACTATTCTGACTAGGCTTTCTACACCTTCTCATATTACATCTAATAAGCTTTCCACCTTGTCTAGATTTTCCACCAAGCAGTGTTTTGCTTTTTTCTGTTTCTAGATTTTCTATGTTGAGTTAGCGTTTCAAATGGCCCAGAATTTTAGCAAATTCTTAAATGTAGCCCTAATTTTGAAGACGGGTTTCTGTTGGTTTACTTTAAGAATGACAGAAATGGAATTACTGAGTGGAATTTCTACTCCTTACAAACAAAACCTTGCTGCATGACCCAACTTCTTATACACACAAACATTTTGGTTTGAAGATTTTTGTAGCTTTTTCACTATGCCGAACCATTACTGGCTACCAGTCTTCTGTGTTAGGAGAAAGCAGACACTATCTATGCTTCTGTGGTCACTTTATGATATTCATAATCTCCTTCGTGTCTTCTATAATCAGAAGAGACACCAACCAGTTAAGCCTCACCAGAATTTGCAGATCTTAATATTTTTTTCAATGGGGATATAAATAAAAAGGAAAGCCACTAGAGAGGGAATACAATGTGATTGACACTAAGAGTAATTCAGTTTATTTGATAAATAATTAACAGCAGAAACTGGGACACGGATAAAATATTAAAAGCGAACATGGTGTACATTGTGGATTGAAGTTCTGTAATTGTTGCAGAGAAAATCCCTCGGTCTGTATGTTTCTGCAGCACAGCTACCCCAGTGTGGATCACATGAGCTGTTGGTAAGTCTCCAAGCCTGGTAGAAGAAAGCAGTCTCCAAGTCCCATTCAAAAATTAAAACCGAAAGGAAGTCCATGAATAGTTTAATGGACGAGATGCAGTGTTTAACTTCCTTTTTACCACCTCATCTGAGAATGCACCCATAATCCTCAAAACCTGGCAGTGCTGCTGGATGCTCTTGGCTGCTCCAAGGCCCTCTTAACAATCCTTGTCTTTGTTCTGTCGCAGGCCTGGCTGTTGTGCAGGTTCAGTGTTACTCGAGAGATATACGACCTCCAATGAATTCCCAGACGATACCCTCAACTTTATTAAAACGCACCCTCTCCTGGACGAGGCTGTCCCTTCAATCGACACCCGGCCGTGGTTTCAGAGGACGATGGTCAGGTTAGCAACGCCCTCCTCTTCATTCAGGCTTGTTTTCGTGCAGTTTAGACTTCTTCTGGCATTGGTTTGAATTAGAGCAACAGAGTCTCTGACCCACGGAGGAATTTTATGCAAAGCTGGACCAAAAAAAGAAAAGATGGATTATCGCTGAATACGACTACTAATCCTTTGCTATTGCATCAAGATATTTGAAGTTGAAGCTTTATACGAGGGTTCAGTGGGTAAACACATACCCTGTTGTGGAATTCAAGCATACAGCCTGGGAAGGACCTGCTTTTGATCCCCGTTCTGTGTTGTATTATTAGCAGAACATTGTTAGGTTGGATGTGAGAGACCACATGTGGACTTAGTGGCCCAAGGCTGAAGTTAAGGAGAATAAATTATTCCTGCTTCTGATCACCAAACAGTAATGCCAGTTGGAAGATGTGTATGTGTGTGTCTGTGTAGATGTAAATTGAGGATAGTATGTGTATTTTATGCAGAAAGAAATTCAAATGATCAAAAAAGTGACATAATAGAACATTTTCACAGACCCATTCGAACAGTATCTTCCGTGGCAGCATGGACTGCTGGATGAACATACAAAATACATTTTGTAAATTGCTTAAAATGAAAATCAGCAAAAGCTGAACATGATATCTATTCAACTAGCTTCAATGAATACAAATATAATTTGTGGTTAGGCTCCTGTGACGGGCCATTGGGTAATGCCACAGCTTTTTCCAAAATAAGGCATAGAGATGGGTCAGCTGATCATCAGTAGACAGTAGTTGGGATGCTAGGGAGGGGAAAAGCAGTTGAGGTTTGCACCGTGAGTTAACTATCCAGATACTTTCTTGCTGTTGAATCGCCGACTCTCCACAATCACTGGGCCCCCGTGACTACATTCACCACTCTTTGCCTCAAGTAGTTCAATGTAAACTACCCGTGGGCAATCTGACAATGTTTTAAAAAAACATATTATTTGGTTCTTTTCCAGCTGCATATTTGGGGATTGTTTTAAGTCATCAGTGAAGATCTTCTAGCGTAGTTGCTAGTGAAGCCTTTTGTTTAGTGTGTAATTTGGGCTAGGGTGTACTTAAAGGAAGCATAGCTGTTACTTTAAACAGTGAACATGCTGTGATTACTATATAAGGAAAAAAAACATTATCACGTGTTATTTTGAGTCTATAAACCCAAACATTGTGTTGAAAAGGGGTACAAAAGCTAAAATGGCTGCCAGTCACACAGTCACTTACTGTATATGACATAAACTTGCAAGAAGCGTAGTTGATATTTTGCTGCTGAAGTCACTTTCTGCACATGCTCACTATCCATGAATGGTTATGCACAGCTTGCAGGAAGTGATATTCAGAGTAATCCAACAGCCCAACGCTTTGGCATTTTTAGTGTATAGGAAGCCAACTTATTTGGATAATGCATTCACGGTATGGCTTGATATCAGAACAGAGTCCTACAATATATTGGTGGATCACAATTCTAGACAAATAAATCTGGTATATAGACTAGCAGTAGTCTGAATGGCATATTTTTTCAAGTTCACTTAATCAGCCAAGGCTAGGCCAATTAAAATCTCTTCTCTGCAATTGACTGCCATTGGTCACCCCACCCTCCCTTCCCACATCCCTCCCCGATCCCATCCCCAGTTTGGGTCTGAAACATTGACTGTCCAGCGTCTTCAGGCATCCTCTCGACATGCAAGGTGGTAATGTAAATGTACTTTAGTTGCTGTTGTTCTGCTTTTTGTTGAGTTTGGTCTTTTGGTGTTACAGCTTCAGGTCACTATCCAGTTTACACTGTGAGACCTAATAACACTACTATTTTGCTGGGTACCATATGCGTTCAGTGGGGAAGATTGATACCTGTGGAGTGCATTACTTGTCTAGCAAGGTCTATACTGTCTGTTTGGCTAACAGTGTTCAGGATAATCAATGGACCCCACTTCTGAACACTGCCTTGGGTTACCGCGGACTTCTCCTGCAAGGATAATGCTCCATTTGAAAGTGATATTAAATTACACTCCACTCTCTTATAAGATATTTTATGAGCGAAGCTTAAGATACATCAGAATTTTTAATGTGCCATCATTTCAAAATCTTCACATCTGTTTGAACCTTCTATTTGCTCGTGCAGATATCGACTGACTAAAATTGCTGTGGATAATGCAGCCGGGCCCTACCAGAATTACACTGTGGTTTTTCTGGGGTCAGAGAGAGGTGTTGTCTTGAAGTTCCTTGCCAAGACAAGCAGTGGGATCATCAATGACAGCATCTTCTTGGAAGAGATTAACATCTACAATTCAGAAAAGTATGTGCATTGGTACTACACAATAGGAATCTCCTAAAGAGAAGCGCTCATCTCTGATTGTGCAGGAGGATTGTTCCTGTCATTTCTGTGGCTGTTTATAATCCTTCCATTTGATATAGCGCTTTTCACATCTTATCGACGTCTCAAAGCGCTTCACAGAATATACAGGTATCCCTCCCCAACCGCGGGGATGCGGTTGGTAAAATCGTGGTTGGGAAATAGAGGGCCCTATGGGAAACATGGGGATAGGGGGAGTAAGTTCGCCAGGATCTGCAGCAATCCGCGAGGCTGTCTGACTGACTTACACACACAGAGAGAGGGACACACACGGAGGGCAGGGTGGGTGGCTGTGTCTGACTGATCTACAGAGAGAGAGAGAAATCAACGGAGAAGGTGTGGTGGGTGACACGGAAGGTTGGGATTACTGTCTGACTAATCTACAGAGAGAGAGAGAAATCAACGGAGAAGGTGTGGTGAGTGACACGGAGGGCTGGGGGGGCTGACTGACTGATACAGACACACACACACACACAGAGTGGCGGGGGGGGGGGGGGGGGAGAGAAGGTGAGTTAGTGAGAGATACACTTACACACAGTGAGATGATGCAGTAAAACTAAACACGCAAAAAACACAGACACAGCTAGACCTCGTGGGGTAGTAAAGGTGCTGATAGGTGGGAAATGCGGAGCAGATAAATACACACCAATACACAGATGAATGCGGTCCCTTGTTTGGAAGAGTGAAACTTGAAAATTTAAACCCGCGGATTTAAATCGCGGATGCGCAAAACGCATTGTCACGGTTTGCGAGGGTTGTCGCATTTAGCAAACCGTGGATGCATGAGTTTCATGGTTGACGAGGCCACGGTTGGGGCAGGATACCTGTACTGTAAAGTGAATTGATTGTATATTTGCGGGCGAAATGCATCAGCCCATTTGCGCACAGCAGTGTCTCACAAACAGTTGTGGATTTAAATGACCAATTTTATTATTGTGGAGTTTTTGGGTTGGATTATTATTGGGCGTGTGGAGTAAGGAAAGTTGTCTAAGGTTTCACCTTGATCTGCCTGGATTAGAAACACAGGTATCACGCTTCTAAGGCGAGTGCTCTAACCACTGAGCTACAGGAGCTCGTGAACAAGCCGAAGGGAGGAGCAGATTGTTATAACAAGCAGCTTTGTTGTCAAGAGACAATCTGGTGACAGACAGCCTTAGCTAGTGACTACATTTAATTCTCATTTGGTATTTATTAGTTGCCTGTTTTTTGGGGTCAGATGCAGCACTGATGGCATAGAGGACCGGAGAATTGTGGGTATGCAGCTGGACAAACCGAGTGACTCACTGTTTGTGGCCTTCTCCACGTGTATGGTTAGAATGCCTCTGGCTCGATGCGAGCGTCACGGCAGGTGCAAAAAGTGAGTTGAGAATCATCTTGTCAAATACTTTATATAAAATTTGCCTTGGCACTGCATTTCAATGCTAAAATGTTGATGGGAGATGAGGGGGAAGTGCCGCGGGGGAGTTGGTGTGTACATGTGCAGGAAATCCTCTTGTTCTAAATTTATATTCACTATGATAGCGATAAATGATTGACATTTCTGCCGATCCCCCAGGACGTGCATTGCTTCTCGAGATCCTTACTGTGGCTGGCTGAAGAAAGGAGTTTGTGCAGAATTGTCACCTGCGTTTAAGTAAGTAACAGCTGAAACAAGGGCAAAACTGCCTGACCTGCGAAATTAACTGAGTAGAAGTGAGGGATACAGGCATGAGTCAGGGCTGAGCCTCTGGCAAATGCTGGGCTCTTCCAAGTGAATGCTGTGGGATTGCTTGTTGGGTGTTCCTCCAGATTCCCTGGGGTATTGTGTGTCGTTTGGTAATAGCAGCAATTGGCCTGTTGGCCTTTTCCATTTCTATTTTTAAAATTTCGTTCCTTGGTGGTCTTATTGTGAAAGATCAGACTGAACAGACAGTGACAGACTTACTAAGATGTAACTTTAATGCATGTACAGTAATCACCAGACCAAATCAACAGTATTTCTGAAGGTTAACAAGGGGAATCCCAAGCAATGAAAAGAGCACTAATTTTAGCAGTCGGCACTTAATGGATCTTTTGGGCGGGACATATTTCTGTTTTGATTTTTGAGCTCTATGGGGAAATACTTGGCTTTTTGGTGTTCCTGATTGTTGAATGTCTCTCTCTCTCTCTCTCTCTCTTACACAGATCTGCGTTTGAGCAAGATATCGAACAAGGCAACACAGATGGTCTGGGAGATTGCCAAAGTAAGCAAACGCATGTTTTTCTCGGGTTAAAGATACCTTTGATGTCCCAATAACAATGTTATTTCAACAGGGTAGTGTTTGAACTCGAAAGCGAGACTTTACAGCGTGACAATTCCCAAATGCCAATAGGTAGTCATCTCAATGGGTCAGTCGGTATCTTTAAATGATTGTCTCTTGCTCTCTCATTGATACATGCAAATCATGGAGGCTCCATACATTATCACCCCTCCCAATGCCCCATATCCACTTTTCATTTTAAGATACTTATAAGAATCCTACCATTTGATACAGCGCCTTATCACGTCTTTGAGATGTCTCAACACACTTCATGTAATATACCATTAGTGAATTGACTACATTTTGTGGGCAAAAAAAAATGGCAGCTAGCTTTGCGTTTCTAGAGTGGAGAAATGCATTCTAATTGTGCAAGTGTTCCTGCCTGATGATATCTAGTTGCTTCTCTTATTGTTTTGTTAAGTGCAGCACTCGTGATCTGAAATATTATTGAAACAGTGGTCTGAAAAAAAAGTAGATGTAGCTACTGGTTAAAATAAGGAAATTTGAGGAAATAGATTGAAAATATCTCAATGATGTGAATATTCTCACTGTTTCAGTCACTTCCTCTCCATCTCTAGGTATTTTAGTGTAGCTATACCCTTGTAAAAAAAGTACCATGGTAATGGTGGTAGTACCATGGTTTATCTTTGGTAGTAGAAATATGTTTTACCTTTGACCCTAAATCCCTGGAATGAAAGAATTGCCACACACCCTTTCCCTTTAGTTTGAGAAATGTTTTTGGATGAGCTTCTGAGCTTTTGGATGCTTTGATGTAACAAATATCAGCAGGGCTTGAGTGAAAGTAGGAATGAGTAGAAAGTGGAAAACCACACACTTTTACAGACGTGTCCAATAAACATTTGGCTGAACTGCTCCCACAGAAGTGAAATACGCTCAGTGTTTGCTGAAGAGGAATGGACTCGCCAGCAAATACTCCTCTCCCCACCCCCCATTGTTCAATGGCAAAGCCTCTTCCCTTCTCCTTTGATACCAGCATGGCGCCATCTACTCTCTGTTGTCTTTACAATCCCATTAACAGTTTGCTGCCATTTCCAAATGACTTTGAAAATGTCATCACAGGGTTCCTTTAATTTGTAGGGGGTGTGTGGGAGGGGGGTGTGGGGGGAGGTGAGAGGAGTCTTGGTACGGTGATTCTGCAGCAATTCTAATCTGCGGAGCTCAGCATTTCTACAAACTATATATTTTCTTTTGTTTTCTTTTTCCAGACTCCTTCGTGGCATTGAATGGTAAGCGTGTTGTGATTCTATCATACACTAACTGTTGGCACTAGCATCTATTAACACTGTACCAATTGTGGCTAGGGTGTTGGGGGGGGGCAAATATTCTTTTTGTATTTGTGTAAGATTTTTTTTATTAGCCATCATCTTTTATTCACCCTTATTCTTTTCTTTTGATACATATATATATGGTTTGTCTTTCCATTCTCCCTCTTGTTTTCTTTATAGACCTTTCTACCACTCCACAAGATCATGAAATGTCTCGTGATGCAGCCCATGGTCAGTGTTTTGCTTTGGTTCTCCCATTTAATTCTTTGACTTTCAATCCGATATAAACCTTCATATCAATTCATCTGAATACTTTTGACCTTTTAGCTGAGTTTTACCCTGTTTTGTTCTTGCTTTTTATTTTTATTCTTGACAATTTCAACCTCCATTTCACCCCCTCCTGCCCCATTTCCTCTGAATTTTCCTCTTTACTTTCGTCTTTCAACTTCTCCCTTCATATCAACACTGCCACCCACACTCACGGCCATCCTCTCGATCTGGTGATCACCCGAGGCCTCAACGTCTCTGGCGTCACCATCACAGACAAGGCCATTTCTGACCATTTTTTCATTTCCTGCAACACCTCTATCCCTCCCCCTCCACTTCCAAACCCACCACCATCTTCTACCGGCCCTGGAAGAAGATTCCCCCTCAAACTTTCACCTCTGCCCTAGAAACCGCCAAATCTGGCTGGACCGCATCAAATTTTACCGCTCCGCCCTAGCCACCGCCAAATCAGCCTTCTACTCCAGGATAATCCTGGAAGCGAAGGACAACCACCGCCTCCTCTTCGCCACCACCAACCAGCTCCTCCGCCCCCGCCTCACCTCGCAGATCCTCTCCTCAAACGTTCGTTGTGAGGAGATGCTGGATTTCCTCGAATCCAAAATTGAAAAAACCCGCTCTGCGGTTTCCTCCCCCCACCAGTCCTTCACCTCAGCGCCCTCATCAGCTACCTCAACCTCTACTCACCCCCCATTTCACACTTTCAACCCCACCACCCCGCTTTCAATCACAAAAACAATCACCTCCATGAAACCCACCACATGCTCATTGGACCCCATCCCCACCCCCCTCCTCCGCACCCAGCTCCATTTGTTAGCCCCACTCATTTCTGACACCATTAACCTTTCCCTCTCCTCAGGAACCGTCCCTACCTCCCTTAAAACAGCCACCATCACCCCTATCCTGAAGAAACCCTCCCTTGATGCGTCGCAACCATTAAGTTATCGACCCATCTCCAACCTCCCGTTTCTATCCAAGGTCCTTGAAAGAGTGGTTGCCTCCCAGCTCCGCTCTTTCCTTTCAAATCACTCACTTCTTGAACCCCTCCAATCAGGTTTCCGCCCTATCCACAGTACAGCAACTGCCCTGGTCAAGGTCACAAATGACATCCTAACCGCCTGTGACCAGGGCTCCATCTGCCTCCTCGTCCTCCTTGACCTGTCTGCTGCATTCGACACAGTCGATCACACCATCCTCCTTCAACGTCTTTCCTCCCACGTCAACCTTCAAGGCACAGTCCTTGACTGGTTCCACTCTTATTTGACCCATCGTTTACATTTTGTTTCTTCCAATGGCTTTTCCTCAAACCCCCGCACAGTTTCCCACGGTGTCCCTCAGGGCTCTGTCCTCGGTCCCCTTCTTTTCACCCTTTACACGCTCCCTCTGGGCGACGTCATCCACAGACATAGGGTAAATTTCCACATGTATGCGGATGACACCCAGTTGTACCTTTCTGCCTCATCCCTCAACCCCCAGACGATCGATGTTCTGACAGCATGTCTGTCCTACATCGAATCGTGGACGAGGGACAACTTTTTGCAATTGAACGTGAGTAAGACCGAGGCCCTCCTGATTGGCTCAAGCCAGCGCCTCCGCACATCGGGCGCTACCAGCCTCAACATCCAAGGCTGTACTCTCCACCTCACAAAGCCAATCAGGAACCTCGGCATCATGTTCGATCAAAAACTTTCCTTCCTCCCCCACATCCGCGCCTTGACCGGCACTGCCTATTTCCATCTGCGCAACATTGCCAGGCTCCGCAACTATCTTACCCCCCGCGCTGCCGAAACACTCGTGCACGCGTACATAACCTCACGGCTGGACTATGGAAATTCTCTCCTAGTCGGCCTCCCCAGTTCCTCCATTCATAGGCTGCAGACCATCCAAAACTCTGCAGCCCGTGTACTATCCCGCACCCGCCTCCGTGACCACATAACCCCCACCCTCGCCCGTCTCCACTGGCTCCCCATCCTCCAGAGGATCGAATTTAAGATCCTCGTCCTCACCTACAAGGCCTTACACGGCCTTGCCCCATCCTACCTAGCCGATCTACTCTCCCCCTACACGCCCACCCGGACCCTCCGTTCAACAGGACTTGGCCTGCTCCAAGCCCCCAGCCCAAACCACCCCACCATCGGAGGCCGGGCCTTCAGTTTCTCCGTTCCCACCTTATGGAATGCCATCCCTCAATCCCTCCGTTTCGCCTCTTCCCTTTCCTCTTTCAAGGCCGATTTGAAGACTTTCCTCTTCGATCGTGCCTTTTGTTCCACCCCGAACTCGTTTACCTCCCCTTCGTGTTTCACCCCTTCCCAAACACTCCCCTCCCAGCTCAGGTCACACGCCTCTTGTTTAGCGCCTTGGGACGTCCTCCCGACGTGAAAGGCGCTATATAAATGTAAATTGTTGTTGTTGTTGCTTTTAGATTTTCTTTTTGCCTGTAGTATCGATTTAGTGCTAATCTGTAACTTGTTTTAGTGCAATTTTAGCATAGTGCGAACCCTTAGCATTTCCTGATAGTCTACCTATTGTAGTTTATTCAAAGTTACTGTCCTGTCTGAATTCCGGTGCTCTGGAATACAAAAATATATAGAGTTAACTTAGTTACTATTGATAAAACAACCCTGGAACTCTTCCAGATTATTGCATATTCTTAAACTTTGGGTGTGATGTGAGATGTCACAAATTTCTCGAAAAGTCAACACCAATTTGCATTTATATATTACTCTTCATGATACTGCTCTTAGCGTGGGTAGTATCTTGGAGCGCTTAACCTGTATCACTATAAGAAGAGGATTGTTCCAGCAATTAAATAGATCGCCAGAGGTACACTCTTGAGTTCTGACTTATTTTCTAAGCAATGGGTGTTCATATGTAGTGTGTTCGAGAGCTTAATAATGACCCTCCCTCCTTTTCCACCCTCCTCTTCTGAAGGCAGTGAGTTGGGCTGCAGTTCGACAGGCACATGTCGGGCTCTGGTACCTCATCCAACCAGCACATTGTTAGGTGTGAGCCTACACAACCAGCGTCAGCAGCATTGGATATTCACTTCATGACTGAGGGCATTTGCGTAAATTCAAATTAGCTGTTGTGTTTGCCTGGAAAATACATACAGTAACAAATGAAATTCCCTGTGATGTGTGCTTCGAGATGTTTTGACATAGGCCGTGTAAAATGTATGGGTTGTTAATTGTGAATTATAATAATATTATTTTGAATTATTATTATTATGTATCCAACAATCAAGGGCTTTACCACAGACTCTTGCCTTCCCTTGCTTGCTGTACACAAACAAAACTAATCGGATGGTACTAAAAGCAGGAACCCAGGCTGAGCATTAGCACCAACGCGAGCGTTCCAGCTGGTGATGCTAAACCCACTGCAATTTTCCCCTGTGCTACCCTGCCTGAGACCAGTTATCCCAGCACTGACTAGGGATTGAAACTGCAACTATCCCATGTGGCTTAGTATCACGCATTTCGTGTTGCATTTAGTTAAGAGCTTTCTTATCAAATCCTGTTAATTTCTGGAACATTCTTTAGATTGTGCATAAGTTTCTGTGGAGATATAAATAAGCAGGCAGCTGATACAGCTGTATATAATAAGCTTTCCTGTTGTGAATATCTCCCAGGTGCAATCAGTTAGCTCATTGTAATCTGCTTTTGGGCAGCATTTCCTCCTAGCACACAGTCATATCTGGTTTGTATATAAAATAATATAAAATAAGATACGCTCGAGGGAGGGAGAGAAATAAGTTTATTAGAACATTAAGCTGTAAGAGAACCAGGCATTAGGTAACTATGAAAAGGCGAGGTAATGAGTAAATATCATCCTAATGCTCGGTTTATCCATCTGACAGGGTATAATTAATGCACGCTTTGTAATATATCATTTAATTACAGGGAATTATGGTCTGCCAGTATTAAACTCAAGTTTACAGTTGCTGTCTTTAAGAGAGATGTAACGTGTTTCCTAGTAATCTAGTTTCTTGTAAATAGTTTATTTTGTGAGACCAAGGTAGTATTAGTTGACCCCAACACCCCACCCGCTTGATTTTTTTTAACTGTAATGTAAATGCAGCCTCGGGCTACACTATTAATGTCGGTTGCTAAAGCGCCACTTCTTGTCACTGCAGATTGTGAGTGATGAAGTGGCCTTGTCAGAGCAGTCTTTCACCCTGTGGTGGCAAGCAAAATAAATCCTTTTAATGATTAGATGCTACTGCAGACTGAAGGACAGTCCTGTGGCAAAATCCTAGTTAACAACCTTTAAAATGTTTGCTTCAATCTCGCTGTCTCTCAGGATGCCCATTTTATGGCTGTCATGGCTATTCCAAACTGCTGTCACACAACTGGGACATGCCAGCAGCTTGCTATCCACCGCCATCTGAAAGCTGCTCGAGGCACATTACCACTGTGTGGCTGCAGACAAAATACCCCATGTGACTTAAACAGCGACTTTATCCCTTGTCACACATGTCTCTTCCCCTGTAAATCCTGCACATCTTTCCTACCCTGCGCATTCCACAAGTCTCTTTCAATAAGTAACTGCACGCCTCGCATCTCCATCTATGTTCCACGTGTCTTTCCCTCCCACACACGGACATCACACAGAGTTACAAGGCTTAATTTGGGAGCTGAGATCTCATTGTAGCCCAAACCTTCCTGTGGCGTCCTGGGGATTCCCCGGAGGATGCGCTGTTTACCATGCATGCAGTGCTCTTGGCCACATGGTGCTGATGCTACTCGATGCATTTTAGATACCAGTGTCATTGCTGCATGTATCCGGTCTGTATATTGGCTTTATTGTGAGAAACGGGAGGAAATGTAAAGGGAGTTGAGTTTGTAGTGAAGTCGAGGGTTATTTTCTCTTTTCTTTCCACTCTTTCCCCCCCCTCCCCCCACCACCATTCTCTTTTTACATCAAATCTTATCCTTTAATTGAATAGAATGACCTTGATTGTGTTTACAATAATGACAGGCCGCTTCAGTTCTGCCCTTTCCACCACCAACCCTCCTACAGCAGTTAAGGAGGGGTATGATGCTCTGGGGAGGATCCTGGATCAGAAGAATGTTGTTGTGTCCTCAGAAAACCTTGACCCGTACGTGGCTAATCCTCCACCCAATCTCCATGATACAAACGGTAAGGCCTTGGAAGCCCTTCTTTCCTGTGGTGGGACTGAACCGCAATGGAGCTGCTTCCAGCTGCACCCAACCTAATGGTAACTTTCAAAAATAAGTAACAACAAATTGGGGATTTCTGCTTGGTTCTTGCTGCCATTCCCAGGTGACTGTAACTGGCAATTCATTCATCCGACTGAGTTGTATAATGAACAGGCTGAACACTCGTTAATCCAACCATACACCCCATCACCGAGACTCAACATTTCTCAGTCTTTATCTCATTGTGCTATAATTTTCCAATATACTAAAAAATTGAAATCTACCCATACATTTTGAAATGCTTGTTGTCATTAAATTGTGGCTTATTTATTTTCTAAAAGTTATTGAGTGACCAATTTTTGGGGGGGATTATTATTAGGTGTGTGGAGTAAGGAAACTTGCTCAAGGATTTGCGAGCGAGTTCTCTAACTAGTGAGCTACTGGACTCCACACTGCTCCAATAAGAGGATGCCTTGAAAGGATAGGTTAAAGCACATCTGAGAAAAAAAATCCCAGGTCGAAATTTTTTCTGATTTTCTAAGCCACTTAAGAGTGTGCAGACATTGGCACATTCAGTAATTCAGTCTTTAACTTTAAGCCAGTTTTCTAAAGCAATTTGGCCAACAAACCCCCCAGATAAGATTGCACTTCATTGCTTTCTATGAGACAATGCTGTGAGCAAAATGAGCTGCCAGGTTTGCCTTCAAAATATACAGTCACTACCGTTTAGATTGAACCCCATGAAGTACTTTGAGACAACCCACTATCAATTTTTAAAAATTTTTTGCAAAGAAACCACTACACAATTTAGACTGTTTAAGAATTTGTCAAATTCTGGACTCTGAAACGTTACATAAATAAAGTAAATCTAGTCTCCAAACAAGTAGAATTTCAAGTCTTATCATCATCATAATTTACTGAAGTATGACTGTATCTGGCCCATGTTATAACTGGCGTACATATTCTTCACATTTACTCTGGTTGGAAAAACGCATTCCATTCCATATCACCGACTTTCATGAGGGCATTTCCCATTTTAAATTCACTTCATTTCAAGCCTGTTCAGTACATCAGCCTAAGGGTGTTCGCCACACAATATTATTATTATTATTAGGACTATTTGGTGCCTACAATAAGCTGTGCTTTTCTCAGCGTATCCCAGTTGAGCATAAACAAAGGGGAGATAAAAGCAAATGAAACCAAGGAGCTTTAGATCTTGTGAACTGACAAACCTTGCTCAGCATTAATAGAAAGCCTGCGAATAATGATGGTTGGAAACTTACTTCAAGGGTAGGTGATATTGTTAGCCCTTTAATGCTTGATGTATCTTCAAGCAGAAGGTACTATCCATAGAGTAAGGCTGCTTTGTAGATGTACCTAACATGAAAGGTGAAAGTAACAAGGAAGAAAGAGAATGCCATTACAAAAATTAAATGAGCTTGTATGTATATCCCTTAACATGGACTGGCATATATTTCAACATATAAGCTTTATATGTTCCTTTGGCTTTAGTTCTCTGTATGCTCAACTGATTATTTCAGGGAATGGGCTGAACCAAGAACCTTGGCCCCTTATTAGGGACTCTTAATATTCAGTGCTCTGCGTGGAGCTCGATCTGATATGTTGTGCAAAAGCTGGAAGCAGTTTACCGTTTGCGAACAACAATGGTAGCAGAGGTGACTGCATGGATTGGGTGCTGCGGTGTGTGGGTGTGCTTTAATCTGCTAAATTGTCAGCGAAGCTTGGTGTCAACTGCATTCGGTGGTTTGATTGAAAAATGGATTTGATTTTTCTTTTTTTAAAACTTTCTGCCATGATTTTTGATTCTTCACACTTATCTGGACTTCTGTCTGTTCCCTCGGTTTGTTTTGCACCGTGCTGCATGGGGATTCTTCCTGTTTATCACTCTGTTGTTGACTTGCATCCGGTCACTTTTTTTTTAGAATGAAATCAGCGTGTGCGATGTGACTCCATCTGCCGTTGTCTCCGTGCCTTTGCTGTGTTGCTGAATATCGCTCCCTTTAACCACTTGCTTTCTGTGTTTCCCACTGGCTCCATGGTTCATGGTGTGTCCATATGTTTAGCCACTTTACAGTTGTTTCTTCTTTGAAACAAAATTAAAAATTAACGGACTTTGCAGAATTGCGTGGCTTCACATGGGCACGGCATTGTGTATGCAACAGCTTCTTGTTCTAAATGTACTCTGGAATATTTTTTCACAACCCAAAATAGACAAACTCATTTGCTTAAAATCCTGTGGAATTTGTACAATCGCATTGGGTCAACCATTTGTAACTTAAATTAAAAAAAATTTCAGAGTATGCTTCTTTGCTGCCATATCTTTGTGGTAAACTTAATCATTGACTCACCTCTACTGGTAACTGAATGTTGCTCACCGATCTAACCCTCCCTTCTGCTGCCATTGTATTCAAGATCTCCCTTCCACTGAGCATTTCATCACCATGTATGAAATGTTTCCAAGGCCTTACAGTATGTAACATGACTCTTACTAACAACCAAAATGGAAAATTCACTTCAAAGCACAGTACAACTAAAATCCTTTTTCCTTTTAGGAATTGACCATTCCCTTTCTTTTCTCTGATCTCTACCTGCATGTTCTTTGTCCTTACGTAGCAGTTCCTGGTCTCCCTCATTGTGTCTTGAGTCAACAATACATTTCTTCTTCTCCCTCCCCTTCATCTCTCGAATCCTCTGATGACTGGGTGCCTCTATAGTCTCTTTGTCTGTATGGTATGGATATTACAGTCATGTCTTGCAGGTGTTTAGAAATGCTGGTTTGTCTCATTTGATGCCAGAGATCTTTCATATCTGTACTATATATATATATATATATATATAATATAAGTATATGTATATATGTGCCACTTGGTGATATTCTCTTGAACGACTGAGATTGCAGATACAATTCCATTCTTGCGTTTTCTCGCAACTCTCATAATGTAATTGAATTTCTGAGCCATCTGTAATTTAATGTCAAGGCAGATGTGAAGACTGCTGTTTCTTGCTTACGACACCCACTATTATCTGGTGCTCTATGTTCCCATCTTCCCACTGATTGGACGGCTTGGTGAAAAAAGAGACTAAAGCCTTGATGGAGACTCAAACCTCAGTGCCCTCAAGATTGTGGCCTGAGCTTTTCCTATCCAAGATGCAGTGTCCCAAACAGCAGGGTTGACTGCTGCCATATGGTCATAAGCTCTCCTGTGGGACAGTTGCCAAACCCTTGTTGTGTTTGCTCCTGTTTACTTAGTAAACCTGCAAAATACATGTCCTTCGTAGTTTATTTTGCTGCAATGGCCAGCACTGTGGTATATTTTAACATGTTTTGTTTACAATGATTGCATATTGTTGAAGGGATGTATTCAATCATTTGCAGACATTTTACATCAACAAATATTATCCCAGGCTGCTGGCCATCCATTAATGTGAAGAATTCTAACCTATTCATTACAATTAATACAGGTTGTCATCAGACCATTGCTTTGAGAATCAATGTGTTTCTAGTTTATGATTCAGACGTAATTCATTGGTACTGTTACGGGCCATGACTACTTGTATGCAGTGATTTATGTAATTTTAAGGCTGAGGTAAACAGGCCAGACGTGTATGTGTAATATTGGTGTATATCTAATGGCCTATTTAGCTGAAGAAAAGCAGTGGACTTCAAGAAATGATTTACTTCTCCAAGTGGCCTTTTTGGACCTCATTGTTTTGAAAGTTGTGACTTAAAGACAGACAAATAATGTCTGCTCAGTGGCTGACACCAAGATGGAGTGTGGTTGCGTTTACCCAGCACCACCCCCCGCACATCAGCAAATAAGTTGTGCCCTTATATTGACCCCACAGCTGGTAGTAACAAGGATTTACTGTTTTTGTTTAAGTACAAGCTGCATTTAATGTCAATTGGATAGTTATTGAGTAAAGTGTAAATTAAGACTGAATTATTCATGGGTTTTTATTTTTGGCATATCTTTGCTGAAATGTAAAATTTTTGAAAATTCAGTGAGCTGTAGAGTCTGAACGTTTGCATTCATGCAATTGAGTAACATTGCCGGAGGGTGTAATTAAATCATCACTCGATCATCATTTCTCAGCAACCTTCACGAAGGACTATTTGTTTCAATATCAATAGACCAACCCACCCCCGGCTTTTTGAACCCTGGCATTGGCTCTTATAGCTAATCTCAGCCAGCGTGACAATGGGGGTCACTTCAACTACAATCTGCCCTCGGTCTCTTCTAGGTCAGCAGGGAACAATCAGACGGACAATTTGTTTCTGATAACTACTTAGTGGGCTCTGCTGGAACCAGTACATGTGTCTAAACTTTGTACAAGTCAGATTAGGCAAGCATTGGTTTCAACTGTAAAGGACTTACCCACTCACCCTCTTCAAGCCCAGAATTACCCCCCTTTGCATTGCGAGGCAGGAATCCCCCTCCTCCTTCCAAGGGCAGGATTCTGCTCTCACAGGGCAAGATGTTTCCATCCCTCCTTTTTCAGAAGCTATTCCCCACTTATCCTCTCTTTTATACAGAGGAGCTGTATAAAATGCAAGTATTAATCTTATTTTAGTACACATTGATTGAAGCTAAAGTAGCATAAAAGAGAATGACTCTTTTCAGCGATCACCTGCTGACTCATCTAACATCTACTCCTTTTTTGAACTGCAAAAACTTGTAGGAATGCTGCCATGAACTGAGCATTTTATTCAGACCCGGGCTTTGTGGAAAAATCCAATGCTGTCTATTACACACTATATGTAAACCATGTGTACAGAAGAAATTACAGATATCTTTAGTTTCATAATTAACAACCATTGCAAAGGATTAATTCTGTAATTAACAACCAATTTTTTTTCTTCGATTTTACAGGAAAATTCCAGGAAAAAGGGCACATTTCATTCTTACGCTACACACGTTTTCACATGATGTATAACATAACCCCACTGCTAGTTATTTCAGAGCACAGATAGTCGAGGTTGGGTGAAACCAGCTGACTGACCCTTTTTACAGAAGCTGGCACAATTCTGATAATATTAAACTGCCAGTGAATTACGCGGACTATTCCCACCTGCAGGACTTTGCTCAGTTGGGCTTGCCTTTTTTTGACATACGAAACTTGAAAGGGTGAATAGCTGAGTGGTTCCATCAGTACTTAAAACACAGAGCCTCCTGAACATAGCTACCCAGCATATTATTGCTTTGTTCATATATTTACTTTGTAATATTCACTAATCTACTCCGCTGGCTGTTTGCTGTTGTGAGGAAATTCAGCTTCATAGGTTTGGAAGCATCCACTGATTCTCAGGGGTTTTATAAGTTACAGCCCAGTTTCCTAGATCATATGTACCACTGGAGTTTGGTTTCACAAGAAATCCGGCCAATATTATTCTGATGTTCTCCTTGCAAGGTGCGCAAGAGCAAGGAGCAGTGGAACAAAGAAGAAACTGCATTGTCTTAAGCTGATCTCTCATTGTAGAGCAGAAGATGGACATTGAAAAAGGGAAAAGGACGACCTCGGCCACTAATTTATTAGAATCATAAAAATTTTCAGCACAATAGGAGGCCATTCGGCCTATTAAGTCTATGCTAGCAATTTGAAAAGAACTATTCAAAGTCAATCCCACACCCCGGCTCTCTTCCCATAACCCCGCAAACCCGTCCTCCCCAAATAAACATATTATGTTATTACATAAACATCCAATAAACATATTATTATGTGTGTGTGTGTGCATGCATATGCACACGTGTGTGCATATGCTCGCACTCGTAGGCCATAGTTATCTTTGACCATTATGCTGATTTTCCTTTCTCAAGATTTTGAATCCTAATTGAACACTCAATAGCATAAAACAGCTGCCCTGACCATGAGTCTTTTTATTGCTCTTTTATTGCACATGACTTGGCTCTAATGGAAAGTGAATAGTATGGTACTTAAATATCTGTGTCACGTGAATGTTTATCTCTCCGAAGTGAGTAGCAGTCGTGAAAGAGGAGATGTTTTTTTTGTGTTATAGATTGCAAAATGGTGTTGCGCAGGCTGAGGACTCCATGACCTGTATGTTTTTGTTTGTTTGTGTATGTAAGAGGAGGGAGATGATTTTCTTGTGCACTAAATTCTTGTCTAAAATGTCTAACGTTTCAGGAGTAATTCGTGAAAGTTACCTCAAAGGCCACGATCAGCTTGTTCCGGTCACTCTCTTAGCCATTGCAGTTATCATCGCCTTTGTCATGGGGGCAGTGTTCTCTGGAATCATAGTCTACTGCATATGCGATCATCGGCGGCGAGACATCGACCTCAGCCGAAGAAAGGAGAAAGAGCCGTCTCATTCACGCAGGGCCTCGATGGCCAGTGTCACTAAACTCGGTGGGTTGTTTGATACACAGACAAAGGATCCCAAACCAGAGGCTCTGCTCACTCCTCTGATGCACAATGGTAGAATGGTGACTCCCAGTGGCACAACCAGAACACTGATCAAAGCCGACCAGCACCATTTGGACTTGACAGCCCTGCCAACTCCGGAGTCTACTCCCACCTTGCAGCAGAAGAGGAGACTGAGCCGTGGGAGTAGTCAGTGGGAGAGGAACCAGAACCTGATCAATGCCTGCACGAAAGACTTGGCCTCCATGGGATCCCCAGTCATCTCCATGGATTTGCCTCTCCATGCATCGCCCAACCACATCCCAAGTGTTGTGGTCCTTCCAACCACTCAACAAAGTTTCCAGCATGAATATGGAGATCAAGGGCACCGATCAGAAATGGGGCACATGACTAGTGAAGACCAGAATGCCACACTAGAATATAGAAGTATGAAAAGCCCTTGTCATGGATTGGTAGTGAGCCTAGATCACATACCACCCAAAGTCCCCCAAAGAGAAGCCTCTCTTGCATCCAATAATTCGGGATTGTCTCACAATGGTCTGGGCAAGAGACTGGACGTCCCTTCTGCTTCATATGCAATTGAATACAAGAGAAACTATCCCAGCAACTCCTTGCAAAGAAACCCTCAGACATCAGCATTCAAAAGAAACCACAATACTAACTCCTCCAATTCCTCTCACCTTTCGAGGAACCAGAGTCTTAATAGGGGAGAGAATCCACCCCCCGCACCACAAAGAGTAGACTCCATGCTCGTGAGCGCTGGCCAGTCTCAGGCGCAGGCTGTGACCGTATCGAGGAGGTCGAGCATCAATGCAGCGTACAATTCTCTGCCGAGATCAGGAGTCAAACGCACAGCCTCCTTAAAACCGGACGTCCCACCCAAACCTATGTTTGTTCCCCTTTCAAATTCCATGAAGCCAAATGATGGGTGTACATAATCCTGACAGGAGGCAGGAAGTTACATGGACCCTGCTTTCCGAGTCAGTGCTTCGCGACTGCAACACCGGTTTTGTTTTACAAAAATAAAAGGCTGATGATAAGCTGAGGATGTTTTCCCCCTTCTCCCTGGGAAAAGTGGAACCTTTTCTTACAACTGCAGCAGCTACTGAACTCAGTGTCTGGAAGGTTGGGGTAAGCAGCTATTGGACTGCCGCTGTATAAGTGGGGGTTAACAATCAATGCACACTAATGGAATGGAATGATGAGCCAAAAGCACAAAACTGTGGAAAAAAAAGTGTCATGTCTTCTTGACCCAACAGCATATTAGTCTCTTGGGAGATGTTTGAAATCAAAGCACTGAAGAAGTCATCTTGGACTTAAAAGAAATGGCTGAAGTTTACTGTTTGCAGATACTGTGAAATGCCTCTCAGTGTTACATCCGCTTGGTCACAGCAGAATAATGCCTCTTAGGCAAGGCTTCAGCCGACATCTCTGCTACTGTCCTCCTTGTAATGATTCATGTGATTATTAACACTTAATAGCTCCTGGTATTTATTATTTAAGTGCTATTTCAAAAAAAAATATGACTGACTCCTTCAAATGAGTTTATGGATATCTTAAGAAAAATCACAAAGAAGTCTAAAATGTAAAGATGTTTGTAATTATTTAAGTCAAGTCAAGTAACTGGAGACATTCAATGCTTTTTTAAAAAGTAACAATCCACTAACAATATGGAGGTGGAAATCTGAGCTCAGTGTTTCTACTCCGCTGCTGGCAAGGTTATCAAAGTGCTGGGGGAGGGAGGGGGAAAGGGGAGAAGGAAGAAGAGGATATTTATTTTATTGTGCCAGGTGGTCACAGTTTCATTTCATGGTCCGTGGTGAGCTGAAAGAGTGGTGTGGGTAAGGGATGAATGCATCTATGAAAATATCCCAGTTTGTCCTCCTCTGAGAATGAGGAAGCGGGAGAGGAAAGAAGTCTGAATCCATGCACACAGATGGCAACACCATCTTTTAGCAAGAGGGTGTTATGAGGATTTAATGGTCCTTTTGGTCTTATCAGTAACTGATATTGCAACGAGGGTGCAAACATGTCACGTGCCAGTCAGCTCAGCTTTGCATGTGGGACAGCCGAGCATCGCAGTGGAGCTGGCATATTGCTGAAAAGCAAGCTGTTACCATGCATAAATCATATTTCTATCGTGCTGGTTCTGACTGGGAATACATCTGTGTGACAAGTCTCTTTATCTTCCATGTGTAAATTTGTGCCTTACAACATCAATTGTGTACAGTTAGCTCGTAGTCTGCAAACACGTTCCTCCTTTTTAAAAGAACACACACAGATGCGCGCACGCACGCACGCACATACACAAAACACACACATACACAAATTGTGCTTCTCCTACCTATGTTTGGCCCATTTTTGGGAATTAAATCAAGTTTGAAAGCGAATGCAGTTTTAATCCCCAGTTCCCAGAGAATTCACAATTGATGATGTTCATCCTACGTTTGTGCCAATCTTGCACTTCCTGCCCCTCTTCACACACACGTGCGCACACACACGAGCGCACACACACATGCAACTGCCTATCTGTGCAGTTGAATTGCATTTCTCTGGCTGTGATTTTTCTTTTTTTATATATATTTCATTTCAGCACTGTAATACAATGTATTCCCACTAGATAATTCAGACAGACGGATCTGGTTTAATATGGTTTGTGTGGACAGTGGGCAAATAATGGTGATCTGATTGGCTTGTGCTTTGTTTGAAGGCACCACAAAACCTCGTAAATGATAAATGAATCGGCAAAGGCAGTCTTAAAGTGGGCTGGTTCCTGCTGTTTTATCACTGCTGTAAGTTTTATCACCCAGAAGGATATGGAAAACCTTTTGGCACACACAACCGGTTTTAATTATTGTTTTCTTTTACGTTTTCAGTTTCTGATGCACGCTGAATAGAGTGTTTGTTTTTATCTGTTAAAAAATTGTCAAACCTGTTGTGGAAATTAGGTTTTTAAATCTACTGTTCTGTATGAATTTTGTTTTCTCCCTTATTTTCCTCTTTTTTTATTTTTGTACTTTTATTTTGCTTTTTGCAGTTTGGTTTTTCAATTGGACAACTACTTGCAAGTCAGTTAGTGTTTAGAATGGTAGCTAGATAATTCCATAAGGAACTAGACCAAAGTGTGTAACAAGGGTGCATGTACTTTCATGTCCTTCATCTTCATTACTTCATTATGTTGGCTAATGTCACTGCATTCCTTTTCAAGTAAAACGTCAGGACAGTTTAATTTAACTGTGTACATTTCAGGCAAATTAGGTCTCATACCTTCCTTCCGTTGCTTCTGTGTGATGGTTTGTATATAAGTTAACTCTCTGGGTTCAATTTTAATGTGTTTTTTAGGATTTTAACTTGAGAAAATGTGTTGCAGTACTTTATGCAAAAAAGTTGTGATAAGTTCATATTGAAAGGCCAATATGGTACTCACAGAGTTAATTTGATTCAAAAATGTGACGTCCTATGTAAATGAATGGTAGTTGAGCTATTTGCTGCCTTTTTGTTTCGGCAGTCTTTGTGCATCCCTCTCTGCCCCCTATGCGTGCCTTTGGAACTCACCCTTGATATACACTCTTAGATGCAACAGTCAGATTCTGGTTGTATAATATGTAAAATATTGTGATGTCGACACAATCTTTCCCTCAGCTCCACGTCCCTAACATCCAATTCACATCTCAAATGTATGTTGTTAAAAAAAAACTTTAATTATTAAATAATGTTATAAAAATGACTTCTCCTGAGTTTTATTGGTCTGTGTCTTGATCCTTCTTGACTCCCGATGGTGTTTTCAATTTATATTTTGCTCATTTTTATTGGATGTTGCCTGGGATTCCTGGGATTTGGTTAACAGTTTTGCCCAGTTAATCAAATAGCTTCCAATGTTTATAATGCCTAAATCGGCAAGAGTTGGGTTTAGGGATATGGCAAATTTAATCCAAATGTTGTGCTGGAAAGCAAAAAAGATTTCAAGATCGAAATAAATTTAATAACTTGTAATAACATGTTAGGTAAAGCATGATGATTAAAGGCAGAGGAATATTATTACAACGTGCAAAGTATCTTTTGGAGTCCAGTATCTTGGTGTAATGGGACTATAAATTGAATACTGTCAGTGTAGAGCAATTATCTAATCAAGCTATATCTGCTTTAAAGGGAAAATGGTCCTGCTGTCTCCTGTAAGAAATTAATAATGTGATTACAGTCTATGCTATTCCAATGCAGAACCAGACAGTATTACAAGCTTAAAAAAAAGCCATTGGTTAGTTTAAACGTTTTTTTGGGTTTGACTAGTTGTCTGACACAGCTGTAAACCCATTCCCATGTTTAAGAGTATCCAAGCCAATATACAAAGAGTTCCATGGAAAGGAAAGTTCTCTTGTCTGCATACATAACCCCAGAAAGTATTAAGCACAGATTGACAAAAGCTAGGTTTAGGGATTGTGAATCTGTGTTGGCTTTTGGCTTGGAAGGCTAATGGGAGCTGAGTGAGAAAAATCTCTGCCTTCAAGCCAGGTTGGCTGGATTGTCAGCAACATTGCCTTGAGGCATCGCTGATCTGCCTGGCTCAGGAACCAGACTACAAGACCACCAAACAGTCATGCCTCAATTCCAATATTCCATGGCCAAGCACATGGAGCTCAGTTCCATTTATCTTCTCTCCTCTCAGACCCCTCCCACCGCCCTCCCACACGCACCCCCCCCCACCGGTATAGTTTAAATTTGAACAATAACTACATGAATTCCAACCCATTTGAAAGCCAAATTTGATCTAATAATTTTACTAGATCAATTCCTGATTCAGCAAGCAGCAGAGGGATTATGGGTTTCGTAAATTTTGTGTATTATTGGCAGAGCCCTACAATTAGATTTTATGCTTGCTACAACAACAACTTGTATTTATTTAGCACCCTCCATGCTGGGCGGCATCTCAGAACACTTGACAATGGCAGAGCCCAAGGCCAGGCTTGTGGTATAGATCAGCCATGATCTGTTAGAGCGCTCGCTTTACAGGTGAGAGACCTGGGTTAAGTTCCAGGCAGGGCAAAACCTTAGGCAAGTTTCCTTACTCAACACGCCTAATGATAATCCTTCCAAAAATAAAATAATAAATTGGTCATTTCAATGTACGACTGTTTGTGGGACACTGCTGTGCACAATGGGCTGCTGTGTTTTGCCCACAAATATACAGTCAATTCACTTAACAGTATATTCTGTGAAGCGCTTTGAGACGTCTAGAAGATGTGAAAAGCGCTATATCAAATGCAAGAATTATCTAACTAAATGGTGAAACCGGCTCGAAGGGCTGAATGGCCTACTCCTGTTCCTATGTTCCTAAAGCTTTTCAGGCACGATCTGAAGATGGAAAAGGAGGTGAAGCTGTTGAGGGAGGGAATTCCAACATTTTGAGGTGTAGTGGCTGAAAGTGGAGCAGAAGAATTGGGGGACCAGGCAGAGAACTGACCCAGTACAATGGACGCAGTGAGTAGTGCCATAAGAAGAGAGGAGGTTAGAGAGATGGGGGATGCCAAGGAATGGAGGGATTTAAACATTAGAGTGAGGATTTTGAAGTCAATCCACTCTGTGACAGGGACCCAGTGGAGTTTGGCAAGGCCTGGTGTAATCGGGGTATGGAGTTTCGTGCGGGGGAGAATGTGGATGGAGGAGTTTTGAATGAGCTGAATTTTATGAATAGTGGAGGAGGGGAGACCGGCAAGGAGTACATTAAAGTAGACTTGGGACGTCCTCCTGACGTGAAAGGCACTATACAAATGTAATTTTGTTGTTAGTCCAGCCAAGAGGTGACAAAGTGGCAATGTGGCGGAGGTGGTGATGGACCAGATGTGACGGAGGAACGATAATTGGGGATTGAACCTGACGCCTAAGTTGCACACGGGTTTGGAGAGTTTTAAGGACAGGCCAGATAAATTGAGGTGGTCGAAACCTGCTATCACAACTGGAGAATGTCAGATGTCACAAGGCTGTTGGTGGGGGGAGAGAGGAGAAGGCAAAGAACCCCCAAATATATTTTAATAGCTCCTGAACATGAACAATAAGAACCCCCTCCTTTAACTGACTTGTCTGATATAATTTACTGAATGGCATTGAGGAGTAACTCAAAACCAAGGTGCTTGAACCAAACATCTGAAAAAGTCTGCAATAGTGTATGATTGTTGAAAACAATTATGCTTAAAATATTAGGTAAATCCATTATCTGGTTAAAGAGGAGGCTCGGTAAGGACAGTCTGTGCTTTTTTTCTCAGACTTTCCACATCCAAATCAACAAAATCGAACGCAAACTTGCTTTTTCTTTGTGACTCAATCCCCTTTAATGCAAAGTCAAATTCATGAGTGGTTCTGAGGAGAGTTGGCAACAAGATACATCTTCCTGGAATTTGGCAAAACAATACTGCCATTCTACTAATTGTTTTTTAATAATTCACGGAGAATGTGACTGGAAATTATGCACAAATTAAAAATGTTTCTAAATCTTGAATTGTGCAAAATCGAGCCATTCAAAATCTACTACAGTACAGTGGAGACATTCTGCTGGACTTTGTGCTATCATGAAATTATTCTTCCAGCAAGGAGTTCTGTGAATTGATTGTAAACTTTGACTTTTGCAAGTTTCAGGAACACTCTACTAAAAATAGCATTTTAAAACCATTTGAATTTTCTCCTGGAGTTTGTCTAAAAACTCTAAAATAAATTAGGCAAAAGTGCATAAATGTAACATAACCGTAACTGCCTGCTGTGCCAAGGTTTCTCTAAACAAAATAGTAACACTGCTTTAAAGTCCTGTATACTGTGCTACGGCCTATCCAATAAATTTAAAACAGTACCATAAAACCATGTGAAATGTGGTGTGTTCTAATGATCACATCTGGTATTCACAAACCCAGAGCTTTGTGAAGCCCAATTAACATATAGCAATTTGCCACCAACAAACTTTGTGCATATATTCTCAGGGGAGTTTGTTTAAATAAATCGATAGACATTGTAAATCAGCTTCTGGAGCATAGTGAAACAATTAGCCGGGCATTGCTGGAATAGTACTTTTCATGTTTAATAAGAGGCCCAGACACCAATTTTGGAATTCTCATTTATTGGATGTCAACGCTTGAAATGGCATATGGCCGGACAAACACTTAACACTGCAGTCATTCCAAAACAATCAATGCAATATCTGCCACTTCTGGATGACCAGGCATTTTTAAAGAGTGTTAATCATGGTCAATTTAATCCACTCGTACAATTTGTGTGGATGGATTTCTCTTCAGGTATGCTTTCACTATTAATAATAAGAAGAATAATCCTTTCACTTGATATAGTGTTTTCAGGTCTTTTAGATGTCTCTTAAGTGTTTCACGGAATATACTGTATATACAGTAAATATACTATATACTGAATTGACTGTATATTTGTGGCAGCCAATTGCGTACAGCAGCATCTTACAAACAGTCACAAACAGTCACAGATTGAAGTGACCAATTTTTTTTTGAGGAATTATTATTAGGCATGTGGAGTAAGGAAACTTGCCCAAGGTTTTGCCCTGATGAGAAGCAAAGGAAAGAATTCTCCTTGTCATTGAGCACATTTGAATCATGGCTCAATCTTTCAAACCTTCTTAAGTTATCCAGACCAGGGGAAAAAATTGGAGATAGTATTTCATGAAGAAATTAAAGAGATTGTAAAATCTATGCAGCGGCTGTGATGTTATCCAGATGGACTTGACAATATTGACCTCTCTTAACAACATAAAAGGGATGGGCTACAATATTTATTATTGTCAGACTTTTAATGCAGAATAATAGATGCTTAAGATATATTTGATGCTTGCAAGAAGGGAATTAAGAGACATAAGAACGGGTGGTGGCTTGTGTGGAGTATATAAACAGCAACACAGACTAATTGGACAGTGTGGCCTGTTTCAGTGCTGTAATGTTCTATATAATTATAATAATCCTTGCTTCTTGAATCATGTCATTGCATCTCAAAGCACTTCCCAGGATTTTACTATAAAATGCAGTGACTATATTTGCAGACAAACGCAGCAGCCAGTTTGCATACAGCAATGTCCCACAAACAACCATGAACTGAGGAATCAAGTTTAACTTGGGAGATTTTTTGCCAGGAAGGAGAACTCCATTCTCGTTTTCATTAATGCCAGGGATCTTCAACATCCAGCCAAATAGACAGCCGTGGGTTTAATATATCATCCAAATGACAGCATCCCCAACAATGCAGATACCCAGCCCTGCATTAGAGTGTCACCTTATACTGTGAGTTCAAAGTCCCAAACACAGGCCTTGAACCCACAACCTTCTGACTCAGAGGCAAGTGTGGTATCAACTGAGCCACGCTGACAGCTAATTCTGCTAGTGAACCGATTCTTCAGTGTGGAACTTATTCTGGGATATTAAAGTGCTGGATCCATTTAATATTTTAAAAATATTGTTGACCCATTATCAAATTTCCATCTCAATAATTTAAGAACACTTCACTGGGTTTTCATCAAATTCCAATTGGTCCAGTCTTTTAATTAGAATTTCCTTCAACTTCTGCCTATAATGGAAGCTGTTTGTGAAGTCCAATAACATCAATACCAAAGAAGCATTCTTTTCAAACTCTGACTGAGCATTATATACATTTTACTTGGCTTGTACAACTGACCAATTTGTTATGGGGGTTCATAAATACTCGTTCGACCTTTCACGGTCTCCACTTGCCTGTGTCTCCTTCTGTATGCCGACAATCTACTCATCCACTTTAAAAGTTGTGTTACCAGTTAGCAGAATCAGCTACCACCTTGTGAAAGCTCAAATCCGAACCACTGTTCTATGCCTTAAACTGATTAAGATTAAGCAGCATGGACTTTGGTGTGCCTAATACCTTGACATTTTCCAACCCATGTCTGTGATCCCCAGGCACAACAAAGGCAAATTTGCGCATTCCAGAGACTGGTTAAAAAAAATCTCTGCAGCTCACTTTCTTTTTGGCTGGAATGCGAGACTTTTAAGCAACCATATGTGAATTGTGTGCATGTTAACATTTAAGAGTAAAGTCTTGGGTGACACTCCAGTACAGTGTTGAGGGAGAGTTACGTTCTTGGAAGTGCTATCCTTAAGAGCTTCCGTAAATATATGTGAGTGCACGTACGGTGCATATCGGAGCTCCTTCTGAAAGTGGCCGGTGACCTTTTCAGGGTGTGTGCGGCCGTGCACGTGGTTGTGGTGCCACACAGGGGTGACTCCAGACTGATTTACAGGGTGCGTTCTCCAAAAAACGTGCGCACAACCTTTGTGCAGAACTCTGAACAGTCAGGGTTACTTTTTACTTTATTCAATCATGTTGTGTGTTGTGCTGGCTAAACGTTCTCCAGACAAATTGATCATTTGTGTGATTGCACTACGTGGGTCTGTGCTGGGTACAAAATGGCTGCTGCTTTTGCCTACAAAAAGAAATCACTACACTTTACAATTGAAGTGTTTTGAAATGTTTTAACATATGGTGCTCTATAAAGGCAATTACATTCTTTCTTACTCCAGATACCTGGTTGACAAATAGTCAAGGAGAGTGGGATTAATGGTCTATATCATTATCAAAATGAATGTATTTATCATTTTCGAAGCACAACTTTGACAGGAAGATTAGGAAACTAAATATTGTGCTTTTTTTTTACTGAAAAGATGACCATAATAGATGGACCATTGACGATTCTTGTGGTATACAAGTGTCGTTTTGTTGTTGTTGTTTATTTGCTTCACTTGATAATGTGCTGTTGAAACATGAGCAAACAAAAGAAAGACAGAAATTCTACATTTTGCTCAACTTTTAAATCTGTATTTATTTCAAACATGTTGATGGCATGTTATACAAAGTTGTTTCTGATCAATGCTTGAACAGTTTGCAGAATTCAAACATAACCAATTGAAAACACGTTTCTGCTCCAAAACACACACTGAGACACACACATTCCCTGAGCTGTGTTATATACTGCAATTATTGAATTTTCCGATCTGCCCTTAATTGTGAGGCGCTGTGATGAACTGCTAAGCTTGTTCTCGCTTCACGGGCAAGGAAATACTCGAGTTCAACTCCAACAATATTACATTTTACATTAAAATCAGACTGTGCATATTTAAGAAGTTGCAGACTAGCCTCCCATTAATCTGTCTGCTGCAACCCTATAGCTCGGCAACTGAAGCAATCGGTGCAGGTGTCCAGATTAATGAATATTGCACTCAGCAAAAACAGATACTGGACTCAAGGTTAATTTGTCTCCAGTCATGAATCTAGGTCATTGTATTATACAGTACTATAAATGCAAGCTGTAATAATGAGTAAGAAACTCACTAAGAAAGTCTGGGTTTGTTTGGAAAATGTTTGCAGCACATAACAGCTCCCAATTTAGAGTAGACTCAAAATCATTGAGTCCTGTTGCATACATATCTTCCTGATACATCTGTTGGCTCACAAAAAAAAACTAGACCAAAATATATCTGTGCTTCTCTCATTATTCAGTCCACGTGGACTTACACAGAAAAAGCTGTTTCCGAACAGAATTATTTATGATTTAACCCATGGAATAAATGTTTGAATCTGAAGGTTCACAGAGGCACTGCTTATGTTTAACGTGCAAGCAATAAATATAGTCGTTTGGGTTGTTAACATTCTCAGAGCTTGCAAGAAAGCTTCAACCAAGTAATGATAAAGACAACCCAATGACTTGCTGTGCCAGAGGGTGCAGGTACATGTGCTTAAAGTCTTGTTTCCATTGAACTACTAGATCCAAGTTCACTGCTGTGTAGGGAAGCCAAGCAGAACACAAATATCTTCCCACTGGATGAAATGAAACATACATCATCTCTCATGCCAATCTCAGCCCTTCCCAGCAGACCGATTGGAGTGGTAAAGCAGTGGTGTGAGCCCTGGGGTGATACAAAAGGAAAAATATATAAATTAGAAGTACCTATCTCCTAAATAAAACCATTCCTGGCCACCAGGATGAGTGACCTAGATACGAAAATATATAGAATGAGAAAAAGCCGATCAGGCCCATTTGTTCCACAGAACACCTACAATTTCTCACAGAATGCACTTTAATTAAGTTCACAAAGAAGATAACAAAGTACAGGTACCCAATGCCACCCTCAATAAGGGTGACATTTTTCAGACCTCCAACATCAATCAAGTAAAACTCCAGAACTTTATTTCACGCTTGCATTTCATTTAGAGCTATTGCACAAGACTCATCCCTCATTTCATTCTAAACAGAATTATTCTGTTTTGTGGAGAATCCATCAGCTGGGTCTAACTGTACATCCTTTAATCCTGTTCTTAAATATACTTATTCATCTTTTTAAAAGGAATTAATCAATATAACATCAATTCCTTTTGCTGGAAATGTATTTCCCACGTTTACTTCATATCAGTAGAATAACATGTCTTACTTTTAAACTCCTAATTTCTAATTGCATAAGCACAGTTTGTTAAATAATTTCCTTACATTCACTTTAGGCCTCTCACCAATCTATGCCTCCTGCCATTCTAAAAGCACGTTACATTATCATAGAAACAGGCACTTTCTGCACTGATTGGGCATGTTGGCCACTATGTGTGTCACTAATACCAATTCCTGCAAATTGCCCAAATTATTATTTATCCCACCTCCCTTTTGTCATATCCACTCATGTTTTTACTGCTTAATATTAATCCAATTCCCTGTTGAATGGTTCTATTGGGTTAGCTTCAATAACACCCATGGTAATCAATTTCAAACAGGAACAACTAGTTGGGTAAAGAATTTCGGCTCTCACCCAATTGTTTTAACAACATTTCTGAGATTGCAGCCCATGATCACTGACTCCGAAATACATCAAACAGTTTTTCCTCCATCCACACCATCAGGATCATAAACCCCTCTATCATATCCTCTCTCAATCTCCTCTGCTACAGTGAGAAAAGATCCACTTAAGCCAGCCTCTGATGATATCATATCCCACTCAACCAAGGTTAAAGAAAGTAAGGTCAGTTCTGGCCACCAGAATGAGTGACCGAGATAAATGAAAAAATATGGAATGAGAAATAGATGTTCAGTGAAATCATCATTTGTGAGAATCTATCTCTGTACCTCTTCAGCATGAAATATGTAATAGTGCAATCACCCTAATGCAAACATAATCACATTTGAATACTTAGGTTTTCTGTTCTTATTTATTTGTTTTGGTCATTTATTTTGCAGCTCCAACTGCTTGACAACTGAGATCATTTACAGCAAAGTTACACATCAATGGAAATTTGCCAACTGACACTATTACATACAGAGAATAAAACTGCAAATCCCTTTTCCGCCAACCCTGTTTTAGGCTATTGTTGCATGAACTTTGCAGAAAACAGACCCTTTCTTGTTAACTTCCCCTAAGAACATAAGACTATGTAACATAATACCTACAGGTTAAGGACCGATTCCCTTCCCGTATATCCTTTGACCTTCCTTATGCACCACAGAATGAACTAGTATCCATTTCAGCAGTGTTCATGTGTTATCCCCCATCACACATTTTTCACATGTCCACTAGGGAACAGAATCCCATTAAAGTGTTGTTTCCATTCCACAATGCCATTACATTAGATTGGATTGATTCAAATCCTCTGCTCACCCAGTTGAACAATATCACATAGCTCCAGTGTTTTATAATAATATTCTTTGCATTTGATGTAGCGCTATTCACATCTTCTAGATGTCTGAAAGTGCTTCAACAGAATATTCTGCGGCTGCCAATTGCACCCAGCTGTGTCCCACAAACAGTCATGGATTGAGTGACCAAATTATTATTTTTTTTTCCTTCTGAGGGAATATTATGAGTCATGTGCAGTAAGGAAACTTGCCCAATGTTTCACCGTGCTGGGAGTCAAACCCAGGTCTCCTTGCGTGGCGAGTGCTCTAACCACTGAGCTACAAACTCTGTATCATAGAGAAATGGAAAGAAAATCTGGAAAAATTCCTTATTTGATACACTGACGAAAACAATTTAGTTTTGTTTCAGTTTAGATTTCAGATGATATAATTGCAAATTCTGAACTATATTAATATCAAAATGTTTGATCAGAAAAACATCAACAACTTTCTTTCATATCACATCCTTGACTTGGGGTAGCATCTGAGTGCTTGAATTACTAAAATGGCCAACTTTGAATTACTAAAATGGATGAGTTTGAATTACTAAAATGTGCGAATGGTGTTTGCTGCACACAAGAAGTCTTTGACTCTAAAGCAAAGAATAAAGATATTAGATACTTTAGAAAGGGTTGGTTGCATGTAGCATTTGAATTATTTTAGTTGTTTTGCACACACTAGCCCTTTACTTGTATTTACCATGGAATTATTCAGCCTATTATTTCCCCACTTCTCTTGGCTGAGTTGGTTGACTGTTACTCTGGTTCCGAAGATAGTATGTTCAAAACCCACATTGGGATTTGAGTTCAAGATATAATAATAATAATTATAATAATAATAATAATCCTTGCATTTGATATAGAGCTTTTCACTTCTTATCAGCATCCCAAAGTGCTTCACAGAATATACTGTAAAATGAATTGACTGTATATTTGTGGGCGAATCGCAGCAGCTAATTGCGCACAGCAGTGCCTCACAAACAGTCGTAGATTGAAATTACAAATTTTATTATTGTGGGTTTCTTGGAGGGATTATTATTAGGCGTGTGGAGTAAGGAAACTTGCTCAAGGTTTCGCCCTGACCTGCCTGGATTCGAACACAGGACTCCCGAGCTTGAACAAGACAAGTGCTCTAACCACTACGCCACAGGAGCTCCACTTAAGATCTTAGGTTGGTACTCCAGGATAGTATTGGGAGATTTCTGCACTATCTAAGGTGAACTCATTCAGACAAGACATATGTCTGCTTGTTTTCAGGTGAACAATCCCATGGTTGCTATCTGAAAAAGAACTTTCTCAGTGTTCTAGTGACCATCAGTAGTCAGGCCTTCAGCCTCTCTGCTCCCACTCTTTGGAACTCAATCCCAGTCCCTTTGCCTTGTTCTCTCTCTTGCCTCCTTCAAGGTACATTTCAAGAGCCTCCTCCTAACCTCTCTGCACTCCATCCCCCCCACCGATTCCATCCCCCTGCTCAGGTCAAAATTCCTGACTGTCCAGCACCTTAGGATATCCACACAATGTGAAAGACTCTATATAAATATACTGTAATTTGTTCTTGTTGTAGGTGTCCTGGACAATTATGTTCAAATATATTACCTCGATAAATTATCATCCAGATAAATGAAGCACTCCTGACCACTATCCCACGTGAAGGGCGCTATATAAATGCAAGTTGTTGTATTCATCCCATGGCTATTTGTAGGACCTGCTGTGCCTTTGTACAAAAATCAATGCACTTGACAGTAATCAGTATAAACGCTTTGAGACATTGACGTGTAAAGGCACTACATAACAAAGTTATTTCCTCATTTCCAGAAAAGCCATGTAATTTGCCCTCCACAGCCATTATGCAAAAAGTCGTTACAATGCTGCACACAATGCAAGATCACAATGCAAGATCCATATGCTCAATTATTTTTGATCAGTTACCATTAAAGCACAATGCAAACTCAAAGATTAACTTTGAACCATTGAAAAATGAACTCACCTTAAACTCTTGTCAACTTGCACCATCCTTTTGAAATTCGAGGAGGCGGAAACTTCCCATTGTTCTTTTGGTTCAGTTAAAGTGAGTAGTAAATTCTTGAAACTATTCAAACATTATGTCCACAAACACTGTATTATGTAACAAGTCAAATTGGAGAAAGTCCAAGATAATTGGCAATGTACTGCAACAGCTTTACAGTTCATTGGAAATGAGTACCAAGCTACAAAATGGTTGAATGACAATCCAAGGGAATTGAGGAATTCTAAACATTGATTAAATGATGCAGGAACCTTGCGTGCCAATTAGAAAAGATTTAAATACTAAGATATACTGAGTTTTTAAAAAATGATACATGATTGTAGCCTTCACTTGAAAATAAACAATGCAAATACTGTACGAGGAACGTAAGCAGTATTGTGTAGCAACAACTTGCATTTATATAGCACCATTCACGTAGAATAATGTTTTAGAAGACTTGACAGGTATGGAGTTTGATGATGAGCAAAGGAGAAGGGGGATTAGGTGACCATAGGCACGATTGAATATGTAGGATTTAAAAGCAGAGAGGAGAGGGGCTGAAATATAAACGGGGGTAGAGGTTCGAAAAGGTCGGGTATAGTTGCTGAAGACTCTGCTGCTGATAAAAAAATATTAACAATCCTGACATTTGATGTAGTACCTTATCAACAATTTACACATACAACAGTGTCGGATTCTGACTCTGAGTGGGGGTGGGGTGGGAGGTGATCGTGAGCATGGTCAAAAAGGAAGGTTTTCAGGAGGGACTTGAAAAAGGCAAAAAAGGTGGTGGCGGGGGGTGGGGGCGGGAAACAAGGAGAAGGGATTCAGGGAGATTGTTCCATAGTTTCAGGGGTGATAATAGTAATAATAATACTAATCCATGCATTTGATATAGCGCTTTTCATGTCTCTAGACGTCTCAAAGTGTTTAACAGGATATACTGTAAAGTGAATTGACTACACTTGTGGGCGAAACATGGCAGCCAATTGCGCACAGTAGTGTCCCACAAACAGTCATGGATTGAGTGACCAAATTATTATTGGATTTTTTTTGAAGGATTATTATCAGCGGTGTGGAGTAAGGAAACTTGCACATCGTTTCGCCCTGCTGGGAGTTGAACTTAGGGCTCTCGCTTGTAAGGCGAGTGCTCTAACCACTGAGTTACAGGACTCCATAATAAAGGTGGAATATGAACAAGAAAGGTGACAGGAGGATCTGAACATTCTTGGGAATTGAGCGATCGATGGCAGATTGAATTTACAGAAATGTAAAGTGCTTCACATGGGGATAAAAAATCCAGGAAAGGACTATTAATTAAATGGGAAGAAAATAAGGGAAATGAAAAGGCCCTCCGAATACTAATTGATAATAAATTAATAGCTGAAAGCATGACCTCCAATGGTGGAGCGGAGGATGCGAGGGACAAATAGGAAGCCCACGCCAGTCAAGCATAGTCGTTGGGTGTTGAATTGGGGAGTAAGGAGGTCGGAGAGATAGGGAGTTGTCAGGGAGTGAAGGGATTTGAACACAAGTGTGAGGATCTTGAAATTGATCTGTTCGATGACGGGAGCCAATGGAGCCTGGGAAGAACTGGTGAGATATTGGTAATTATGTGAGCAGCAAATTTCTGAATGAGCTTGATTTTAGAATAGTGGAGCTGCGGAGACCAGCAAGGAGTGCGCTTGAATAATCCAGGCGGGAGGTGACAAACATGCATCGGATTTCAACTACATTTGGGGTACGGTTGGTGGTGTCCAATGTGATGGTGGTGCAGGAAGGCAGTCGTGGTCAGGGACCTGATGTAGGAGAGGAAGGATGTAGCTGAGGGTCGAACCGTACATCTAGATCAGTGGTTCCCAACCTCGGGTCCCGACCCAAATCAGGATTGTGGGGATCCACAGTAGGGTCGCAAAGGTTCCTCGGAATTTTTTTTTCCTTTTTTTAATATGAAAATGCTTTTTTAACGCTAAAAAAAAGCTTTTAACGCTAAATAAAACCAATACTTACGAGTTATGCTGAGTCCACAAAACAGATGAAGATAACGTTTTGGCTGAGCTGAGCTTAAGTCACGATATCACCCTCTAGTGGTGGGAGGACCAGTTGAAGGCTAATTTGGGTCGCAGCAAAAAAAGGTTGGGAACCACTGACCTAGATTGTGCACTGGTTCAGTGAGTCTGACTGTTCAGCATCATGGGACATCCTCCTGACATGAAAGGCACTCTAATAATGTAATTTTGTTGTTGTTGTCTGAGGGAGAGCCCAGGGAGGTTGAGGAGTTTAGATCCACAGGAATGAAGACGTTGATGGGAGCCAAAGAGTATGGCTTTCATCTTGTCCACATTTGGCTGCAGGAAGTTTCCACTCACCCAGGCCCTGATGTCTACCAGACAAGCTGATAGAACATTGGCGGACCTGGAGTTGATCCTCCCGATGTGAAAGGCGCACTACACATATATAATTTTGTTGTTGTTCTTCTTGTTGTTGATATTAGACATTGTCTTAAGAATCTTAAGGCTAACAGCATAAGAAACTTTAGGAAACTCATGTTATGGTAAAAAATCAACAAAACCAGGAATAGTTGTCTCCACAGGGAGAGGTAGATTAGATGGCCACAGGCACAGTCACAAATGGGAAGGCAGGGCATAAGTGAAAATCAAGTCATAGTAATGGTTAAAACATAAAACTATGAAAGTTACATGAGGTTGCAGAATTGCCGCTTGTGGTCTTTCTTGGTTCAACAATACAATTTAATGAGCTACCCACACAAAGTGAAGCAAAGTAATCTTTCGCTACAAAATGACAAACCATGCTTTGACCATAATAAGACATAAGAAAAAATAGGCAGCAATCTGTAAAACCACAGCACTCATTTTAATTCTTTATAAAGCATATTACGATGTCATCTTGGTAACATATTTCCACTTATATGCGTTATTCACATAAACCCTTTTGAAGAATGAAGAAAATGTTCCTGGCAATTCGCAAAGACTTAAAGCTAGGACCTTACAGATATCTCAAAAGAAAGAGATGTCTTCAAAAGCATCCATGGGAATTCTAGAAGAACTGAAGAAAGGATAAACTGAAGTATAGAAATGAGAGTTTTGTGATACAAGATTAGAAGTAATTGGAGCTTGCAGGTGAATGGGATGAAAGAATTGTACTGAAGTGCTATATTTTTTAGTGTAACAACTGAATTTAATACATTGAATCTGGTGGAGAAAAAGGGATGTGTCAAGATATCTAAGAGGGATAAAGATATCTAAGGGATTTCAAGTGAGCATAAGTTTCAACCTGCATTAATAATCCTCCTCACATTAGGTCTTTCACATTGGGAGGACATCTCAAAGAACTTCACAGGATATGCAGTAAGGTGGAGTGACTGTGTTTTGTAGTCGAATGCTGAAGCCAATTCATGCATATCAATAACCCACAACATGGAATGAAAGATTATGTTTTTAATTGACGAACATTGTACATTGAAAGAAATTGCATGTCATGGCACCTTGTAATAATAATAATAATTCTTGCATTTGATTTAGGCATGAGGAGATCGGAGAGGTAGAGAGGTGCAACAGATGTGTCAGGGAGTGAGTGGATTTGAACACGAGTGTGAGGATCTTGAAGTCGATCTGTTCCCTGATGGGGAGCCAATGGAGCCTGTCCAGAACTGGCGAGATGTGGAGTTTGGTCCAGGTCAGTAGACGTCCCAAAATGTTGGAGCTCCCTCTCTCAATCCCTTTGTCTCACCCCTTACTTTCCCATCTTCCAGATGCGCCTGAAGACCTTTCTCTTCCACCTCACTTACGATCACCTTCCCGCTCCCCATAGCTCAGCCTCGGGCTCTGCCATTGTGAAGTGCTTGGTGAAGCTGCCCAGCGTGGAGGGTGCTATATAAATGCAAGTCGTTGTTGTTGCTGTCATCTCCAAAATCGATTTCTCAAATGTCCTCTTTGCCATTCTCCCCAGCTCCACAATGTACAGGATCCAGCTGGTCCAAAACTCCGCCACCCGCATACTCACCTGCACTATACTCTGTACTCCCACCACAACAGTTCTAACCAGACTCCACTGGCTCCCACTCACTAAATGGATCAACGACAAGAAAAATTACACTTGTACACATTTGCTCATGTCAGGAGGACGTCCCAACTTTAAGATCTTCAGTCTTGTTTTCAAATCCTTACATGCCCTGACACCTCCCTACTTCTGTGACATGTTTACCCCCCTAAACTGCTGCTGCCTCCGCTCGACTGGCTCTGGCCTTCTGCATGTCCCTCATGCCCTCCAGTCCATGGAGGGCATGAGGGCGCCACTATGCCCCAAAGCTCTGGAACACTCTTACTCTATTCCTCTGCTCTGCACCTTCCTTCCCCATCTTCAGGTCATGCCTGAAGACCTTCTTCTTTGACTGTACCTACGTTCACCTCCCCATCCCCCGGCACAGCGTTGAACTCTGCCAATGTCATGTAATCTGGTGCCTACCTTCCGTGACTGGTGCTATATAAATGCAAGTTGTTGTCGTATTGTACTGGAATGCCAACATGGACTACTGAACTCAAGTCTCAAAGTATGCTTGAACTTGCAATTTCTTTGACTGTGAGATAAGATTGCTACTAGCTGACAACATGATAATTTATCATTGCCTTGTTTTTTATATCAATTGTCAAGTGAATCAATTCCATTATGATTTCAAATTGCTCTGTAATCTATATGTAGCTTTAGCAAAAAAATGCTCCTCTCCATTCTTTAATTTCTCTCTATCCTCCAATTTTCTGTTAGAGTTGGGGGATGTCTTTCCACATGATCATACATCTTTGCCACATAAAGGGGCAACAGTAGCATATAAATTGCTACCAAATGATCCCGAAGATGTCGAAACATTTCTTCATAGATCCTTTCTCGTAAAACTGCATGTAACTGAACATCTGAAGACAATACTGCATTTTGTATTTATTGAAGAACATTTTAAATCCACCTATGCCAGTGATATAATCTTCAAAAAAAAATTGTCCCTTCAGCCAACAACAAAGTTTCCTCAATGTTAGTGTAAAATTATCCATTTAAATAAATTAGACTGTGTACAAAGATACACATTCACAATTTATTTTACCACGCAGAAACATTTAACAGTCTGAGAGAGTACCTCCACATAGTAAAACATATCGCATGTCAAAAGATTATTAAACAGAGAAAGTGATATTTTATCTCAATGCAACATCTGGCATGCAACACAAGGAGCCTGCAAACTATTTCTGTAACCTTCCGATAACCCAAATAATTGTTTACTGTGGCGCTGGAAAGAATGTTATCGCCAACTAAATCCTTTTCAACAGTTGTGCACCAATGGAAATAAACTTTAAAAAAAAGTGGTAATGAATGGACGATGAAACAGGACAAAATCTAAACCTCTCACAATGTAAACAAAAAGCTACCCATCACTTTCACTGCACATTCAACAACAACAAAAATTACATTGATAGAGCGCCTTTCGTCAGGATGTCCATTAAATAGGATCAGTATGAACTGGCAAGCATCTACAGGGATGATTCTGTCAACGCCATTATGTACTTTACCCCTTCGGTACACTTTAAATTTGTTCAAGTGATCGACAAGAGCACGTGAACTCGGTCATAAACTGCATTGTTTCAACCCTTCTTTGTTCACTTAACAGAAGACAAAACTGAAAACGGATCAAATAGTCACAGTGCAGTATCCAGTATCCGAGTTCACACTGCCAAGTTTGTGTTGGATTGAATCGGGCATTTGAGACAATCAAGCTGTAATTTGGCAACGTAACAATGCTACAAAGAGGAGACTGGGTGGTTTAACACTGTCCTTTCACCTCTACGATCAGGGTTCAATCCAGATCAGACAGATAGGATAAAAGCCTTCAATGTCTCCTGGCTGTGCATGTAATGAGATTGGGCAGGAACAAGCCATGGTCAACATTTAGAGGATGAGTGGAGATTGCTCCAAGTTTAACTTATGCCAATCAGCTAAACCACAGGAGTGACTGTTGTGGGAAATTCAGTAGAGAGTAGAACAAGAAACTTTATTGGGGCGAAATAGAGGAAGAAACATTTTATTGTGCAGAACTTGATCAATATTACCCTCGGCGGATGTACACATAGTTTCCAGCAGGGGTCACTGGAGAGTAGTCACGCTTGGGACCACAGGTTTGTTTTTCTCTGCTCAGCCCAGTAGCCAATTATAGTTTAAATATTTCTGTCCATTTGAAATGAGCTAACCCAGCACGGCCTGGAAAGTGAACACAGGGTCTTTTAGGCGTAAGCGATACTTCAACCAGTGCCTTTATCCATCGGAACACAAGGAGAGTCAGAGGGATGTTTACCGTAGCTCTGCGCTCTATCTAGCCTGAGGGTCCTTTATGCCAACACAAAGCGTGGATGAAAATGAAGTGGTTCTATTCCCTAAGATCTGCATCTCTGGCTTTGTTGAGCAGAGAAACAAACAAAAAAGAACATGCCAAAAAAGGCAAAGAGTTGATGCAATGTAAACTGGCTAACAATCTTATCCTGAACAAGAATGTTAAGAGAAGCATAGAATCATACAATATTATAGCACAGAACGAGGCCATTCAGCCCATCGAGCGTGTGCTGGTTCTTTGGCTTATCAGCTAATCAGTCCTACTCACCCACTCTTTCCCCATTTCCTTGCAATTTTTTCCTTTTCAAGTACCTATCTAATTTATTTTTGAATGTTATTAATGAATCTGTTTCCACCACTGTTTCAAGTAGATGGTGCGTTTCAGATCGTAAGAACTTTCTGTGTAAAAAAAGGCTCATCTCCCCACTGTTTTTTTTGCCAATTATCTTGAATCTGTGTCCCCCAGTTACTGACCCATCTGCAAGTGTAAACAGTTTCTCCCTATCACCTCTTAGCAACACCTCTCATAATTTTGAACACCTATTAAATCTTCTCTTAACATTCTCCGCTCTAAGAACAATTCCAGCTTCTCTAGTGTCTCCAGATAACTAAAGACCATCATTCCTGGTAACAAGGCCATGATATCCTTCCTGAAGTGTGGTACTGAGTATTGCTGTAAAATATTAATGGGTTGAAGGGGAAATTCATCTTCCAAAAATGAGAAGCAGTATTTTGTTTCAGAAAAAAAATGTCCAGGTTGTCACTCTCATCCCCTAAGTTGCAATAGAGTTGCATATCTTTATTAAAAAATATTTGCCCAAACTTCTCATACATAGCCACTCAATGAAGCAAGAGATGTAAATCTAGTTGCTATATTTAACAATGACCAGATTTACCAGCAACATTTTCATGAAACACTATCCTAAAAACAAACCTGTGCTCCTATGTGAATGCATTATAGAAAAAAATATTGATTGTGGATCTAGCTGGTCAAGCACAAGGCAAAAAGGCCACTCTGTTTCCTAAGATTTGAGTAACAATGGGAATGATTTCTTTGACAAAAGAGAATTGGTTCACTTATTTTTCATACCTTGACCCTGGGTTGAAATCCACCAATTTAATTGGCTGAAATGGCTCTTCCCCTCTTAAGCCTCTAAGGGACCTTTGTGAAACAAGCTTGAACAGATTTAAACTCATATCTATGTTGGGAACATGTGCATGGCGTAGAAATTACCCTTAATTTGGACAGTCTCAATTCAGGAAATGGAAATTTCAGCCTGGTTTAACAGCTGCTGGTCTGCTAAAAATGGGGTTAAGGTTAAAGTAAAGGAAGCTCCGATAATGCACCTGTACTGTACAAATGGAACATAACAAATTAAGTTATTTAATTTCCCACCAATTATGTCCCATATCCCTGATAATAACATGTATGTAAGGGGAAAGTGGAAGAGAGCTATTTTCTGCAGCTTGAAGGTTTTTGTTTAATGATCCCGCCTGACTTCTTCATTATCTTTTCTTTCAGACTGGTTTAAGGAACACAGTCTTTATGAAGGAATATTCAGGAAACCTTTACAAATATTGCACAAACATTGCTCATGAATCAGATTGATGTTTAAAAAGCATGACAATTCATCACCTATAAGATTTACTTGCAAAGTACAAAAATGCTGATTACTTTATTGATGTTCAGCAGTTTTATTCACTGTTGCATAGATTCAAAAGTCAAATACTAGACTAGTTATTGATGCCGATTCTCATTGGTATATAAATAGATCAATTTCCAGAAGTAAACGGTAGAAAATGTCATTTGTGATTTTTCCTGTCCAATTTCCAAATGCACAAATTTGAGAAAGTAAGTGGTGCTCTCATTATAAGAATAATATGTACATGTCAGTAGGATGTCCCAAAGCACTACACAGGATATACTATAAATGCAGTGAATGTGTGTTTTGTAGGCAAATGTGGCAGTGAACTTTCAGACAATAGTGTCCTCACAAACAGTCATGGAGTGAGTGACTGATTTTATTTGGGGGATTGTTGGCCAGTACATCAGGAGACACTCTATTCTCTTTTTTCAAATGATGCCATGGGATTTTTCACATCCCACCTAAACAGGAAGATGATGTTTTGGTTTAACATCTCAACCAATGGCGCTTTCTACCAATGTGAAACACACCCAGCCCTGAACTGGGAGTCTCATCTTAGACGATATTATTTCCAAGTCCTGAAGTGAGGCTTGAACCCACAACCTTCTGATTCAGAGGCATTAATGCTATTAACTAGGTCAATTCACTTTACAGTATATTCTGCGAAGAGCTCTGAGACGTCTCAGAGATGTGATAAGGCACTATATCAAATGCAAGAATTATTATTATAATGAACTACATATCCAATGGAAATATTTTTAAGAGGCAACCACATGAAAAATATCACATAACAAATTCTATCATTAAACATTTATGCCTGTGCGAGTTAGAAGGAGCTCTGCCTCGAAAGCTACTGTAGTTAAATTTAAATCTCATTAACATGTACCTTGACCTCTGAGTTCAGCAACCAATATAAATCATAATTGTACAAGTCCTCATAAACCATATTTACAACACAGCATTTCTGTCCTTGTAGAAAGTCTTTATTAAAAGAAATCTGGCAAATGGAAGAATATAATATTGTAATCATGTTCTTTAACATTGAAGATACAGTTTATTCAAATATTCAGTATGTTAAAGTTATGGAATTTATTAATAATAGATGCATATGTGTGTACTGCTTAGCCGAAGAGATTAGTTGAATGACAGAACAAGGAGATTGAAGGTCATGTCTATCAATCTTCCGGCTGTTCCCAAATTCACAGGACGCCATTATGTGAAAAATCACTATTCCTATTCAAGCCTTCCTACAGTAATGCTTCATATTTTACATTTCTTTCATTAAAAAATGACATTTATTTTTCATAAATCGAACCCTGCACAAATCGAATATCGGGTCTAACATTCAGGGAATTGTTAGCTGAGGGCAACCATCTTGAATGAATAGAGAACATGTATTAGTTAAGCAGCATTCAAGCTGAGGTGTACTTCTGATGTAAACAATGATTTGCAATGGTTAAGAACAAATGTTTTACAAAAACATTGAGAAATGGTAACTTTAGAGCCATTAGCTTGTAGTAATTGCTCCATGGAGGCAGATCTTCCATTTCTGTAGCCACTTGTGAAAAATGCTCAATTTTAAAGTCTTGTCGAAGGGTCTGTACTTCTTGCTCATGTAAGAGCGTCCAGCTGGGACTGAATGGTTTCCAGCTGGAAATTAAGTTTTTAGAAATCATGTTAGTCAGTAAGTGGCATGTAATAATACATAATTTGATGTAGCACAATATCATTATCAAAGTGCTTCACACAGCAATTTGTAAAAAAAACTACCACACCCCACAAACAGCAATAAAATGAATGATCAATAATTTTGCTGTTACGGAGCATAACATAATTTTGCTGTTTGAATGAAGGAGGAGAATTAGCCAGATCACTGGGAGAACTTGCTGTTTTTAATCACAATATGAGCACGGGAACTTTAATATCCACTGGAATCGGTAGATTAGACTTAGTTTTAAAATCTTATCCAAAACCGACCAACAATAGAGCTTCCTCCTTGCAAAAGCACTTCAGTTAATTTGCTGCTCATTAAACACTGTGCCGGGGGGAGTGAGAGTAAGGAATACTTCTCAAATCAACTCCAGATTAGATTACACAGTTAGATCAGTTAGACCCCAAATTTGATCTATTGCCAGAGTATACACAGCACAAAACAATATGAAATGTTTTGTATCTGACAAGTAACAAGTTACATTTTAAAGTAACATTAATCCCTCACCAGTGGCTCATTGAGTAAAGGCATTCACATTAAGACCTCAATACAATCAGTAATAGCTTGCTGAATGTGGTTTTAGGTAGCAAAGACGTTTCTATATGGTGTAGGGATTGGTGTGATGAACAGTTTGATATAATACAGTTGAATTGAGTCAGAAATCATGAATGAAAAGAATACTTGGATTATAGGAGCACCAAAACCCACCAAAGCCTGTGTAAAACATAATTTCCCCTCATAAATAGGACAAACATAACTTGAGAAATACCACTTTTAGTAAATCTAAAGTGAAGCACATTCTTAATTACATCGTCACCCACCCAATACACAATGACGACCATACAGGCAAAGCCACATTTTGTACCATTTTAGTAACAGCTGTTAATAGTTTTTTTTTCTTAATGCCTCTTCAGGCTGTGGCAATATTTTCACAAACCTTTGGCATGAGCAAGAAAAACTGACAATCTGGGGGGTGGGGGAGGGGGGAGAGAAAAGCTTGCCATGGGTCTGAAAGTCTGAAAAGGGACCAATTACACACACCAATGATCGGAAACCGACCTCTTCCCCTTCAGATTACATCATCTCAGCACATGAAGATCACTAAATGGAGGATGTAGGGGAGGAACTCAGTAAAAGTTAATACGCTGAAACAAAACACTCTACAATGCCAGGTCCCAAATTAAACCTGATTGCAATCTGGCAAATTAAAATATTGTACTACAAATTGGGAATGGCTCAGGCCCAGAGATTCAAGGGGATGATTGTGGTGGTGACGGCATGACCAGGGAACCTGTATACTCGTTTGAATGGAGACTTAGTTAGTATGTTGCTTTTGTTTTTGCATCGTTTCTGTCATTTGCACCCCACAGGTAGCAGGATCCTGTTAAATCCTTTAATCCTGTTAAAGGATGTTGTTGTCTCTGAAGGAGGCCTGATTTACATGAAAACTGTAAGAATGTATACTTTGTGAGTGTGAGATTACACTCACTAGGAAATAAAACACTAGGTGTTTGAGCAGGCAGCAGAGTTGCACCTTGGAGGGACTTGTAACAAACAGGTAGGTCAGCTTGCTCCTCTGCTTAAACGTATAAGTGCCAGTATTTTATGTATTATGACTCCAACTTAATTAAAGGCTTTAGGGTGTCATCAAAAAGTATGCTTGAGTCTATTAAATATTTTAAAGTTATTTTAAGAAGTGTATATTTTAAATTTGTTAATGTAAACAGGATACTGATTTTGTCCCCCCCAACTAGAGAAGCCCAGACTCTAATCACTGGGGCATTCGGTATAAAATGCCAAACTCCGTGAGAATGAGAAGCAATTGATTTTGGGCATCCAGTGGACATATTCTGTGGGTCATATTTCCCTCCCTTCCATCACCACCGCCATGTTCCAAATACATAACCTCCAGTGCTCCATCGATGAAACACACATTGAAGTTCCAGAGTAAAATGTGATGTAGGTTAACAGCAGGCATAATTTTTGAAAGCTTCCATTATGGGACGTATACATGGTAAATATTCGGCTCTTACCCCCTTTCACTTTGACAGTAGGTTCACATTATATCCCTCTTTAGGTTCAAATTATTTATTTGTTCTAAAACTGAAAGGATTTTAATTTTGTATCAAGATATAACAATGTAATCACAGCAAATGACTAATGGGTTGTCTCTGGTGAAAATGACTCAACAAATGTCATTTGCTGGGAATGACATTCTAGCAAATGCAATATACAATTTACAGATCTTGAGTGCTTTTTTATACAAATAATTTATTACCCACCTTATTGTAAAACTCAAACAGTTCTTCATGGTTGAATTCCATAAAAATCTTTTCCATATTCTGTATTGAAAAGAAATTAATCATGTGTGAAATTCACATATCTCATTGGCCATTAAAATGACATTGAGTGGTGTTTTGGGGGTTATTACAATGATGAGGATACCTACTCATTTCAGCAATTGATGTGTGCAAAACTGCAAACATATTCTAACCAGACTTAGTAAGCAAATCAAATAACACACATTTCCTGCATCAATCCAAAATTGAACTGAGTAATTCATCTTTATAAAATATGTTTAAACTTCATGGTGTCAATGAACCTGAAGAGCTGCTTACGTGGCGTCACCTCAGAAACAGCGGTAGCTGAATCAAGGCAGAATGTAACAGTACAAATTTGCTTATATTTCAAACAAGCTTAATTTCAGAAAATATTCATTCTAATTTGTAGTATTTTGTTCCTTCACAAGTAGTACTGTTAGAATCCCTGCTGAACCTCTGAGAGAAGTCGCCATATGGTAAGTGTAGAAACATACAATAACATAACAACTTGTAACGTCCTCCATGCAGGGTAGTGTCTCCGAGCACTTAACAATGTTGACTCTGAGCTGTGGGAGGAGGGGGAGGTGGCCGTAGGCACAATTGAAGAGGAAGGATTTGAGAAAGGGGAGAGAGGAGGCAAGACGGAGGGATTGAGGAGCGGTGTTGCAGAATTTGGGGACGTAGTTGCTGAAAGCGCGACCTCCAATGGTGGGGCACATGGTGTGAGGGACGAGTAGGAGGCCGGTTCCAGTGGGGTCTGAAACAGTGACTGTACAGTGCCTTGGGACGCCCTCCTGATGTTAAAGGTGCAATACAAATTTAACTTTGTTGTTGTTGAAAAACTGTCTCCTGATTTCACTCATAAATGGCCTTCTTCTGATTTAAAGATTTTGGGGAATCTTCGTTTTGGATTCCCCACCAGAGAAAATAGTTTCTCTATATCTATCCTATCAAAACAATCCAAATTACATTATAGAGCAAGATTATTCAACCTGCCATCATAATATAACGCCACTAGCCCTGATATCATTCTGGTGAATCTGCACTGCACCTATTCCAGAGCCAATATACCCTTCCTGAGGTCCGATGCCCAAACCTGAAAGCAGTACTCCAGGTGGGGTCTGACCAAAGCTCTATACAGTTGAAACATCATGTCCTCTCCTTTATATTCCTATGGGACGTACTTCCAGGTATTGGATGGAATTGGCATTCTATCCAGCTCTGATGCATTACAGGACAGTGAAGTTCGGTAGCTCAGTGGTTAGAGCACTCGCCTTACAAGTGAGAGACTTGGGTTCAATTCCAGGCAGGGCGAAACCTTGGACAAGTTTCCTTACTCCACACACCTAATAATAATCCATATTTTAAAAATTGATAATTTCAATCCACGACTGTTTGTAGGACACTGCTGTGCGCAATTGGCTGCCGTGTTTTGCCCACAAATTTACAGTCAATTCACTTTACAGTATATTCTGTGAAGCGCTTTGAGACATCTAGAAGAAGTGAAAAGCACTATATCAAAGGCAAGGATTATTATTATTATTAAGGCATTGTCTCATAAGAAATATTTCAGATCAAATCCCTGATGTTTTCATTCAATGTATGCAATTAGTTCTTGCTCCCACCCAGTTTGTTCCAAAAATATGGTTGATAGAAAATGTAAGGAAAATAGTCATCTTTGTTACAATAGTTAGCAGGATCTACGTACTGAACTCAACAACAACAAAATTACACTTGTATGGTGCCTTTCATGTAAGGAGGCTGTCCCAAGGCGCTGGACAGTCATTGTTTCAGACCCGAGCTGGGGTCGGAGACGGGAATGGTGAAGGGAAAGGTGGGGGGAATTTGGGGTGACCGATGGGAACATAGAAGAGGAGGGTCTTGAGGCGGGACTTGAAGGAGGCCATGGAGGGGGCGAGGCGGAGGGACTGTGGGATGGAGTCACAGAGGTTGGGGCTGAGTGGCTGAAAAGACAGGGTGGGGCAAGGCACTGGAGGGCTTTGAATGTGAGGACCAGGATCTTGAATTGGATCCTCTGAGTGATGGGGAGCCAATGGAATCAGGCGAGGATGGGAGAGATGCCACAAGATGAACCAGAAGGGTTACGACTACATCATTCATTTAAAAAAGCAGATTCACTTCAATCAGAGAAAGATCGACAGATTGCACTATTCTAATGAATCAACCATATTTCATCAGTAAGTACCCAAATGCAATTCTAAACATTAATATGTAAAGTACTGTATATTGCACTGCACACATCATGCTCAAAATACTGTACTTGTTTTTGTGAAACCTTAATATTTAATTGATGTTTGTGCATGACGTCTAGTATTTGAACTGTTTCACAAAGTTTTCTTGCCAGCCCTTGTTTTATTTGATGAGGAACCATTACAGTTCCTGTAATAACAATATGCAGATGAAACTAAGAGGGACATCTGGGAACCGTCTCCTAGTTGGCATAGTTAAATATGTGAATCTTAACTATTTATTTTTATATATGTACAGAAAACAGCACGTGCTTAATGTGTTTGTGTACATAGACATGTCTGCTCTTCAGACTCCACTAATGATCAACTAGTCTGCAAATGCACAGGCTTGGTACAGTCTTAAATTAGCATCATTTGACAATATCTATTTGTCTTAAGAAAGATCATATGACTAGACCCTAATATGGCTCAGTGAGAATAATACTGACTTGCAAAAACAGTCGAGAAAACAGGCTATTTTTATTCAATTCAAGTTCAGAAGGTATCAATCCACTCTTCTAATCTCATATAGATGGGGATCGGTTTATCCCACTTCAATGAAGACTCTTGATACTGCATTATACTTTTGTCGACTGGTTCAGCTTGCAGTTTGGTCGTTCTCTAGTTCAGCAAAACAGTTCTAGCTTTCTCCGCTCAGCTCAGTGAAAGCCTGCAGGCAATTTGCTGTCACAATGATGTCTTAAACTTAAAATAGAGCTCAGAAAAGCAGCATTAAGAACAGTCGATTAAGAAAAGATGCAACTGCAGTCAACCGAACAACAAAAACAATTACCCTACTTTCCCTCACTGCACAATAATCTGAACAGTGTCATGCTGACAGACTATTTTTTAAAAAGAAATGTTAAAATATATACACGTCAACCATTTATTCATCATTAATGATGTTGCTGTCTCCACAGCAGCTGCAACAGGAGCAATGGATGACCAGATCTGACCACAGGAAGCCTTGAATGCTTTCTAGCAGGTGTTTATGGGATAAACCCAAGTGATTTGCCTGCTATTGGTTTTAACTATTCCCCCTGGTGCTCCTGTTTGCCGTATTGATATGCCCTTTCGTCTACATGCTGTCTGGATTTTTTTTATCCTTCACCTCCTGTTATTTTCCCAGTCCCACCTGTTCCAGCCATCAACAATCAAGTCTGTTCAGTTCCAGATGCTACCAATATCATCCCATCATGTTAATAAGTCACCCTTCCCAACAAGCTCAATAGCAACAACTTCAATTCAGTTACCTGACATATAATAGAACTTTCTAACACATAATAGTTATATATTACAAGGAATCCATTAAATCCCAACCAGAAATACATTGGGGTGCAAATGCAGCTGTTCCGTGCTTCCGTATTCATCGCACCTGCGAAGAGAAATCTATCTGTGTGTCAGCCAGTGTTCCATGGCAACAAATGGCCAACAAAAGGTCCCTCAAATCACTGCCCTTGTCACTTCTTGTGTGATGGCTGTGACCTATAATGCAGAAGTTGACCATTTTGTAGGGTTGAAACTCCCTCACTAACCACCAGCTTTTTGAAGGAAGACTGCTTCTGAAGGGCCGGAGGAAAAGAAAGTGATCCTTTTTTAAGGTACAATCAAGCAAAGGCACAACTGTATATGAGAAGAACAGGAACTGGTTGAACAAGGGCATTTTCAACATTGGGCATCAGTAAACTAGTGGGCAGGTGTCTAACGCACACTTTCCATGTACAGAACATGCTCCACCATCCTGACAGTGATGAACTGACTCATGATAAGGTACACGGTAGAGTCCAAGGCAATCCTGTAGGAAGACATTTCATTCCTTTGGGATATTAGGAAATACTTTCCATTAGCAGCTCTAACGCATACAGCAAAGGCTCAGTAAATACATCACTGGGATTCTTGACATAACATAGCAGAAATGAGATCTCTGGAAACCCTGTCAAGCATTTGTCTATGTATCACACTGATATACCCTGGAGAATGTCTCATTAATAAAGATATTAAAAATCAGTTGAACCAAAAGACTATCTTGCAAGAGCACAGGAATCACAACACACAGGAACACTTCCCTTTGCTGTAGCACCATATAGAACCCTCAAGAAATAATAATAATTTAGTCACTCAATCCAACAACAACAACAAAATTATATTGATAGAGTGCCCTTCACGTCGGGAGGTCATCCCAAGGCATTGAACAGTCAGGGTGGTACCCAAGCTTGGGGGAGGGGCAGGGTGGGGAGGGAGAGAGTTGGGACGGCGGCAGAAGGCACAATCAAAAAGGAGGGTCTTCAGACCAGCCTTGAAAGAGGCAAGGAAGGAAGCAAGGCGAATGGACTGTGGGATGGAGTTCCAGAGTGTGGGGCAGAGGGGCTGAAAGCCCATCCACTGATGGTAGGGCAGGTAGGGTGGGGGACATGAGCAGACAGGAACCCGCTGAACGGCGGGGGCAGGGAGGTTCATAGAGAGTCAGTAGGTCAGAGAGATAGGCGTGTGGAAGGCCGTGAATGGCCTTGAAAGTGAAGATGAGGACCTTGAATTCAATCTTCTGGGGAATAGGGAGCTAATGGAACCAGGCAAGGGTGGGAGTGACGTGGTCGTGGAGTTTGGTGTGGGAGAGGGCACAAGTTGCAGAGTTCTGAATGATCTGCAGCTTATGAAGGGAAGAGCTGGGAAGGCCGATGAGAAGGGAGCCTTGATGTGACGAATGCATGTACAAGGATTTTGACAGCCTGAGGGGTGAGGCAGTGTAGTCTGGTAATGTTACGGAGGTGGTGGAATTTAGTGCTGAGATATGTGGGAGGAAGGATAGTTTAGCGTCAAATAAGACACCCAGGTTCCTGACTGGCTTCGAGAGATGGAGAGTGCAGCCTTGGATGCTGGTGCTGCACAACTGTTTATGGGACACTGCTGTGCGCAATTGGCTGCCGTGTTTCACCCACAAAAAATACCGTATATTCTGTGAAGCACTTTGAGATGTCTAGAAGACATGAAAAGTGCTGTAGAAAATGCAAGGATTATTATAATAATTTATTATACTCCGGCAAGTCAATGAAGGGGTCTGTGTACTGGTCAATGAGGGTTTGCAATCATTTCAAGGAACAAAGAACTGCCCCCAACATTGTGCAGAGTGGTCTATCCCAGTACTATCATACATGGTACACCACACAAACACACTCAGTTCTCATCTTCGGGAATCCTTCATCTAGTCAAGTCAAATATTAGGCAGTGAAGCCTACAAAGGTTCTCTTCCTACATTCATTAACTAATGCATATAAATGGCTGGTCAAGTTTGCTCAAAATAGTGCGTGAAGCCCTAGTTTGATTTGTGGCTTCTATATTCACTTAGATTTTTGTCTAAAATCTGTTTAGTGCAACATCCAGCCATATAAAATTCAGCTAACATTTCATTACTTAATACACAGTGTATTCCCTGGCAACAGCAACAACAACTTGCATCTATCGCACCCTTCATGCCGGACGGCATCTTGGAGAGCTTAACCATGGCATGGCCTGATGCCAAGTCAGGTGGAAGGGAGTAGGTGTAGGCATAGTCGAAGAAGAAGTTCTTCAAGCATGACCTGAAAATAGGGAGAAAGGGAGTAAGGCGAAGGGATTGAGGGAGAGAGTTCCACAGTTTTGGGATGCAGTGGCTGAAAGATGGGGTGGAGGGTCCGGGGGACAAGGAGGAGGCCGGAGCCAATCGAGTAGAGGCAGCAGGTGGTAGTGTAGGGAGAGGATAGGTTGGCGAGATAGGGGGCAGGGGTGTTAATGGAGGTAAGGAGTTTAATGCGGGTGAGAATGCGGGCAGCAGAATTTTTAATTAATTGAGTTTTGTGAATAGTGGAACAGGGGAGACTAGCAAGTGTTAGGGAGAGATCGGGTAGGGTGAGGAGGAAAGAAGAGTATGGCTTCCGTCTTGTCAACTTTTAGCTTTTGGACGTTTATGCTCATTCAGGCCTCGATGTCTGCTAGACAAGTTGACAGAACATCAGTGGTTTGGGAGTTGCAGCTGGAGGAAGAGAAGGAGATTTGTGTGTATAAATGTGTCTGCGGATGACATCACCGAGAGGGAACATGTACAGCCCATAGGCTTTACAACATTCTAGATTCACACCTTATCTCAGATAAACCTTATATCACTGCTGTTGGGAAGAAATATTTGGATCTGTTAACTCTCAGTAGATTTAAAAGGGGAGAAAATTTGTCTCCATCTCAGTTTATCACTTTCAGTGTAAATTCGAGGAAAAGGCATATCACTTTTTCCTCCACCGATGTCCAGATAAAGACCCAAACAAACCAGCCCATTCCACTGACAGGGTTTTCCTAAAGTGTGTGATGTAACAATTATTTTAGAAATACTAATCATCTTAATTGGAAACAAGAACAGTTTACCATTGTGTGCATCAACTGTTAACACTTTATGTAATTCACAAATTAGTCAGCGCTGCGATTTCTAATCCTGAACAATTAAATGAGCAATAAAGGGCAGACCAAATTAACTGTTCAGAGCTCCTATCAACTAAATTGTTTTCACTGCTGTATCCTTGACAGACATTATCCATGAGTCTCTTAACCATCTCCCCAATCCTCCCCCAACCACTCGCACCCCCACCACCTATCCCAATCTGCACTGGGATTTTGTGGAAATGTATCTCATCACATCATCCAGCAATCCACATTTCAATGGAAAATGTTGCTCACCGTGAATGTGCTTTTAAATGCAGTAGCTTCTGCTGCCAGATCATCACCATTTGAAACAGATTTTTCCTGTGTCTGTGGCTTTGAGCTCAATGGATGTTATAGTGCCAAAATTTGCTCTGTCCATAAACCCTTTGCCAGGATTCTCCTTGTTTTTTTAAAAAAATCTCTCACTTCAGTGTATTTTGATAGAAAACAAAATACTGTATTAAAAGGTGTTTCAATACCTTAAAAGTATAACAAAGAGAGAAAAACTGGAGTTGCAAGGAGAGAGAGAAAATAAGCTAGAGTCTTTTGGGGGAAGGGAGACACTAAGCAGAAATGTTTGTTTTGTAGTAAAAAGGCAGCTCCATTGCCTCTGGGACACCAAACATCTAAGCGAAACAATAGTGTTTCAAATCTAAGACTAAGAGCTTCACACGGTGATATCGGTTAGTACCAATAGCTTGCTTTTGCTTGATGAGGCACAGCCATCGCAGAGTGCAGCATTACCTAATACTTCCAGCCATGCACAATTAAACGTTGTTTGACAAAAGCATGGTATTTTTCTTATCTTTATTTGGCCCTTTCTTCTAAAAATTGTTTGATTTTCATAATCAAATGTTCCTAGTTGAAAGAAATTCTGCCCGTCAGAAATGCTTGGCTCCGCACAAGGAATTGTACTTTTTTTTTTGGTTGAAGCATGAGCTAAAGCTGCCTAGCATTTTATTAAAACTAGATATGCAGACATGGTAACATTAAATGCATCTGCATGCCAAATACACGGGGGCTGCTTCAGTCCACTTTTCTTTTCAAAGCATTTGTTATGGTCTGTCTCAGATATCAAGTCTCGATAGCATCTCTGAAATTAAATAAATATCAAAAAATCTGTACTCATTTTGCACATGGTTCTCTTCTTTGATTAAGCAAAATCTATAATTATTTTATAGGAGCGGGTGCAGCTAAGCAGATAGGTCAGTGCTACAGAATGCAATTTTATCCTGACAACCTCAAGCTTTTTTATATGTAGATAGCATTTAAATAATAACCCTTACATTTGTTGTATTCACAGAAAAACTGTAAAGTATATTTGCGTACTTTCAAAGGTATTAAAACAACAGTGTATTAGCCTGACTCTAAGACAGAAGGTTGTGCGTTCAAGCCCCACATCGGGGTTTGGAACTCATATTGTCTAGGTAGACACTCTAATGTAATAAGACTATTAATATTATTGTAAAGCATTTTAAACACTTATACTGCATAACCAATTTTGTGAACAGAAATGTTCAACAAACAGCCAAGAAGTGATTGATAACAACAAGATGCATTTACAAAGCACACGGTAGCATCTCGGTCCACTTGCCCAATATTATATGGAGCGGTGGAGGGGGGTTTGGGATTGTTAGCCAGGACACCAAGATAAATTTCCTTCTTTGTCCAAATAGTGCCACAGAAATGTTAGCATTCGTCTGATCAGGCAGATAATATGCCTCATCCAAAGGATGGCACCTCCAACAATGCAGCTGACCCCCCCCACCCCAGCACAGTAACAATCTAAACTAGATGAGTTTCCAGTCCTGACATGGGACTTGAACACACAACCTCCTGCCTCAAAGGTGAGGGTGGTACCAAAAGGGTTAGGCTGACACTGTTGCTGTAAAGATAGCTTTGAGTTACCTTATGTTAGGGCATTCCAATCTATAGAGCATTTGGAGATATGATAAGAGGGGGAGGAAACAGACGGTTTTCTTACAATGGAAGGGATTCAGTAAAAACAAATGTAGAAGTTAGTCAGTTTAATCCAACCAGTCCACGATAAAAGGAAAACATTAAAAACAGATGAAATAACCAAAAATGACGTTCGGTGAAATTTAAAACAAAATATTTAAGACAAAATATGTAGAAAGTTAAAATATGTACAGAAATTGCTCCAGTTAATATACTAATCTCTCTCCTCCCCTAACCCAATTTTATTCTGCTGTCAATTTTAGGTTAATCTAATACAAAAGCACCCTGCTAGTAACAACCTGTCCATTCCAGCTGACCACAAATCTGGACTGCTCGCAAAATAGGTTGCTAAAAGGTGATGTAAATGACCTTGGTGAGGAGAGAGAAAAACACATATAAGGGATGTTCTACTTTTATGTACATTATTCCAGTACAGATCTCTTATTAAAGAAAAGCAAATAAAGATTCAGAGAAATGCAGTCCAGTGATTGCATAATTCGTGCCCGTCTCTTTTCAAATGAAAAACAGTCACAAAGCATCAGTGATTAAGTTTTGCAAATGAGGTAAAGGTTGTTTTTTTTTACGAACCACTGTATGATTTTGTATGTGTGTATTAACAGGAAATGTGCACATCCTCAAACCTGTCCATTTGCTAAAAAGGAACCGAGTGTCAAAAGGCCAGCAGTAAACAAAAGCTTGGCTAAAAGCTGGCAAAGGCAATTCTCCTGATGGTTCAGAACACAAATGCAATGCGTGCTACACTGCTTCGTATCATCTTATTGCTAGGGTAAAAGTTTTCTTTTTAAAAAAAACAGGTTAATAGGATAGGCAATGCCCTACTAACAACAGCGGTTGAAGCAAAATCCCCAAAAGCCTTTAAAAGGAATAAGATACTTTCCTTACAGGGTCAACACGGGCACATTAGCCCAAATGGCCTAGTGATATTTCAAGAATTCTATGACCAAGCTTCACAAAGCAGGAAAGTTCAAGGCCTAGTTTGCTCGACTCTGCTGAACAAGTTGGATTTGGTCACGGCAACTGTGGGAGTTTAACAAAGAACTAGCCTCAATAGCCCTGGATTAAGTTAAAAAATAATTTGCCAGGTACCGATTCCCAATCCCTATACAGTGACACCTCTCTGGGAAGTTAGCAAGCACAGAGGTTAGGTAAGGTCAGGCAAAGCTGTGGTTCCCACTGTGACCAAAAGGTCTAGGAACAATGACCAGCCAGGATCAGAAGGCGAAAGGCCATTTGGGCTTTATACTGGCTGCTTAGTAGCCAGCTTCCATGGTTCTGTAACCCAGCATGAATCACTAGTTTCAAAAGAGGGGAGGCGAGAAAGTCTGGCACAGTACAACAAGATTACATTTGTATAGCACCTTTGACGTCGGGAGAGTTAACGTTTGTCAGTTATAAGCTGGTGTTCACGGACAATGTCTTAACAATGAACCCAACATCATATGCCCAGAGGAATGGGGACCAACGGGAACAGATAAGATAGTCAAAACTATACAAAGAAGTCTTGCAACAAAAACAAAGAATCTGCGTGCTGACAAACAGGAAAACAGACAGAAGCACAAATAGCCTTTCCCCTGCTGAATAAGAAACATAGCATAACACACTTAACAAACAGACAGTGCTGCCAATGAATTAAAGCCAATTTTAAGAAAAAGGAAGAGGTGAAACACACTGGGAGGAAAAACAAGATTTAGGTCTTACTAGTTAAACTTTGCTAAAGGTGCATGTGCATGTGCAAGCCACAATTTTGTGAGTAGGCCCTGGGACTATCTTCTAAACCTTTTTAGAAGACAAAGGGGTTTATGTGCAGCAGTTTGTGGTTCACATAACCACGAGATGCATGCCAAAGAGACTGAAATGGAAGTTGCAGTCACATTCTTGCATTCACATCCGAGACCTCAAAAAGAGACCTCAGATAGACCTCACCAGATTTGGCCAGAAAGTGAACACAGGATCAGTTCCAGCAAGAGTTTGAACGAGTTATAATTAGTCAGTCAAGTTGCATCACTGCATCCTACAGAAGCATTAAACCAGTTACAAGAATGTTATTGACTGCAGAATGTACGGTAATCACAGTTTATGTTCACACTTCTGTTCTATAAATAGTCAGTCAGAGTTTCCTCTCATTATCACCATCCAATGGTGAAGGAGCATGGCGTGGAGCTCCTGTAGCTCAGTGGTTAGAGCACTTGCCTTACAAGCATGAGACCTGTGTTCGAATCCAGGCAGATAAGGGCGAAACCGTGGGCCAGTTTCCTTACTCCACATGCCTACCTAATAGTAATCCATCAAAAGAAAAACCACAATAATAAAAATTGGTCATTTCAATCCACGACTCTTTGCGGGAAACTGGTGTGTGCAATTGGCTGCCGTGTTTCGCCCACAAATATGTACAGTCAATTCCCTTTATAGTCTATTTTGTGAAGCGCTTTGAGACGTCGATAAGATGTGAAAAGCGCTATATCAAATGCAAGGATTATTATTATTATTATTTATTACATCCAAACATTGGGAGATGGCAGGATCTACTTTAATTTTGTTGCCACTTATAGCTGAAGAGCCTTATACTGTACTTACTTACAAGGCTGACATGTAAAAAACGATCACTGGAGAGGAGATAATTGTGGCACTTGTACAACTGTGCCCTTGCAAAGAATCAAAGGATTCAGGAGAGCAAGGGATGGGAGAAAAATAATGTAGAATCTGTGGGGGGGAAATCCTTTCTTTCCCCTATCCCCAGGTCAATGTTCAGATGCACAGAAATAATACATTGATCAAGATTAGAGCATTGGATAAAAAAATTCTGTAAAAGAAAATTACATTTCTATTTCTTTATCAAGGACTGATTTGCACAAGACCTCAAACAATTCTATACTTCTGTCTGTCTGTTCTTTGTGATCTCAAGTCTAACCACAAGAAAAGACTTGAGGGAGAAATAAAAAGGCTACAACACAGAATGCAAGTTATATTAAAAAAAAGGAAAGATGTGATAGCCCTCAGGCTACAGATTATATTTTAATGGTAATATTTCGAATCTCTATAAATTCTCTATATAACTGAAGCTTGTAAAGCCAACTCCAGAAATGCTTAGATTATGGTGTCAATGGGTGAAGGCTGTTGTACATTTCATTGTGTGCAATGTCATTGCATTTCTAAAGTGTCTGGTACAACAATTCTGAAGCTGTTATGTTGAGTACAACTGGGCTTAGCATGTGTTGGGCAGCATGTGCTGCCAGCTAGTATTTACAACCAGATAAGCTTTCCACCATCAAATGATTTTTTTAAATTTTAAATTGCACACTCCTACTGCCAATAATTGCAACAACAAGAAAAACATCTGTTCTCCTGGAGATGGGACCAACGACAACATCTGAATCTATGCCACAGTCTTTAGCCTGTCAAAATGGTTCTCAATTATTTTTTAAAAGCATACATTTTTAGGATAAAATGTTGCTGCTTTTGACAGTTTGAGCATAAATGAATTACATCATTTATCTCCTCTGAGCCCATGGAGGTCAAATAGTGAAATTTCCAATGCAAAATATACACTGTATATATATTTTAAATCTAGACATAACTTGAAGAAAAACTCAAAAAACAGTCGACGTCTGAGCTGTGTCGAACTGGTTAAAAAACTGCGCTTTTTACAATCAGAAAATGTACAAAGCAGAAAGCTTCTACATCTAATAACTCCATGCATTATGCAGAAACCAGTCTGTAATTGATTAAAACTAGAAAACATTGAATCAGGACAGATTCTTCATGCATTATGCAAGCTAATGAAACCATCTCAGAGAAGTACTGGGTTGCCAGTGTCTTAAGAATCATAACATGCATGCACTTTACAACCCTTGGCATCCTCCCTCCCCAAGCTATCAGCTCTACTCATGAAACACTATGTTTCATTTCCCCTTATGCATCGGGAGATGAGGCTAAATGAAGTAAAGTAACATACTCTGGGAGAAGGAAATATATTTGAGCGAAAGTGACATGTATGTACTCTTGTCTCCAAAGGTTGTGGATTCAAGTACAACATCAGATATTTGAACTCAAATAGTCCAGGTTGCCAATCCAATACAATGTTGGGGGAGCACTGCATTGTCAGAGTTGATGTCATTCAGATGAGACATCAGGTGGACATTAAAAATCTCATGATACTATTAAAAGAAGGGAATTTCTCCTGCCTACAAAATACAGTAAACCAACATGAAAGGTATATAACAAATACATTTCAGCCCCTTGGGGCGTCCTCCTGACTTGAAAGATGCTATACAAATGTAATTTTGTTGTACATCATTCTGTACAGGAACAGATAGAGATTGAAACATTAGGAAGACATTAGGAAGACAAAGAAGGAAGCTCAGTAGAAATGCGAAAGCTGAGGTAGATTACTATTTGAAGAATGACTACCACATACTACACAACACCAAGAAACAGCGCTTAAAGATGTCAATTTTCAGGGTTTATTTTCAGCAATTTGGGGAATTCTGAACTATTTGGGTTTTTCAGGGGATTCACTTTTTTTATATAAGAGGATTCAGACGCACTTGTGCACATGGAGGGGGAGAGAGGCTCCTTGATGTACGTGCAAGTCCCTTCCGCAGCTCACCAGTCACCAGACACATGAAGGGGAGAGACGGAGAGAGATCAATTGGCATCGGGAAGGTAACCATTTACGGGGTTATATAAATACCGATTTTGTTTTTGTACTGGGGCTCTTTTATCTGGGTTTTCGCTTGTAACAGAAAATCAGAAGCTCTAATTAAACTGTGTTCATTCATGCACAACCTATTTTATAGCTCTGCCATGTGGAGGAGGGTACAGTTCATCCACCTCAGCTGGAGACAGACGTATATGCTGCTCTGCCAATGTGCCTACCCTATTTAGGAGAAAGGTGAAGATGTGGTATGTGGTGAAGATTTGAAGGTCACTAAGTATATACTGCAGAGTCTCTAGAGTCCTTGTTCAGCTAGAGCATCTTCTAATTTTCTGGTATATCGCCCGGAATGACATTTTAGCTAACAAACGCGAGGTGCTGTTTGTCCAAGAGTAAACCTAGATGTTCATAGAGGAGTTCCTGTGGCTCAGTGGTTAGAGCACTTGTCTTGCAAGCTGGGGAGACCAAGCTGGGGAGACCTGTGTTCGAATCCAGACAGGTCAGGGCGAAACCTTGGGCAAGTTTCCTTACTCCACACGCCTAATAATAATCCCTCCCAAAAAACCACAATAATAAAATTGGTCATTTTAATTCACGACTGTGTGTGGGACACTGCTGTGCGCAATTGGCTGCCGCGATTCACCCTCAAATATATACAGTCAATTCACTTTACAGTATATTCTGTGAAACGCTTTGGGACGTTGATAAGATGTGGAAAGCGCTATATCAAATGCAAGGATTATTTTTATTATTATTATTATAGTCCCATCATCTAAAATTTCCTCAATCGAAACAACTTACACTCCTATATATAGTGCCCTTCATGTAGGTTAACAGCTCAAGTGCTTCACAATGACAGGATCAACAACAAAACAACAACAAAATTAGATTTATAGAGCGCCTTTCACGTCAGGAGGATGTCCCAAGGCGCTGAAATAATAAATCCTTGCATTTGGTATAGAGCATTTCACGTCTGCTAGACGTCTCAAAGCGCCCCACAGAGCACACTGCAAAGCGAGAAGAGAAGGAAGGAGATAATCATATGCATGGACGAAGATGTACATTTTCAAATGCAATTGAAAGATAAGGGAGGGAAGGCAGGAGAGAAGAGGTAGACAAAGTGGGAGCTGAGATACTATCCTGCATGAAGGATAGTAGTTGTAGTCGTAGCTTAAGCCACTCCTTGTGGTGCAGAGGATAAGCAACATCCTGAGTTAGTCAAGCAGAGGGGTGAGAAGAGGGGGACAGGAGAAGATGACAGAGATAGAGAGATACTAAAGCATGCACAAATTTCTAGGTAAGGGTGAAGACCTTGAGGTCACGTCAAGAATAATATCTAATGCTAATGTTTTTTTGCCTGCCTGAGATAGGTAGGAGACTACTCTTTTAGATCAGCAAAGTAGAACATTTGATGCTTTTACTTGCTGAATTAAAATAAAGTGCTGTAACCTCACAAGTAAAATGGATTTGGAGCAAAGATTACCCAACTAAAATGAAACATAGAGATTCAGTTTCCAAGGTGTACAGTTCACAGACTATTCAGACATAAACTAAGCCCGACAGCACGACTCGGTAAGAGTCGATTCAAATCATTGGCTGATGTAGGCTCAAAGGGAGACAATATTTTGAAGTTCTCTCATGCTTGCGTTTGATTTTGCACCTTATCATGTCATTACAATGTATCAAAATGTTTACTCTGAAGTGTAGTTTAAGCTCTCCATGATGTTAGTCTATGTGTTGCATATTAATACAGATTGTTGTTGTGTAGAGACTGTGTATTTCGTAGAGGAACACAGCAGCTAATTAATACCTACAAAAAGCTAAGAAGTGAATGACTAATTTTATCATGAGGATTGTTGACCAGAAACTCTTTTTTTAATAAATGCCATGAGATATTTATCATCCATCTGAACTGGCATCGGATGGATGAATCGTACGTTAATGTCTCATCCAAACAACAGCACCACCAACAATGCAAAGCTCCCCTAAAACTGTATTGAACTATGAACTATAAGCTTGACAAGATGATTCTGCTACTAACTGAGAGAGGTCGACAACAGTCATACAAATTCCTAATGGCTCAGTGAATAATTTTGCAGCCTAGTGTCGCAATCAGCCGTGTAGAACAGATCCTTTGTTGATAGTTTTTCTTAACTGGGCAGCAGTGGGAATGTTACAACTGACTTCAGTACTCCTGCTCGCCAGGTTTGAGAAAGGGAAAATCACCAACATTTTGAATTACCTAAATGTCTTCCTGTGACCCCACTAGAAACACAGATGTGATATGATGCCACAATAGAACATAAGAACATAAGAATATGTTCAGGAGCAGGAGGCCATTCGGCCCCTCGAGCCTGCCCCGCCATTCGTTAAAATCATGGCTGATCTTCTAATTTAACTCCACCTGCCCGCCTTATCCCCATTATCCCTTAATGCCTTTAGGATTAGGCTCAACAGTGACACCCTCAAAGCATGAAGGAAAGTGAGGTACTTGCTGATCCTTATTTTAGGTAAGGCAGAATGAAAACACCCGGAAATGTTTATATACAGTATATATTTCTCGTTTTTTTTTACCTTGGTATGGGATTTCCTTATTCACAGATTAATTTTATATTACAGTGTTGTAACATAATGCAGCCCTTCTTGTGCATTTAAAATCTCTTCCCAAGGCTATTTCTCAGTCCCTTCTGTTGCTTGCTGCCTCCTCCAGGAAACTATACATCATAATAATATTAATCCTTCCATTTGATTTAGCATCTTAAAGATATCCCTAAGCATTTCACAAGATATACTGAAAATGCAGCATACCTTTTTTTTCCATGTAGATATTGGCCAAAGACATTGGTTTGGAATTGGCTGTGATGCCTTATTGAGTCAAATAGCAGTACAGTAAAAGCCTGTTTATCCGGCACCCGATCAATCGTAACTTCCGTATAACCGGCACATTAAAAAAAAGTACGCATTCGATTAACCAGAATTTATCCAGAAAAATGCTTTTTTGTTTTGCGTTTTCGGCCGAATATCCAGCACACGCTTTAACCGCATTGACCAGGTCCCGAGGGTGCCGGATAAATAGGCTTTTACTGTATTTTGCATTTGTGTACATTTTTCCTTTGTCTTTCTTTCCCCCGCTCCTTTCTGTGTTTGTACATGTAAACTGCTCCCTTCCAGCATCCCCCGGTTCTGACGAAAGGGCATTGACCTGAAACATTAACCCACTTTCCTCTCTCCATAGATGCTGCCTGACCTGCTCAGTGTTCCTAAGAATACAAATAAATCAGGGCTGGGGCTGATAGTTTAGTTTAATTTATCTGAGATTCACGGCATCGTCCGGTTAATGCGGCTTCCTTTATAGTGCCATGGGATCTCTAACTTCTACCTGGACAAGCAAGAGGTGTCGTCTCATCTGCCGAATGGCACAACAGAAAATGCAGCACTGCCCAATCCTGACATGTCGCTTGACTTCACAATAGCACAACCAGCTGACTGCTTTATAGGCTTCCCTGTACCTGTCTGATAGTATTCTGGAAACTTTTGTACACCTAACAAACCAATTTATATTCCAACAAAATGTACAGCACAACACACTTATATTTAAAGAAAATGTTGCCAATACAGTCAGCCCCCAGGGTACAAAAATATGAAACACCGACAGATAACCATTAAACCTTAATTTCATTATAAAAATGATTTGTATGGTTTATTTTCTAGAAATGCAAATGTAACCTTTCAAAAATAGAATTTTATTTTTTCCAGTTATCTAGCAATTTTAATTTTCTATGCCTTTCGATACGGTTCACAAGTCCAGATTGCCACAATGACTAATTTTAGCTCATTATGCAGCGAGGATCCTGGAAGGTTAGCATATTCAGTATATGTTTTTCCCTGATGACATTATAATATGGAAGAAAATTTGACTTACTCTGCAAATACATTTTCAAATTAAATAATGTTAACCTTCTAATAAATGACCTGGCAGGAATATTTTATTAGAAAACAGCTCAACGGCATTTCCATAATTGTATAAATTCCATGTTACAAAATCCTACTTTTTTTAAAAAAAAGAGCTGGCAGTGTAAACAAAGGAAAGAAAAAGGGATGGTACTGAATAAGCTTTTGTGTTTACAGCCTTTAAAATGGCAATCATCAAGAATTGCAGTTTATGCTTTAATTCTAGCATTCATCGGTTTTAAAAACATCTGCCGGATGTCACCTTATCACAGGAGTTGTATTTTTCTGTCGTGTGTTAAAAAAACTTGTACTCATTAATCCAACATGGATTTGTGACTGAACAAAAATGTTCCCTCTCTTTCCGAAAGATCTAAAAATATCTCACAGGTTGATGGTTTTTCTCCAACACTTGTGAATTTTCTCTGTTCTGAAGAAATGTGACTGATTTTTCACTCCACTGGACAAAATTCTACCTCACCCAATTCTTCATGTTAAGTAATTAATTTTTCACATCTTGGCAGCAAGGGTCAGTAAGATAATAATATTCAAAATCCTTACATTTGATCTAATGAATTTCATGTCTCAAAGCGCTTCAAAGAATTTTACTGTGAAGTGGAGTGAATGTATTTCGTAAGCGAACACAGGTGCCAATTTTGCATACGGTAATATCCCACAAATATCCCACCATGAATTGAAAGAAAGTTTCTACGTAGTGACCAGGAAACTTCCTTCTCTTTTCAAATAGATCCATAGTATCTTTGATGTCCACCAAAACAGGCAGACTGGGGCTTCGGTTTAATGTCTCACCTGAAGCACAGCATCTCCGGCAACAAAGATTTCCCCCAGTACTGCATGAGAGTTTCAGTCTAGACTGTGCAAGTTTGACGTCCTGAAACAACACTTGAACCAACAAAGGCCCTGAAGGGAGGTACTGCAAACTGAACCAGGCAGACCTGGGGGAGGAGTGATTGTAGAAGAATTTAGTCATGTCCTTAGTTGACATCCACACGCATGTGCATCTCCTACTATTCTCAGGAGTAGGTGAATTGTGATGAGGAAGAAGTCATAGGATGATTTTCTCCATCCTAACGCCAGCTGCACAGCTAATTGTGTTACTGTCAAGATTTCACTCTGGCTGAAACTAGCTAGCTCGGTATAGGCGAGAGACTTTCCACGTGTAAATAGTTGAGCTTCTCACTGGAGAGGCTGGGTGAGCAATCAATTATTTTGCGGTAAATTATATCTATAAACAAAGACAACCCCCCACTCCCCCCCCACCCCACCCCCCTCCATTCGCACACCACAAGAATTCCACCATCTCCACCCTGAGGATCTCCTACACATATACTCTTCTTCCCCTGAGAATATCAAACTTCAAACTGTTTACTTCCTCCTCCTCGCCGCCCCCCCACCCCACCCTTATAAAATGATTTGCAATACTTGGTGGAGCATTCTGTTTATGAACAGAAGGACTGAAATGTCATTTATACTGAGATAACAATTTCACAATCAACGTAGGAACACTAAGCACCGAACGAATTAATGAGGATGCGATAATTATTAGCTTTACTTTTCAAGCTACATACAATTAGAAATGCTTAACCAGTGTTAAGAAAGAATGCATTGAAGCGACCAAAATTTAACAAGTAAAGGAAAAATGCTTAATCCTTTTTTCCTTTTGTGCTGTAATGTTCGTGGAGTTCCTGTAGCTCAGTGGTTAGAGCACTCGCCTTACAAGCGTGAGACTTGTGTTCGAATCCAGGCAGATCAGGGCGAAACCTTGGGCAAGTTTCCTTACTCCACACACACCTAATAATAATCCCACCCCCCAAAAAAAATACAATAATAAAACATTGGTCATTTCAATCCACAACTATTTGAGGGACACTGCTGTGCGCAATTGGCTTCTGCGTTTCACCCACAAATTTGCAGTCAATTTACTTTATGCTGTGAAGCGCTTTGAGATGTCAATAAGATGTGAAAAGCATTATATCAAATGCAAGGATTATTATTATCATTATTTATTAATGCCTGAAAGAATTTTAAAAAAGGAATTTGTAATTATTTCCAGTGAGTATTTTGTCCCAGATCAAACCTGCTCCAAGCATTACAGGCAAGAAAAGCTGCAAAAGGCTAGAGCATGCTCCAAGAAGCTACCCTGCATGAAGGACGCTATATAACAAGAACAACAAATTACATTTGTGAAGCAGCTTTCACTCCGGGAGGATGTCCCAAGGTGCTGGACAGAGAAGGATTTGGACCTGAGCTGGGGTTGGGGCTAAGGAGGGCAGGGAGGGAAGCATAGGAGGGTGACTGAAAGTGCAGTCAAGGAGGAGGGTTTTGAAAATATAAATGCAAGTTGTTATTCATGTTCACTGCAGATACTTGTAAGCATGCAGACAACATGATACAATTGTTTAGTACACAGTAGTGTCCGGCGATATATCGGTTATATCGGTATAATATAAAACTTTTTCAACTTACCTTGTCGCCAGCATCGCAAACCTCCTGGGCCTAGAGCACGGAATGCGCATCAGAATGCAGAATGCACATCAGAATGCACATCAGAATGCACATCAGAATGCGCGGGCACATCGGAATGAGCGCGCACACCCGAATGCGCGTGCACATAGGAATGTGCGCGCACACCTGAATGCGCTCTCCTGGGGGAGATACAGTTGTACCGGACAATTCCTTGCATCGACACAGACAGCGATCCGTTGGAATGGTGGCGTGACCATGCCAAGGTCTTTCCCCTGCTGGCTAAATTCTCCCCCCCAAAAAACCTTTGCATCCAAGCGAGCTCCTCACCTTCTGAGCGACTCTTCAGCAAGGCAGGACATATTATCACCCGTAAGCGAGCGCAGCTCAACTCAGACAAGGCCAACATGCTTGTGTTTTGGGCTGGAAACCTGTGAGTTGGTACAGATCTTTATTGAACGAACAACTTACAGGTGATTTGGTGATTGACGAAGCCGGAAATATGTATCAAACGAATGTGGAACGATGACCGGCATTGCATTTACATGTATTTTTTTTCCCACTTTCGAGGCACTTTATTTCTTTATCAGATGCGTATATCACATTTCTATTTACAATACTTACAAGTGCATATGTAAAAAGGATGATTCAACATTTTCTTCCTTAAAAACTTGTCTGGTTTTACTTTCTAAATAAGTCCTGACAACGTAGTAGGCTACTTAAAATCAATCAGCAAGTTATAATTAAATTGGTTTCCTTTAAATTTACATAGCCTTGGCGTGTCATTTACTACACAGTACACCCCATTATTAATAGTATCAGTCAGATAACTTGCCGAGTGTACTTAAGTCATGATCACATTGTGTTCATTAACTTACACACACAAGATAGCATTCAACAGACCTTGTCACCAGCATTGCAAACCTTCTGGGCCTAGAGCACGCATATCCGATTGCGCGAGCATATCCGATTGCACGCGCACACCCGAATGCGCGCGCAATCCAAATGCGTGCGCATACACAGGATAAAAATACCCAGTGATATCTATATATCGGTGTATATCGATATGGGCCCACCATATCGATATATCGGAAAATTTCCATATCGAAGGACCCTAGTACACAGTCTTTCAGCTCTGGGAACTGAATACTTCTCCACTCCAGATTGAAGAGATTAAAGGTGTCTCTTTCCGACAAGAATAACTATCCAAAGTGACAAGTTTGAATAATATCAGCTCTCAGAACAAATTGTCCATCTGACTCAGAGGCCATCAGAAATAGGTGATGTGAAAAAAATTCACTGGTCCACTTGGGTGAAAATCTGAACATCCCGGTGCACCCATCATACAGGGTGTACTAGAGGTGATATCGTTAATGTTTATTGTTGGGTTGAGCTCAAGAAAGAATAAAAGGTGCACTAATCCACATTTCTTCATGAGCCGCAAGCTCTAGAAGTACTCAGTGCTGTTCCTGTTCCATAAGCCCTTGGTGCCACGCCTAAAACCTAAGAAGTCTTTCTTCTGTGCTCCTATGTTCTATGATTTTGATGCTCTACACTCCCTGGATATTGTGCCTGATCTAGTCACTCATGCTCGAAGCTGCTATCCTATGTGAAACGAGGTATAAATGCAAGTTGTTGTAGATGTCCTGAGCACTGTGCTTTATTTTGAAGCCTTTGGTAGCTGCATTCCTACCTGATGAGCACAGGTATAGAAATGGTTAACAAGAACTTATGTTCGTCAGACCTTATAGCAGTTAAACATCTCAAAGCATTTTACAGCAATTATGTTATGTGTAGTTACTATTTTAGGACACGCAAGTCCACGAGTAAAGAAGTATGAAAATACTGTAGATGCTAGAAATCTGAAACAAAACCAGAAGTCGCTGGGAGCACTCAGCAGGTCTGGCAGAGTAAAGAACTACGATCTACATACAAACTAAATCAAGAATGTATCTTCCTGAGAAGGTAAGGTAATGAAAGTGCGATAAGATTGGAAAGCATAGCTATCAGCACTTATAGACTCTGTTGGAAATCTGGCTCACTGACAGGGTTTATTCTTACAAACGCCTTACATTACTATAGCTTGTAACAGTACAAAAAGTTTAGTGTCTCCCTAAACGAATTGCTGAATCAGCATCTTAAAAAGCTTGCTTTGACAAAACATTTCCAAAAATAATTGCTACAGAAAATAAAACGAAGGTCATTAGAGCCTCCTTAATTGCGTACTAACCATTGATTTCCGAATACTGCCTTCTCTCCTGGCAGATACTATAATTCTTATGAAGCGCTTCAATTTGTATGACACAAGATGGATTGCTTCTGGAGCAGTGTATTTTACATACTCACTATCTTCTCTGTGAAGAATTAGATTTATTAGGTCTGCCCGCACCCTACATTCTTAGTCACTCACACCGAGATTTTGCAAGGCCTATGAAGAGTTTACGTCATACTCTACTACGAGCTATCATATTGTTTCTTTATAGTGCAGTGCCGAACTTTTCACCATGGCATGAGGATAGATAGCAAGATAAACAAATGAGTTATAAAAATAAGTGTACGCATTACACTGCAGGATGTGACCACGCACCATCCTTCAACTTTCCCCCATCATAAATTTGTCGATGGAAACAGCTGGTGACAATCCAGTAGCCTTTTTAAAGGTACACCTGTTTCCTTGTAACCCCTCACTGAGTGATGATATAGTGAGTCTCTTCAAAACACAATAGAAAAATATTTTAAAAATTTCCTATGGTAAATTTCCTTCGCGTCTCTACAAGGGCATTCTAGCATCAACATTCCTGGTTTTTAGATCTCACTTCCCAGAACACATTGGCAAACACAGAGAGGAAGAAGATTTATGAAAAGCAAACACTGCACAAAATTTCTACTATCATACATAGATTACAACTGCCATTCTTCAAATATATTCCATTACTTTCAAACTCAGTTACCTTAATAACATTGTATTTTGCTCTTTTACAGTCCTTAAGAAGTACAGCAATATGTTACCTCCAGTTTCCGGAAAAAAAACACATGAGAATTCAAGCTGTTTCAAGCAAATCATAACAATCATGGCATGTGATATAGGATATAGGTTATTATGTAATCAAAGCACTTCACAGAATTTACTGTAATGTGTAATGACCATGTATTTGTTTGTTATTCAGTAAGATTCCCCAAACCTCTAAATATGTTGGTCAAAGAAGATGCATGCATATTGGAAAGGATGATGGCAACCACAGTGTACCGTAAATGTTTGGGAGCATGACTGCATGTTGCAGCAGAAATTCTCAAGTCAAAATATGCTCTTTTAACCAAGATTTTGGTACGAAAATTGTAAGCATTTCAAGACAACACTTTAGCTTTAAGACTTTCGCTTACAAAATTACACTTCAGTGAATCCTGTGAAGTGCTTTGAGATTATCAGATGAGCCAAAGGGCCTTCTTTACGCATACCAATCATGTGATTTTGTGAAATGTCCTCCTAGCATGAGCAGATTATTTATTAGTATGTACTTTGAGATGTATGGTCCTGCAGCACGTTGGCACTAGAAATTCCCCATCATTTACAAATAGAAACGTAGCTGCTGGGAGGAGGAAGGTCACCAAGTACAAACAGAGAGATGTCATATCTAATCTAGGCTAACTATGAGTTTTCTTAACGAGGCCAAGTAAGATACTTGCATTCTGTGCTTATCCACCCCTGGGATAGTGTTGGAACATTCTCCCAGTTACTAAATGTCCACAAAAAATATATAAAGGAGGAGATGAAAGAACCTGACCCTACACCTGCAATACGTACAGGGTTAAGGGAATTTTTTAAAAAAAGGATAATGCCACAAAAATGTAGACACTTTAAATATTGCAGCTGAATAGACTTTACCTAATTAATTTGGGCCAATTTACCCACCTCCTTTGAAGATGCCAACTCATCCTGAGATGCATAATTCCAAGTATACTGGCAGTCCTCTGCCTGTACTGCCAATCTATACATGTGATCAAAGACAGCCAATTCAACTTTGGAGGGCATAGCGTCCTTGCCAAATGTTGTTTTTACACAATGTCCATATATGTGTACTTAGATCGTCATTGGGAACCTTTATCAATTCTTCCCTCTCTTCTAGCCGAAGTGCTCTGTGGTTCTAATTCACTTCAAACTGACAACACTTTCCAGGAAGCACGACAGAACTTAACCTCACTAGGTCAAAGGAGCATGCTTATCCTCTTACTGGCAAGATTGAGCCTTATCTGACCTTTGTTGAGTCATTTTAATCATTACCTTTAATTTGGCAAGACATTGTACAATCAATATTGCTTAATTATATTATATTACAGGTAAACTATTAGGTTTATGTCCACCCCACCTTCAATTAGATAGAAACATTTCAACTATATCTCAGCCCCTGAGCCATTAGTCAACAACAGGAATCATTCCCATGCATCAGTCCCCCAAACTTCAGCAGAAAGCAATTTACTACTGAAAGAGGTGCTTGAGAATCTGCAAACACACCAATCAAAGGCTGTCTTGTTCCAAACCACATGTTAAGCTCACTGCCATTTTGGGTGCTCTAGATGAGAACAATGTATTCAAGAGTCATCAGAATTTTTAATAATAATAATATCCTTGCATTTGATATAGCAAATCTTCTGGATGTCTCAAAGACATCACAGATTATATTGTAGAGTGAATTAATTGACTATATTTTGTGTTTAAAGGAAGTAACAATTCAGAAAGGTCAGTATGTTCGTGCAGGTGTTTTTTTTAGTTTATGATGCCCTTTGGAAATCTGTGCAAAAATGTAAATGAGAAATACACATATAAACTAAATTTAAATAATCAAGTTTCTTTAACAAAAGAAATTGCCAAAGGTGTTGTGCAAATGTACTAAACAGTATTTGTATTGTGACATAAAAAGGTACCGCGGTTAAACCATAGCATTTGCATTGGTCCTAAATCCTGTTTTAATGTACACTAAATCAAATGTACGGAAGACAACAATTACACAATTTTCCACAGAAATGTTTAGCCAGGCTTTTCAATGTAAAGTAATCCATGGTGTACTAAAAAAACATTTTAATAATGATATTTTAATTTTAATAATGATAATCCTTGTATTTGATATAGCACTTTTCACATCTTCTAGATGTCTCAAGGCATTGTGTTTGACGGAGCCAAGCGGCGGAATAAGATAAAGATGCCTAACAACAACAACAACAAAATGACATTTGTATAGCGCCTTTCACGTTGGGAGGACATCCCAAGGTGCTGAAACATCAAGATCAAGCAAACATCAAGCCTTTCAAGCACAAATAAGAATACCAGACAAAAGAAAGAAGAATGATTAAATTAAACTGGAGAACAAAGAACACCACAGCTGCATTGCAATAACTCGAGGATCTGCCGAATAACACACTAAACTCCTTTGGTTCGTGTAACTTTGGTAAGATATTGTATCGTTCATGAGCTATAACCCAAACACGCACTTGTATGACAGTTTTGCTTAGTGTGTACATATAGTGCTTACGGCATGTTAAATGGTCTGTGAATGGTAACACTGAAAATCTACATTCCACATTGGATATTTTGGTTGCAAGCGCAGCTGCAGCAGATACAGCTAGTTAACCATAAATTAATCTTAAATCATCTGTGGTATAGATAGATGTGAGTTGAAGCTCACAGTACAGGCTGACACTCCAGTGCAGTGTGAGAGATGATGTTCTTTGGAAGAGATGTTAAGATGAGGTTCTGTCTATCAGATTGCCACAAAGATCCAGTTACAGTATTCAAAGAGAGAAGGGAATTTCTCTCAGTAACCTAGCCAATAATTCTCCTGATAAATTGGTCACTCATCATCAGTTGTGGCACACTGCTATGCTCAAATTGACATTTCCATACAAATATACTTAAAGTCACTTAAGAGTAGTTACTTTGAGTTATTTTAACAGATTAGTTGCTATAATAAATGCACAAATTATTATAATATATGTTTCTCGCAGCAAAACCTTTGCTTCTATTTAGAAATTGCACTGGCTACATTTTTTAGAGAGTAAACTGCACTTCTTAGAAAGGTATCAGTTTCTGAGTTGTCTGGAGAGGTTTTCTTATACAGTATTAAAGTTTGCCCATTGAAAGGAGCCAATGTTTGCTGTGATATTATTTCAAGTTGGCATTAAAGATCCTTGCAAACAAACCTCTACATAAGATTGGTCATTCACTTTATGGTTCATTTGTAGGACAATTGCTGTATAAAAATTGGCTGCCACATTTGCTCCAAATGCACAGTCACTATTCTTTACAGTAAATCTTGCCCAGCTCTTTGAGACGTTGCAACGATATAAGGCACTATATCAAATACAAGGATTATATTATTATAAACACTATAGTCCTTCACTACCTTTTTCAGATGGCTGCTGGCTACAAGTGATCTTAGACAGCAAATGCCCAGCGACTATGCACAAGGAGGTGGTGGGGGGGAGTAAGGAAAACTTGTCCTCACCCTCTCTACACAAGCATTTAATTTCCATCAGGAATTATGGGATGTAATCAGGACTCGACAGCTAAACTGTGTTTTTCCTCTCCTGTACCAAGACATTAAGAACATAGTGAGACCAGCTCCACAGGTTCACTATTCGCTCACCAAAATAGTGTTTTCGTGGATCCGTTCTGAATTTACACTCCTTCAATCGCAAGCCGTGTCCTCTGTTTTTACTATTCTGGACAAATTGAAACAGCCTGTCATGAACTATATTGTCTAGCCCCTTTAGCATCTTAAAGACAGCAATCATGTCACCTCTCAACCTCTCTTTGTCAGTGTGAACATGCATAAATTACTTAGTCGCTCCTTATAGTCCAATCCTTCCATTCCCTCAATCATTTTGGTTGCCCTTCTCTGTAGCTTGTCAATTTCTCCAATATCATTCTTGTCCTGCTGCAACCAGAACTGTTCACAATACTCTATGTACGGTCTCACTAATTATTTGTACAGTGGCGGGATTACCCCACTATTTTGGCTTGCTATTGATCTTTTGATACACCAACATCTGGTTTGGTTAATAACTCTTGCATTTGATATAGCGCTTTACACATCTTCTAGACGTCTCAAAGAGCTTCACAGAATATACAATGAAGTGAATTGACTGTATATATGTAGATGTATATATATGTAGCATCACAACTGCTGTATCAAATGTGATGAACAACCATGTCACCTCTCAATCTCGCTTTCCCAGTGTGAACACGCCCAATTTACTTAGTTGTTCCCTATAATCCAGTCCTTCCATTCCCTCAAATCATTTTGGTTGCCCTCCTCTGTATCTTCTCGATTTCTCCAACATCTGTTTTGTACTGCAGCAACCAGAACTGTACACAGTAGTCTAAATATGGTCTCACCAATGATTTATACATTGGCAGGATTACCCTACCCCACTTCAGCAATATAACCTATTTGAATTACAGTACTTGGTTCTGCTGCTATTATCTATACAATACAAATTTACATTTATGTACCACCCTTCAGGTCGGAAGGACGTCCCAAAGTGCTATGCAGTCCAGAGTTTGTAACTTTATCTTTACTCACTGGACCATCAGGAAGCTCCATCTGAAGAGGATTTATATAGATTAGAAAACCAAGAAAGAACAATTCATATAGATCAAAGGAGCCATGATATGTATCCTCATATGTAAAAAGTTTGTAAGAAATTACTGAAGCAGATATATCAAATTAATGGTCACTTATGTTGACTGAAATTTTTGACTATCAAACAATTAAACAAATGCTGTGGAATAAAGGCAGCACAGTTCTTACTAATGCCAGTAACGTACGCCATTCCACTTTAGTCATATTATTGAATCCCATAACGTCATTTGCATACGGGGAGGTTCGGGTGCACTCTCCAGCTATAAATCATTGCCGTTTGTACTTCGACTGGTTTAGTTCTACTTCATTTACATTTTTTAAATATAAAATGTAGCTGTAATGTGATGGGTCTTATTATTGCCTGGACACCACAGTTGGCCTTTCTGGTATGCAGGCTTCGCTGTCAAAGAACGGAATCGACTTCATAGTATTACTGTGGGAACAGGCAGCCAACAGAACAAACACTCACAGAACAGTTTCTTTAACACTGCACACAAAACAGGCAGGAATTCACTTTTGCCAACGTCACCAATAGGCCAAAGGCTGGCCGATAAATACTGAAATACGTTCTTTGTGTATTCATATTTGACCTCATAGTGGGAGCTGGAAATACTGGATAGGGCTGGTTCCACTGACTAATTCAATAAACATTTCAGTTCTAAAAAGAAGCAAAGTAAAGCTAAAGTTAAAGGACTACTCCAAGAAGGTATTTTAATGTTCTTGGCCTGGAGTACAATCTGAAAACGATCCTGTGTTCAAAAATGTAACACACAATCACAAAGGTACAATTTAACTGCAAAACTCAAGTTTTCTGGTAACCTTCTGGAAAGCAACCAGTCGTGAGGCTTGAATTCTTATCTTTCAGTGGCAAGTGCGTTACCAATTGAGCTATATTGACAATATTCAGTAAAATCCACGATTGCCGTGTGGTTGCATAGTCTGTGAGAGCAGTGATGGATAGCCTGAGAACGATGAATACTCTTAACCTAAAGTAGTTAAGCTTCTCCTGATGGCCCCGACATTGGATAAATTAATTGCAAATCTAGGCTGTGCATACTCTGTAAGCTGCAGGTTTGAATCCTGTGCTGAATCCTCGTCTACATGTTCCCTCTTAATGATGTCATCCACAGACAAGGGGCATGTATGCATGCGGATGACACCCAACTCTGCTTTTCCACCTCCAGCTGCGACCACCCCCCCCCAACCCCCACCACCCAAGTCCCCTGATGTTCAGTGAGCTCGTCTGTTGGACATCGAATGCTGGATGAGTATAAATTTCCTGCAGTTAAACATCAACAAGTCAGAAGCCATACTCCTGGGCTCCCGTCGATGTCTTCCGTCCCACAGTTCTGACCTTCTCAACCTACCCAATCTGTCCTTAAAACTCATCGAACCTGTGCGCAACTTAGGCATCAGATTCGATCCCCAGTTATTCTTCCTTACACACATCCAGTCCCTGACCAGCACCGTGTACTTCCATCTCCACCACATTGTTCGTCCCCACCAATACCTCACCTCAACAGCTGCCGAAAACCTGGCCCATGCTTTGTCACCTCACGGCTTGACTACCCTAACGCCCTCCTCGCCGGTCCCCTCATTCAGCTCATCCAAAACTCAGCCGCCCACATTCTCATCGGCACAAAACTTTGGTCCCTGATTATCCCAGTCCTTACCAAACTGCACTGGCTCCCTGTCACAAAGCCAATCGACTTCAAGATCATCACTCTAGTGCTTAAATCCCTCCACTCCTCTGCACTCCCCCACCTCTCTAACCTCCTCTCTCCTCACAGCAATACCTGCCGCTTCCGCTCTACTGAGTCTGGCCTCCTCCTTGTCCACTCTACCATTGGAGGCCATTCTTTTAACCACTACACCCTAAAAGTTTGGAACTTCCTCCCTCAACCCCTGCACCTCATCCACTCCTTCACCATCTACAGGTTGCACCTGAAGACCTTTCTCTTCAAGTACGCTTACGGTCACCTTTCCCTTCCGACTGGCTCACCCTAAGGCTCCGACATTGTTAAGTAGTATGAGATGCCGCCCGGCATGGAGGGTGTAATATAAATGTAAGTTGTTGTTGTTGAGTCTGTGCTGCGTTGCTGGTCACAGTCCTGGTGTTTGCCATGGACAATTAGTGTCACAGTTCCTGATAACTATCCAGAGACCCCTACTGGAAAGTACATGTAAGTAGTCAGAAATAAATGATCCTTACAGTTGATCTAGTGCCTTTCACATCAGGGGGAATGCCTCAAAACGCTTCACTTGATATACTGTATAGTGCAGTGACTGTGTGTTTGTTGGCAGCCAATATGCACACCGCAATGTCCCACAAACTGGAGATTGTTGGCCAAGACATTGGGAGACACTCGCTTATCTTTGAGTAGTGCCATGTAATAATAGTCGTCATCATAATAATAATAATCCTTGCATTTTATATAGTTTTTCACATCTTCTAGACGTCTCAAAGCGCTTCACAGAATATACTGTAAAGCGAATTGACTGTATATTTTGTGGGTGAAACGCACAGCAGTGTCCCGCAAACAGTTGTGGATTGAAATGACCAATTTTGAGGGATTATTATCAGGTAAGTGGAATAAGGAAACTTGGCCTGCCTGGAACTGAACCCGGGTATCTTGCCTGCAAGGCGAGTGCTCTAACCCCTGAGCTACAGGACACTAGGATGTAATCTTCAACAACCATCTGAACAGGCAGATGGGACATTGGTTTGATGCTAGCTCCAACAATGAAACACACCCCAAGCACTACGCTGCTGTGTCAGCCTAGACTATCTGAGTTGCAAATCTCAAAGTAGACTTGAACCTATCAACTTTCTGAATCCGAGGTGGGAACACCATCAACTGACACATGCTGGGAGTGGGGATCATCTATAATTTCCCGTTGCCATCCCCACCAACAGATAACCTACGTACAAGTTGCACATTAAAAGTTTATTAAAGCATATTTGCACATCATTAAAGCTTCCAAAAAGGAAAAAAAAAGGATTCAAATTATACATGTGGCAGAATTGCAGCATATTGGTGCCTTTTAAAAAAAAATCCTAAAACAGTCTTTCCTTAAAAATATTTGGAAAAAAATTATATCTCTTCCCACGAGACAGAATGCCAAGTTATAGGATAGAGTTCCAGAAGGAAACTCAATGAGGTTTGTAACCAAGCCAAACTTATTCTAGCGTACAAAATTGCTCATTCGCTTCATGGCTACTTGTCGAGCACTGCTGTGTGCAAATTGGCTGCCATGTTCAATTACAAAATACAGTCACTACACTTTACAGATAACCCTGTGAAGCACTTTGAGACTTCTGCCCAACATGAAAGGTAATACATCAAATGCAAGGATTAGTTAGAATAATTTATCGTCATTATTATTCAGAAGGTCATCTGGGTATAACATGAATCAACAACAACAAAATTACATGAAAGGTACTCAATAAATGTAATTTTGTTGTTGTTTCACATTGGGAGAATGTCCCAAGGCGCTGAACAATCAGGGGCTGGCTTCAGACCCAAGCTGGGGCTCATGGAGGATGGAGGGAGGGGGCGTGGAAGGAGCGTGATCGAAGGCATGGTCGAAGAGGTGGCCTGCAATGTGAGAGAGTGGTGGAGTGGACAATGTTGCGGAGGTGGGGGAAGGCTGAGTGGATCATGGCACGCATGTGAGGTAGAAAGGATAGTTGAGGGTCAAACAAGGTTCCGGACTGGCTTAGCAAGCCTTAGAATCAACACCCCCTCCTGTTCTTCAATACTGATCTCATCACTCTAGTGAAATGAGCAGGTTCAGTCCTACCAAGGGCATTGGGTTCTCTTGTGTAGTAGAAATTCCATACCAAGTACTGTATATAAGAGGTCCTGCAAAAAAAACCTCCTTGATTCAAAACAGCCAGTTGCTAGACTTGTATGTTAATGCAGCAATCTATCAGATTGTAGCTGTTTGCTTTCCTGAAAGCTAACTTGTCATTACTGAACACACAGACACAGTCAACAATGTGATATATAATTATGGAGAAATAGTTTTTAAAGAATGTATTTTTCAGCTAACATATATTTGTTCAGATGATGAAGCCGCAATGTTTTCCAACAATAAGGGTATTGGTTTTAAGAAACCCAACATGTTACTGTTGCAGCTTTAACAAGATCTAGTTGTGCTAAACAATTCTGTTAAAAGTAGTTTACAGTTGACGCAAGTTACAATATCACTTTTTGGGGAACAAACCCTCACAAGAGTCACAATTCTCATGTTGACGTGTTAATTGATCCAAAAAAACACGCAGATATTCAATGATTTATATGGAGCACTAATGAAGGAGTCTCACACAAACCAATTTCATGCACTTAAAGTAATTAACTGCCCCTCACCATGACGTCAAGGATGAAATTACATCACTGCCGCCTCATCTATTAAATACCTCCAGCAGTGAAAGCAAATCGGTAGCAAGTCTAATTTTACAAGCGCGGTGTAGGATCAGTGAGCAACATTTACCTACCTAATTTGAATAATTTAGGTGTATGTTTGGGCAGAACTTGATTAACAAATAAAATAAAAACAGATTATTCACCATGAAAAACTGCAACCAGGAATTGGCTGCTTGTGATTATGGTGCCCAATGCTGGCAAATCAAGAACTGTTAATAGAGGGCTTCACTGAACAGGGAGCTCAACAACCACATGGGCCTGTGCTATACCCACAACAACAACAACTTGCACTTATGTAGTGCCCTCCATGCAGGCTAACATCTCAGAGCACTTAACAATAGGTGGGTGGGGGAGGATCGTGAGCACGGTTGAAAACCAAGGTTTTCAGGTGGGTCTCGCAAAACGGAAGAGGGGGCAAAGTGGAGGGATTGAGGGTGAATGTTCCACAGTTTCGGGCGGTATTGGCTGAAAGCATAGGAGCCAGTTGAGCAGAGGTGCAGTGGGGGAATTGGGGAATGAGAAGGTCAGCGAGCTAAGGATGTGCCAGGAAGTGAATGGATTTGAACACGAGTCTGAAGATCATGAAATTGATCCATTCGGTGATGTGTTTGAATAATCCAGGCGGGAGGTGACAGATGCATGCAAGAGTGTTTCGGCTGCATTTCAGGGACAGGATGTGGGGAAGGAAGGACAGCTGGGAGTCAAACCTAGATTGCGCACTGGGTCATTGAGTCTGAGGGAGAGCCCAGGGAGGTTGAGGAGCTCAGATCCACAGGAGTAAAGAAGTTGAGCTAAGGAACATGGCTTCCGTCTTGTCTACATTCAGCTGCAGGATATTTGCGCTCATCCAGGCCCTGATGACTGCCAAACAAGCTGATAGAACATCAGGAGTTGCTACTGGTGGCGGCAAAGTAGATTTGTGTGTCATCTGCATAGATGTGGAAGTTTAACCATTTCTGCAGATGACATCACCAAGAGGAAGCATACAGATAAGGAAAAGGAGGGGCCAAGGACGGAGCCCTGGAGTACAGCGCAGGTGACCGGGCAAGCGCGGGAGGAGAAACTATTTGTCAAGATGAGATGGAGGCGATTGGAACCATGGGAGAGCAGTTCCACTAAGGTGGATGAGGGAGGAGAGACGGTGGAGGAGGATGGCGTGGTCGACTGTGTCAAACACATCAGTGATTCAGGAAAAGGAGAGCGCAGAGGGAACCTGGTCAGAGATAGAGAGGATGTCATTTTGTGACTTCAACGAGCACTGTCTCAGTGCTGTGGTCAGGGCAGAAAACCAGAATGCAGGGGTTCGAGGAGACAGTGGAGGGAGAGATGTGACCGAAGTTGATCTGCAGGACATTAGCAAGGAATATATAGTTAAACATTATATAATTATAAATATTTGTATTTATGTTGCCTCTTATGCCAGTTTCTAAGGAATCTCTCGATTCCTCGTGAGTGAATTTCAGGAGGCTGGCAGAATATGGTGGCATTAGAGCCAACCCAAGTCTGACTTCACCCAATGCCCAAACAAATGTGCAACTTGTCATTGGAAAGAGAAAAAGTGGCAAAAACAATCAATTAATCAGATCAATCAAAACTCACATTTATATAGCGCCTTTCATATCGAGAGGACGTCCCAAGGCGCTATACAGTCAGGTAGGGACAAAAGCGGGAGGTGGGGGGGGGGGTCAGGGCAGGACGAACAAGAGTTGGAAAGTTGACTGTATATTTGTGGGTGAAACGCGGCAGCCAAATTGCGCACAACGGTGTCCCACAAACAGTTATGGAAGTGGGATTAAGTAACTATATATCTTGTAAGCAAACATTTGACAATCAAGTTTCAAGGGTTGAAAGGACACCAATAGGTGTCGGAAAGAGGTGAAAATTGATGGAGGAAGCTATAGTCAGAGGAAAAGAAACACAATAGTGGGAAGAAAGAGTGTGGTCAGTTCATTCAAGGTATTGCTAACTGTGGATTCAACTCAACTCCAAGTTACAAGGAGATGGGAAACATAGTATCAAATATGGAGTTTTCTGAAAGTTAACAAGAGAAGTGGGTCTGTGGCACATCAATCCTGTGTCTTGAGCTTAAACTCCATTTAAATCCTAAATAAACAATTAGAAACTGCTTTCTTATTCTGATTTCAGATGGTATTATCATCACATTTATAATCCTTGCATTTGATACAGCACTTTTTACATCAGATATCTCAAAGCACTTAATTGGAATTTAAACTAATACGTTAATGAGTAACAACTGATTTAATATGTAGTTAATAATAAGTTAATATGTAGCAACTGTGATCCATTGTTTAAAGTTGAACATGATAGTTAACTTATACAACAACAACAAAATTACACACAGCAACTTCCTGCAAACAATAACAACAAAATTACATTTGTAGAGCACCTTTCACGTCGGGAGGACGTCCCAAGACGTTGAGATAAATAGCCATAACATGAGTGACCATTTTTGTCTAGCCAAGACACTTGAAGAAACTCCTTTCTCGTTTTAAGTAGATAACATCCATCTATTACATAACAAATTCTAAATGGAGATTGCAAAATTAGAACCAGAGAAAAGGTCAAACTTTCCAATGGATCAGTGGGTAATGTATGGATTGGTCTGGTGCTGAAACATACAGGTGGTGAAATCAGCCTCAGTCAATGTCTCCAGGCAAGGTAGGAAATGCCAAGAATTATATAGTACTCTCTTTCTTATTCACTATCCAGTGATCCCTGCTGAGAAGTCGACATGTAGACATGTTCAGGCAGTGATATTGCCCCCCACACACCAGCAACAGTATTTTGATGAATAGCTATTGACACGCACTGCACAAGAAACGCCTGCTTGGATGAGGAGATTGTTGTCTAATCATACAATGGGTGGGGGCGGGGGGGTGGGGCAGGGAAGATAAAGTAAAAATGTCACCACTACAAAGTACTTGTGAATTCACTGTAGTAACTGAAGGTTACTATGTAAAAACAGACACAAAATCCGACTGAAATCTCCAATTCGTTAATTCACTGACTTTCTCCCCACCTCCCCCAACTGGTTATGTACTTTACCGATATACACCCCATTTAGATGTGGAAGAATTGCTTTGTACAAAATTTTCAAATCCAATTTTATTGGCCATAATACAAGTTTAAAATCAGTCATAGGGTACTAGTGGCACTGTAGGGGCATTCTTCAAATCTTCAAAGCCATTTGCAAAATCAGTGAGTATTAATAGTAAACCAGACCAAGGGTCAGAACGCAGATTCTTTTAAATTCATTGTGTAACTCCAGGCTACATAAAATGTCTTCACCGACCTAAACACAATTCAAAGTACATGAAAGAAATTTGAACTTCAGTTGTTGGATTGTCTCATTACTAGACTCCCTGGGAAAGTCATAACTTTGTCCCGAACGGAAGCTTTGATAGATTCTGGGAGCAAAATTAATGGTCATTCAGCTCATTCATTAACACATATGAATGAAATGAAAAAAAGGTCAACTAATCAACCTGTCAACTAATGTATATAATTTATGATGACATAGCATGAAAGCTTGGTTTCATGACTGATACCAAGTATTGCAGAAATTTTCAATAAAACCAACAGTGGTCATGTTGTGCCTTTAATGGAACAGTCTAGCATGGAAATAACTGTACAAAGAACAAAACACTTTACTATCCACTTTCAGTACTTTTTCAAATATGACGTATAAGCTTAAACTAACCAATGCCAACTAAAAATATTCAGGACCACCTATTATCAATACTTTTTTTTATTAACAGCTCAAAAATGTGTTCAACACCACCAACAAAATACGTTTATAAAGTGCCTTTCATGTTGGGAGCACGTTCCAAGGTGCTAGAGTAGACAGTGAAGTATTTGCATCTAAGGCAAGGGTTGGAGTCAACTAGGGTGAAGGGCACGGGGGATGGGGGTGAACCAAGGCATAGTCGAAGAGTAAGGTCTTGAAATGGGTCATGAAGGAGACAAGGGTCCTAGGGAGTGAGGTGGTGGGGTTCGGGGATAGAGTTCCAGAGGTGGGGGCAGCAATGCTGAGTGGCCAACCACTGATGGTGGAGCAGAGAGGGGATGGGACACAGAATAGGCCTGCGCCTGCCAAACTCAGGTGAGAACCAGCATTGATATTTTCAGAAGTTAATTTGCCATAGACAATATCCAACTTTGAAAGCGGATTGACTGAATAGCAAGGTGAATGAGATGACAGTTCTCCCCAATACCTCTTTAATATATCAGCCTAGTCGGTTCAAGTCCCAAACATGAGACTTGAACCTACAATCTTCTGACTCTTTGAGGTGAGAGCGCCACCAACTGAGGCAAGGTTACTCCTCTCCACATGTTTTAACAACACGAAAAAACAAGAGGACACCCAACTGCATGAACAAATGTGTAAATCTGCCTTACCTACACTGCATTTTAAAAACGGTGAAAAAAATCAATTCTACGCTACATCTTACTGTAGCTTTGAAGTCCCTCATTCACTGTAAAGCTAAAAAACAGTCTGATAAACACAGAAGTATTTTACAGCTTCTGCTGTCATTAAAGGAGTTTACGATATCAAGAAAAGCAGTATGAAAGGGAAACAAGATATATTCTGAGACGGTTTTGTAGAGGGCATATTTCAATAGTGCAGAATTGGACCATACAGGCCAACAAAGAAAAATGCTGCAACTCAATTGCTCTATTCAGTGCTGGCAATAATTAGACATACTTAGCAGGAATAGTTTTAAAAAAGTTAATGGTGAAAACACAAGCATACAGGAAGTAGCTTTGTTTTTGAACTTTTATACAGACAACCCAATTAGACGTACTAAGGAAACAATTAATTAAAAGATAAATATCGTTACATTATACCAGTTCACATATGGGTATGAAATTAGTCTGCATTTGAATCCTACCTATGCACGTTCTGAAAATGCACACTTAGTTTATTTAGAGCATCAAACACATTTAGCATTTTTTCTGCAATAACTTTCAATGACTTAGTTCCTTATGTTATAGCACTTCTTTCAAACTACTGTATTTGTTTTTTGCTTGTTTGATGGTCCTTTTGCAAATAGTCAAAGCAAAAACTTCTGCCAGATAAACTGCTCTTTTTTTATGCCAGGTGATGTGACATGAAGAAAGAAACTCAGTAACTATCACAAATCCTTTCACAGCTCAAATCTGATGAGAACAAAAACGGAACTACAAATTACTTGTGGGTTACAAACCATACTCGACACGAGATGAGCCATGAACACCTGACAAACAGCAACAAGCAGGTCAAAACCAGAATGAGAAAAGGGGTTGCTTTAACATGCATTCAAAATTGGCGATAGCATTTGAGGTGTCATTTTCAGTTAGTGAAGACAGAGTGACAAGTCAGTGCTCACAGAAACAAAGCAAAGACATCACTCAGCATAATGTTTTAATGGACCTCTAAAGTGATGGGAACAAGTCACTCACATAATGGAGCAGCAGAAAAGCACTGTATTTTTAATGTGTAAAAGCTAGGATGCACAGCTAGTTCTCAGGAAATCTATGGAACTAAGAATATAACAGGATTACCATTTCAGGTTGTGGATTGCACTCCATAGCCCATACATTTTTAAAACACAATTAATAGTTGTTTAAGTTGATCGGACAGACATTATTCCTTGGACTGGATTGTTGAAATGTTTGTAAAGTGCAATACTGATAGAGTACGTACAATGACAATGCTCAATAAGCCCTTACTCTGTCAGAACCTTTCGACAGAGTATAGTGCCTGTGTATTTTGTAGGTGAATGCAGCAGCCATTTGCACTCTCTCACAAACAGCCATGAAGTGAATGAACAATTTTATTTGGGAGACTATTGGCCAGAACACCAGGAGAAATTCCCTCTCTTTTCAAACATTAGTGTCCATCTGAACCAGAATACAGGTAAACCTTGATTTACAATGCTTCTATTTAGGACATTTCAATTGAAGGACCATAATTTTTTAACACCTTTTGATCGATATACAACACTTGGATTCGTTTTAACGACCAACATTTTTTTGAGCATGCGCAGTACATATTTTGAATATCGCGGTCGCATTTCGCGCGTCCTTTTTATCCATACGCACAGTCCATAGTGTATTTGCGGGTGAATCCAAGCATTTGAACTGGCCAATAGCTAGTCGCCACGTCATTGTTTAAAAGCCAGCTGATTCTGAAGCGACACCACACCAATATTACAGTAATTTCCAAACATTCCCGAGAGATTTACAGCCTCTACTGCGCTTCTACAAGTCGGGGAAGAGACAGCAGTAAGTGAAATGAGCAGCGGTAATATCGCTAGCGGCCAGAAACCCCGCAAAGTCATCACTTTAAATACCAAATTGAAGGTGATAAAGCACATCGATTCTGGTGAAAAATGTACGGACGTCGGGAGGGCTTTAGGGTCAGCTAGATCGACGGTGGCTACTATAAAACAGAATAAGGACAATATACTGGAAAGTTCAAGGTGCGTTACAGCTACAGGTGCAAGCAGATTAGCAAAACATAGGAGTGATGTGATGGAAAACATGGAAATAATGCTGAATATCTGGATTGAGGATCAGAACCAGCGTAATATACCATACAGTTACCCCAAGTACCCCTTCTTGCCTATGTGTGTTAATTTGTGTGTTATGTTGTGTGGTTTTGTGTGTTACTTAGTGGGTTTAAGGTCCGAAAATTTTGTGAAAAGAACGCATCTCTGATTATATAATGAGACTGCATGGGAAATTGCATTTCGATTTAGGACGTTTTGATCTAGGTACAGTTGTTCAGGAACGCAACCCCGTCATAAATAGAGGTTTACCTGTACACTTGAAACCACTGATTCAGAGGTGAGAATGCTATCAACTAATCCAGGCTGACATCTAATGATGCTGATGGGAACCAAGCGAGAAGAGCTTCATTCTTGTCAACAGTAAACTATAGAAATTAGAAATCATCCAGGACTTGATGTCTGACAGTCAATCAGTCAGAACAGCTGTGGTCCTGGAATCAAAGTTAATCTCAGGTCTTTTAGTGCCTTGGGACGCTGCTACCCTGCCTGAGGGGTGCTAGATAAATGAAAGTTGTTGTTATTGTAGAGGAAATAAGTGTTGGGTGTCATTGGTGCAAATGGTGTCACCAAGGGACGAGCCAATAGATGTATCAATGTATGAATCACAGAGCCCCGAAGAACACTACATGCAACTGTGCAGTGGCGGGAGAAGAAGCCACTGGAGGAGACAAAGGAAGACTATAAAACCAGGAAAGGTTAGAGGCCACGAGGTGTTGTAGGCAGGAGAGAATTGTAAAGTTAAAGTTGGTGAAGTTATGTGTAAAAATAGGGAATAAACATCCGCCAATAATTAAATTTAAGATCACGAGTACCAAAATCTGTGGGAAACTAGCTGCCAAATTAAGGATAAATCGGAGACTGTTTTCTAAAATTCTGCATGACTTTGCTTTTTAAGATAACGGTCTTAAAGCAAAGATTACATAAATTTTGGGCTAAGGTTAAACTTTTGGTCTTAAGGATGAGAGAGAGATATACTGGCTAGTGATAATCTCTCTCTCACACACACACAATGTAAGGGCAAGTGGAGGCAAAATCTAAATGTATTAAAATATATCAATTATCTTTTCCATCAAGTTTAATAGCTGTTTTAGATTGCGGCCAATTGTAATTCTGAAGATATAAACTTGCACTGCTGTGTAATGCTCATTTGTCGTTTCACAATTTCCCCTGGGATCAAAAGGCAGAAAGTCTTTTGAGCTGGCAGCAATTTGCTAATGACTAGCAGCAGTCTACATTACTCAGGTTGTACAGAATATAGCATAAAGCAAACAACACGGTGTGTGCCACTTTACCAGCTGGGCTCTGCCATCCACTTCAGCTACTCCAAATGTACCAAGAGACTTCTCTTCTGAAGCACAGACTACAGTACTAATGCATCGCCCCCAGGCAAGTGCCCTCCTGACAAGATTGAATGCAAGGAACATGGAAAAATCTGAACTCTAATCAATGTGCTTCTATTGCCACCTGCTGTCCACTCAGAGCAAGACAGCAGTAAAACAATAAAAGACAAGAGTAAGTAGTACACAGCAAACAACTGACACTATTGAAGTCAAGATACTGCAGTGAAAGTTCAGAAGTTTATTTCAGGCACAACCATCTTATGATTGATTTGAGCGCTATCACCTCCATGTCACCACTGTCATCGGGCTAACAAAAAGCAGCTGGCTCCCAGTCTGGCTGTGCATCACATATTGTAAAGTGTAATTGGGAGCCATTTGTGTGGTTTTCCCCACACTTCCCAGCACAAGGGATAATTGTTAAGTGACTGTTTCTGTGAAGCGTATTGAGACGTCGAGAAGATGTGCAAATGCGCTATATCAAAATGCAAGGATTAATGAATCTACTTGTGAGGTACTCAATCAGAAGATTACTGTGATAGCACAACTCCCACATTTCATAAACACTGTGGAGAACCCATGTGGATAGTAGAGTAGTGGTAATACAACAGTATCCCAAAGGTCAGGGACTCAATCTCCCCTTTATCCACCAAACCATTCCCTCAAACTGGTTTTTAACCATTTTCAACAACCTACAGGCTTTTAGAACTCAAGCATGGTATTACATATGAACGAGCTCACAATCTATCCATTCTGCTCTCCTTTATTCCAACTCAACATCGTGAATCACCAGCATATCCTCCTATCCTATCCTCTCTCCTCACTGATCCCAACCCCCAACCACTCGGATCCACATTCCCTGACACTCCGCTGCCTTGGGACATCCTCCAAACATGAAAGGCACTGTACAAATGTAATTTTGTATTGTATTGTGTGTCCCTTTGCTTAGATTGAAAAAATTGGTCATTTCAATCCACGACTGTTTGTGAAATACCGCTGTGCGCAATTGGCTGCCGTGTTTCACCCACAAATATACAGACAATTCACTTGACAGTATGTTCTGTGAAGCACTTTGAGACGTCTAGAAGACGTAAAAAGCACTATATCAAATGCAAGGATTATTATTATTATACTTTCCATCTGACCATCGGCTGCTAGATACCATCTTTATCCTTTCATTGGTAAACCAAAACTCACTGTCATAAGTGAATTTCCTTTTTACATCATCCTCAGTGAATATGACTTACCTCAGAGTCCTCACTATTGATTCCTAGCTCGAGAATGGCATGAGGAGACTTCAGTTTGGCTTGCATCGACTGAGCCATTTCAAGGTTGAGCTGCCAGCCGATTGTCTCAAGCTGGAATTAAAATGTAAGAAATTACTGTACAAGTAAATGGGTTTTGCAGCGAAAACACAATTTCCGTCTGTAAGAAAACAGTTAACATTTCAAGCAAAATGTTCACTCTCAACCGTATGGCAACAGCTGGTGTATTCCACCCGGAAATTCCTAGATTGTACAGCAATACTATATATACAGCAAGGTGAAGCTCTCTCCCACGGTTCAGGTGCACATGTGTGGTTACATAGAATCCTACAGGATGGAAACGGGCCATTTGGCCCAACTAGACTGAATAAAAATTCTGAAAACTTCTAAATCAAACAAGCAGTAAGACAGATTTGTTGATGTAATATGGCAGTCAGCTGGCCTGCTCCACATCCCAACCCATCCACCCCACCATTGGCGGCCGAGCCTTTAGCCACTCTGCCTCCAACCTCTGGAACTCCATCTCGCAGTCCCTCCACCTTGCCCCATCCCTGGCCTCCTTCAAGTCCTGCCTCATGACTCTCCTCTTCGATGGTCCCATCGGCAAATACTAATCCCCCCTTTCCTCCCCCCCCCCCCCCCAAACCCCCCCAACCCCAGCTCAGGTCTGACACAGTGACTGTCCAGCACCTTGGGACGTCCTCCTGATGTGAAAGGTGCTATACAAGTGTAATTTTGTTGTTGTTGTTGTTTTTGAAGCATCACATTCAGGAGAGTTTGGATTCATGATTTAATTAAATGGCGGAACAGACTTGAAGGTCTGAATGGCCTATTCCTGTTCCTATGTTCCCATGAGTAATAATAAATAATAATCCCTGCATTTGATATAGCGCTATTCACATCTTCTAGACGTTTTAAAGCACTTCACAGAATCTACTGTAAAGTGAATTGACTGTATAAATGAGGGCGAAACATGGCAGCCAATTGTGCACAGCAGTGTCCCAAAACAGTCTTGGATTGAAATAACAAGTTTTTATTGGGGTTTTTTCAGGGATTATTAGTAGACGTGTGGAGTAAGGATCTTTCCCAAGGTTTCGTCCTGCCTGGAATTGAAGCAAAGTCTCTTGCTTGTAAGGCGAGTGCTCTAACCACTCAGCTACAGGACTGAGTAAGGGGAGAAATACTTGAGGAGGTGGGTCATTATATGTTACGATGTTCAAACACCGAATCCTCTTGGCAAAAATAATTGAAGCAATGTTTGTTGTTTTTGTAAATAGTCAAAGACTGTTTTAAACATTTCTTAATCACTATGCATTTTATGTTAGTGATCATACACACTACACCCAAGATAGAACGTATACCTTTTTGGGAGCAAATGTTCTTTGGCGGAACTTTTCTACAGTTTCATGGCCTGTACTTGCCCAGGCCTGAGTAAATGCTTCGGACTTCTCTTGGCTTAAATGGATGTTTTCCAGTTGTTGATGGAGTATGGCAGGTTTCATGTTGTAATAGGCTGCCTGGGTAAGAAGATGAAAAGCAAAATTAAAGGTTAAACTTCGAAACACATGTTGCAAAACTTTGCAAATAACATTATGAAACAAAACCAATGAAATGTAGTAACCTTTGATTTTCCACAGTTTAAGAGCTGCAACTTACAGTATGAGTTGGTCTAAAGTGAGGAGTAGCAATACAGGCCTTTGCATCTCCAAGTATTGTATAACTAAATGACATATCCAGTAAAGGTTCATTCTTAGAGGACCGTAGGCACATTACTGCACCAACATTCTATCACCAGACACTTTTTCTGAAGAAAGACTACAGAGCCTGAGGAATTTTTACTTTTAAAACGATTAAGTTAAAGTGATTGAATTGCATGTCTAATAGTTATTCATTTTTAAACGCTTGTTGATGTATTTGGAAGTTCACACTCATCAAGTCGTATGAGAGCGACTAGGATGTAAGAAATCAGGTTCCAGCAGGTCTCCTCAAAAGAGAGACCTGTACCTGTCATATGGAAAAAGGGAGGGAAGAGAAGAGGGAAAGAAAAAAACATATATGTTCTAAATGTAGATCAGGTACATCAAAAGATCTTTTGAAACATTGAGAAAAATACAAATCATTTCTCAGTTTGAATTCTATTCTCTCACTTGTTTAGTTAAGTGCCTAAATTCAAATAACTTGCATCAAAATTAACTATCTGGCAAAATAACGGTTAAACAAAGAGCATGCTCCAATATGCTGAAGGAAGCTGTATAGAGCTTTGATTGGTGTCACACAGACACAGTTCTCATTGAATTGAGGGACAATAATAAAGAAAATACATAATTATCTGTCAGTTGCATGCCTCAAAGGGTGGCAACAGTTCTGCTTGACTTGTGAAAAGAGCTATTAAGTAAATGTATTATAGTGCAGCTCCTGAGATACACATTATGCATCACAAACATTTTATTGTAAATGATGAAAAGTAAACCACAGGATATCAAGCTAGAACCCAGAGATCATCAAAATAAAGAACATTAAGCCCCAGGAAAGAGTCTGCTCAACACGTCTGACTATATCTGTGAAAACTGAACAAACTGAACAAAACAATGTTTTAACATTGAGTCGCACTGAGGCTAGCTTTATGGATGTAATGGGAACCAGAGGTCCAAAAATATCTGTTTTAAGACTTTTAAGATTGTGAAGAATATTGTATAAAATGGCCTTAAATTCAATCTTAATTAGAAGTCAACTTTCCACAGCTACAAAGCATTTGCCCACAAAATACACGGTCAACTAAAGTTCATAGTGGACAGAAGCCAAGCATTTTCTTGTAGATTAACAGATTTTGGAGACTAACATACTTTCAAGTACCTTTGTGCACTTCCTAGCAAATACATGTTGAGAACAGGAAGCCTGACAGCAGATTTCCTGCTTTGACAAGGCATTAATAATGTTAGCAGTTTGAGGATTTAAAACGATCCGCCCTTCAACCTTATTAGCATCCAATACGCAACTCATTGTGCTAACTTAATACAGGCAAGAAACTGCAAGGATTTTTATTATATTATTATTCACAAGAATAATATTCACTGTAACTGAATCCTTTTAAGTGGTTTCCAAATTGCAAACTAAGTCGATTTGAAATATACACATAAAGGGGGGAAAAGTTCATCAAAATGACCAATTATTTTCCTTCTTGGACTCAAGATGTTGATTGTGTCCATCTCCTCACTTACTTGTAAACCTACAGTACAGCGATTGTTCTCCAGTCGTCTGCTGGATACAGACTAAGTCATAACATGGAAATTTCAGAACCCTCTCCAGTATAATGCATCGGGAATTTTAATAACACAGTCTTTCATGTTTCCTTTTTTTTTAATAACGAAACCGCAGAAAACAGTCCATGAACTTTTTGTACCGTTTCCAAAGACAATCATACATTAAACAGAAGGGATGCAAGGGATAACTAAGATAAAGTGACAACAGATCTTTTCCAAGTGCAGCAATTCTAAAACCAAACATCAAAAAAATACTAAAAATGTGACAGAGCAATACACTAACATTAAAAAAGCACACTTCTTGTTGGCTGACTAATATGAAATAATTATTTCAGCGATCAAGTGACACAACATTCAAATACAGTAAAAGCTCGTTTATCCGTGACCCGATCAACCGTAACTTCCTTATAATCGGCACCTCAAAAAAAGCCCCCCATTCGAATAACCGGATCTTATCCGGTACAATCACGGTGGTGCATTTAATAAGTTGATTGTCGCATGAGAGTACAGTATGATTAGTTCTGAATGCTGCCGGTAGTAGCACTTCCGATTTTTCATCTTAAAGGGGGCGCTGTTTTTCCTCTCCCTCTCCTTTTTCTCTCTCCCTCTTTTTCTTTCTCTCTCTCCCTCTCCTTCCTTCCTCTCTATCTCTCCCTCTCTCTATCTCTTCCCCTTTCTTTCTATCCCTCTCTCTCTGACGGATACTACATTGCCTATGTAGCCTGACGGTATCGTGGGTTTATACACTGTTTTGGTGGTGGGTGGGGTGGGAAAAGGAAAGAGACGGTGGGAGGGGGGGTGGGGGGGGAGAGAGGGATAGAGATAGGGGAGAAAGAGAGGAGTGGGGAGAGAGGGGGGTGCTTTGATTAATTTAGATGGAAAATGAGAGGAGTGGAGAGAAGTTGGGTTTGGAGCCATTGAGATGCCAGACTGACTGAGTGTGTGTGAAAGAAAGAGAGGGAAGGAGAGAGAGAAAGATAGAAAAAAAGAAGAAAAACTGACATTGCCCCTTTAAGAAGAAAAAACTCTTCCGTCCATCATTGTAGAAGTTTGCTTTGTGATTGTGTGCTGTGTTTATAGACCGTAATTGATACTTATTGCTTTATTGGTAAGTATCCATACAATATTCTGTTATTATTTAGTCTATTATTAATATGGTATGTTTAAAAAAAGTTTTTCTTTTGTGTTGGGTTTTCGGCAGCTGGCCGCCCGAATATCCAGCACGGTTTAACCAGCATTGGCCAGGTCACGAGAATGCCAGATAAACAGGCTTTTACTGTATTTGCCAATTGAATTTTCAAGTTTGTTCAAGTCTAAAATGAAATCAAGCCTTCGTGGAGTCCTGTAGCTCAGTAGTTAGAGAACTCGTCTTACAAGTCAGAGACCTGGGTTTGATTCCAGGCCAGGCAAAAGCTTGAGCAAGTTTCCTTACCTAAAAAAAAAAAAAAAATTGGCCATTTTTGAATCCATGAATGTTTGTGGGATATTGCTGTGCATAATTGGCTGTACAATATATTTTGTGAAGCGCTTTGAGACCTCGATAAGATGTGAAAAGCGCTATATCAAATGCAAGGATTATTATGATTATACAACAACAAAATTACACTTGTATAGCGCCTTTCGCGTCAGGAGGACGTCACAAGGAGCTAGACAGTCAATGTTTCAGACCCGAGCTGCGAACAGGGAGGGTGGAGGGAAAGGGAGGGATTTGGAGTGGCCAATGCGGCCGTCGAAGAGGAGGATCTTGAGGTGGGACTTGAAGGAGGCCAGGGAGGGGGCGAGGAGGAGGGATTGCGGGATGGAGTACAAGAGGTTGGGGGCAGAGTGGCTGAAGAATCACCAGCCAATAGAGAAGGGGCGGGGGGGTGTCAGGGGACATGGAGCAAACCGGACCCTGCTGAGCGGAGGAAGCGGGTGCGTTGGTAGTGGGTTAGGAGGTTGCGATTGCAGGATGGAGGAAAGAATAGGAATGCTGACAAGCAGGGCGTTTGCATAGTCAAACCAGAATGTAATGAAGGCATGAATGAGGGTTTCAGCGGCCTTGGAGGTAAGGTAATGGCAATATTGTCGGGCAATATTGCGGAGGTGAGGGAAGGCAGAGTGGGTCATGGCTTGATTATGGGGGAGGAAAGACAGTTGAGGATAAAACAAGACACCTAGGTTCCTGACTGACTTGATGAGGTCAAGTGAGCAATCATGAAGGTTGATGCTGCCAGCGCCAGATGCGTCAAGGTGCTGGCGCGAGCCAATCAGGTGGGTCTTGGACATTCAACTGTACAAAGTTAGTTCTCATCCAGGACTTCATGTCTGATTCACTTTATATTCTGTAAAGCGTTTTGAGAGATGTCTAGAAGATGTAAAAAGCACTATATCAAATACAAGCATTATTATTATTATAATGCTATGGAAAATCCACTCAGATCTTCTCAAACCAGTTTTCCAATCTATTGGCAGGTTTGCTGCAACAGAATAAATCAAGAATCATGTGCCACTGGGGCTCAAAAGCACTCTGAATCTTTGACAATATCAGAATTAGAACATTTACTGAGCACTGCAAATTTAACAAATTACAGTATTTGGACAAGCATAATTTAACATACCCAGAGTTCAATTTGTGAAATTTGTAAATCGGATAAAATTGCTTCTTCTAGTTCACAAACATCAATTTGTAAGACAATTATTGCTCATCTGCTTTTTTATTGGGCGGTGCCAGGTTTGAGGATTCTCCATTGATCTTTTTGAAAATCTCACAAATTGATATTTGCAAATTGGAAGTCCGATTTAGCCCATCAAATCCAGTTTACAAATACAGAATCCCATAATGATAAGTTCAATCATGTAACACAATAATAATATTGCACACCAACACATTCATAATTTTCAATCTGATGTTGGAAATGCTGCTTATTCTCAGACAGGATTAAGATGTTTTGAGAGCAATAAATATATATTTAGGTTAGATATCAACGCTGCTGTCTTGTAAACACGCTATTAAATCTATGTCTTCCTGTGTTACTGTACACCAATGCAAGCCATTTAATTCTATAATGTACAGTATATACAATGAACATTAGATAATAACCATTTTAAATGGTAAATAAAATAATATTTTCAATAACTTCAAACAGTTGTAGAAAATACACAAGCACCGAATAAAACTTCACTTAACCTGCAGACATAAACATTCCCCTCAGTCATTTCTTCAAGTTTCCCCACTGCATTTCAACCTTTAGTTATTTTAGTTATTTTATTAAACTGAATTGTGCAGATCTTCACATTTTCATGATTACTGATTCTCAGCAAAACTGATGAAAAGTTATTCCCATATTGTGAGACTAACTGCTTGGAGGATTTTGAACTACTAATTTCAGCCAATCTGCTCCATCCTTTTGAAACTGCACTTTGATTATTTAAATGTTGTCAATAAAACAAAATCATGAAAAATCAGCATTCAGTGCAACACAGGTACCCAATCATTTTCAACATTGAAACCACACTGTATCTTGAGCACATGAATAATATAGATCTACATTAGCCCAGATGTGAGCCCGGCAAAAGATGAACCATCTGCTGAGTATGACCTGAGGCTAATTTTAAAGGAGTCAATCTGGATGCAGCTAGCAAATAAGATGAGGAAACTGGCAACTGGCAACATCAGAAAGTTGCTGGGTGGGTCATTAAAGGATAAAGAGCTGCTTCCAGATAACTTCCTATTTCAGACACATTGCGTTTTGAAGGACAATGAGTCTGGATTAAAAATAAATAAAATTAAAAACAGAAGCTGGAGTCGGGCATTCAACCCATAAAGCCTGCCATTAAGTCTATGGTTACATTCTTTAAGTGCCATTTCCTTCTTTTTCTCTATACGCCTTAACATCGTTTCTTTCCAAGAATCCCAAAGAGTTCGGGCTCAGTGGTTCCAACCGAAACGTCCAGGATCTCTCCTTCTATTCACTGAAAGATCTAACCTAAATGGGGTTTAGTAACTGGGATGTCCCATTTCCATGGACCCCACAACAGTGCGAGCTTGCCAGCCATACTCTTTTTGCTGAATATCTAAATTGACTCTGGATCGATGGCAGTATGTTCCTTACTTGTTTGGCCAAGAGGACTGTTTCTGTTCACTATGTTCTTTGTAACTTTTTGTGATTAAAGCTGGCTTTTACAGTAAAAGCCTGTTTATCCGGCACCCTCGGGACCTGGTCAGTGCTGGTTAAAGCGCCTGCCAGATATTCGGCCGAAAACGCCACCCCCTCAATTTTTTTTTACATTTAAAAAAAACCCATAGCATATTAATAATAGATTAAATAATCATTTATATAATATATTGATAATAATAATCCTTTCACACACAGTGACCAGACAGTTCAGAGAGATCTTTAAACTGGTGCGAAAGTTACACGTCTGAATGACACTGTTCTCATGGGGGGCAGAAGAGAGGAAAGCTTGTGTTATTGAGAAAGCAGAGAGTGAGCGGCGGCCGCTCAGTTCAGTTAACTTTTTCCAAAAAGCCTTGCGATGCTTGTGTGTGTGTGCACTAACTTGAAACACTGCACTCTGTAAAACGAGCAGATCGGGCATTGCAGGGATGAGTATTTTTTATTAAAATAAAAGCCAATGCATTGACGTGCAAGCTTTGCTCAGGGTGGGTGTGTGTTTTGTTGCTTTGTGGGCTCCTCTCATTTTCCATCTAAATTAATCAACTCACCGTCTCTCTCTCTCTACCACTCTACTGCTGTGTACCGGCAGCTTTCTGAGGTAGTGCCACCTTCAGGCACCTAGTAGCAGCATTCCAAAATACTGACGCAAAGGGATAGCGGATAAATTCCGGTTATTCAACTGGGGACCTTTTTTTTGCGGTGCCGGTTATATGGAAGTTACGGTTGATCGAGTCGTAGATAAACGGGCTTTTACTGTATTTGGTAGCTACAAAAGTACCAACATTTCTGACTAACATTTTAGTGCCAAATTAAACAACAAATTACATTTTTACATTTATACGCCGTCTTTCACGTCGGGGGACGTCCCAAAGCGCTGCGAATAAAAAGCATTCTCCTGCCGCCTTAAGGAGAATAAAGCCTTCTCCTCCTAAATCATTTCAAGAAGCTAAAGGGTTGTGATCAAGCCTGGACTCCAGATTCAAAACTCTGTCCAACTCAATAAAAAGCCATAGAACCCAACAGCATAGAAGGTCATTTGTCCCACAGTCTCCACCCTGGCAATTGGGACTGAAAGGATCGCCCTATTAAACAGACAGCACAGACACAATGGACTGAATGGGCAACTTCTACACTGTAAATTCCTGTAGTCTAACCTAAACCCACAGAGGGATGAACTATTATTGCTTCACAATTGTTTTGTTTCACATTTCCCCAAAGGTCTTCACAAAGCTGCAAGTGGTGAAGCTGCCACAGTAATTTATCTAACCAACCTTGTCAGTGCCATGGCTAGTGAGCAGATCGTTTAGTCGAAAATTGACTATTTAAAAAAAAAGTCATCACTTACACTAATGTATGAGCATACGCGGCATGGGGAATTTGGGGATCGTGGTAGCAGCACGAGTGGGAAATCAGCTTCGCCCGGCACCTGCGACTTAAACTGAGCTCCTGTGACCAAGTCTTGATAAGGGGTGTATTATTCAAATTAAAATTTTTAGTATTTTATGGATAATTACATTTTCAGGAAATACATGCCTATAGTTTTAATCTGAGCTGTTTCACAAAATGTATCTCTCAATAGCACCAATCAACCCTTTGCAATTTTCCTGCAATATTTATCAAATTTCTGCAAATATAGTCAAATGTTCCAAAAAAAATTGGCAAATATTTCTGCACTTTTTTATTGGCCCAGCTAATAAGTCTCGAAGAAATTATGAATTTTTTTAGATAATTGGGTAGAAGGCGCTATACAAATGTAATTTTGTTGTTGAGGCAGATATCACAACTTTTTGGTCACCCTGTATTTGACCTTTTACCAAACCAACAGCTGTTTTGTGCGTATTAACAGCTGTTTTGTGTATGTTGACAGCCTGCAATTGGTTCCTCAGTTAAAGCACTGAGCTTGCAGCTAATGGCAGTCTGCTGCTGATTTTAGCTCTCATTTCCAATAAAAATTTCAGACGTTTACTGCCTTTCTTCAAAAAAACTCCTGAACTAAAATGCCTTTGGAAGTTAAAGCTGGGCTCCGCAAAGAAGTGGTTGTAAGCTGATACCAGCAACCATTGATACCATTTAGTTGTGCAATCATGGCACTTCAAATATCTGCATTTTTCACTGGAGATAACTGCAGCCACACTAATAGAGGGAAATCCACAGGATTACAGAATGTCAAATACCACATATAATGAATGATGATATACACTGTAATTGTTTTTCTGTACTACCTGTTCATAAAGGTAGGATCACAAATGCAGTGGAATTTATTTCAATCTTTTTTAAATACAGTATTTATTTAAACACGTTGAGTCCTATTTTCAGAAATGCAGTAAACACACTTCAGGAATTTGACTAAAAGAACACACAATAATTAATTGGTCATTTCAATGCATGACTGTTTGTGGGACACTGCTTTGCTGCCGCATTTCTCCCACAAATATATAGTCAATTCACTTTACAGTATATTCTGTGAAGCGCTTTGAGACGTCTAGAGGATGTGAAAAGTGCTACATCAAATGCAAGGATTATTACTATTATTATTATAAAATTTCTGCAAATCTATAGAAAATATAGATTATATAATAATAATCCTTGCATTTGATATAATATTATTATTGACTGAGTATTAACTGCATTCAATTACCACTGAATTGTTAATTTGCAAACCTAATACTGTAGTTACATGCTGAGCAAGAGAAGGCAAGCAAATAAGAAACTTTTTTTAGGATGTGTTGTTGCTTTTTTTAATGCAGGATAGTGGCATCCTGTTTTTAAGGTGATTTAAAGATATTTGATAATCATGCAGAATTAAAACATGGGGGGTTAACAGAAAAATCTATTTATTTTCCTGCAGGCTATTTTTATGCTTTTCTATTTTCAAAATCAACTGGGTCCAGGTAAAATAGATTGACTGTGTATTTTGTGGGCAAAACACGGCAGCCAATGGCACACAGCAGTGTCCTACAAACAGTTGTGGATTGAGTGACCAGATTTATTTTGAGATTATTGAAACTATTGGCCTCCAACAATGGACTGTTTCAAAGTTTCATAGTCTGGGTGTCCCTTGTGTCCATGACTAAAACTACCCAACTTTATTCTAGTAATCTCACATATCACATAACACAAATCTGCCTAGCAAAACTCAAAAGAATAAGTTGGAGACACACTAACATAATCAAATGAGTTCATTCAGATTGTAAAACGACCTCTGCTATGCAATGTATAAACTGCACAACATTTTTGATGAGGTTATATTATTCTATATATAAGAGGTCACATTTTGTGAATTTGGTATGAATGAAGCACACATTCCCATGGGTTCATAAGTTTACAGTTTTATGGTATCGTACTGTCTTCATAATTTATTAAAATTGAACCTACACAGCTACTCCCATCACTTTACCAAGTAAAACTATTCAACTCAAACCACCTGAAAGGTATTGCAGCACTAAACACCGAGACCAAATAAGGTCAGTAAATTTCATCAATCAATAAATTTTGAAATCAGAGGAAAATACCTGTTCCAAGATAAAAGACACAGTTTCCAACACAAGATGAAGATCTTGCTTTTCCAAAGATAGTGCAACTTGAAGTTTTTCTTCCTCTTCCTCGCTAAACGAACGCTCATCCTAAAGTAAGAAACAGTTCATTGTGGTATCAATACATCTGATGCTATCAACATGTATTAAGAAGAATCCTTGAATTGTTGCATTTCCAATAGCAACTTATCACATTGTCAAGGCATCTCAAAGCGCTTCATAGCATTTTGCGATGAAGTATAGTGACTGTTTTTGTAGGCAAATGCAGCAGCCAATTTGTACACAGCAATGTCACCACAAGCATCCATTAAATAAATAGCCAATGTTATCGTGAGGATTGCAAGCCAGGATAAAAGGAGAAACTCCCAGTGAATCTTATGAAGAGCTTTGAGGCATCCTCCCAACATGACAAGGGGAAAAAACAACAATTTACATTTATACAGCAGCTTTCAAAAAGGCAACATCATGGAGCAATTAACAGCAGCGTGGCTCAACACCAAGCTGGAAAGGGGGAAAAATGACAGAAGGCACAGTCGAACAGGAAAGTCAGCAGGTGTTTTGTGAAGATGGGCAGATTCGGCGGAAAGAGAGGCATTGAGGCAAAGTGACCCAGAGATTCAGGGTGTTATGGCTGTAAGTATGGCCATCAATTGTGGAGTGGAGTGGATGAGGAATAATAATAATAATCCGTGCATTTGATATAGCGCTTTTCACATCTTATCGACAGCTCAAAGTGCTTCACAGAATATACTGTAAAATGAATTGACATATTTGTGCCACATTCCTGTGCCAGTTGAGTGAAGCAGGCAGGTAGAGGAGTGGGATGTGAACAGATTGGAGAGAAAGGGAAGCAACAAAGCATGACGAGATTTGAAAATGAGAATGAGGATCTTGAAATCAATCCATTTTGTACTACTGTATATCAAATCAAGGATGATTATTATTGCCATACAAAAAGGCATTAAATGCAACACAAAACATATTTATGCCTGGCATTTTTATGGTATTGTTTTACTAATAACTAGCTGTACCCACTGCTACAACAACAACAAAATTACATTTACAAAACCAGTGCCTGAGGTGCGAAGGCGCTGATGCAAGCCAATCAGGAGGGCCTCAGTCTTGCGGACGTTCAACTGGAGAAAGTTGTCCCTCATCGAGGACAGGACTCAATGAACCCCAAATGATACATGGCCATGTTGCGCAGTTACACTTGGAGCCCAAGGATCCAATATGGAATGTAGATTGACACACAGACATTCATCTTTATCAATACTCATCTGGAAGGACTCCTGTGGGAGAACTAATTTTGGCTGTGCTGGTCTTTTGAGTCCTTTCAACATTGAAGTGCAGCCAAGCTCTTCTTTGTTCTGCAATTTCATTTAATGGACCTTCTCTCTTTTGTCAAGGATTTTTACTTATCCCTGAAATATTAGATTTTTGCTTAGGCATTTTTATAATGATAAAAATGTATAATTTAGAATCATTGTGACGTCCTCCCGATGTGAAAGGACGCGTTTAAAAATGTAATTTTGTTGTTTTTGCCACGGCTTCAACTGTGTTCTTTATTTTGTTCCCGCTGCCGCTTGTCTATGTGCATGCTCTGTAACAGTGCCACTGTCTGTCAACCAGCGAGGGCACCAGGTGTACAATGCCACAGCGCCACTTTGACTTGGCAGCCACCAGGTGTAACTGCAGCAAAAAATACAAAACTGAAATACATTTTAGGTCACACCCGAAAACAAATATGCCCATGTCACTCCCAGATACAAGACCTTTACGATGAGCTATAAATCATGGTCTCTACATCAATCGGTTATTGAGATCCTTCTTGCAGTGTACACATACACACACACACACACACACACAGACAGACAGACATCATCGTTTTATTCGTATAGATCGCTATATTAAATGCAAGGATTATTGTTATGATTATTGATTAAAGTAGCCATCCCTGCTACGGCTGCCATTAAGTACCTTTAAATGAAGCTTCTGAAGGATGCGAGATAATAGCCGTGGAAATTTGCCAGTGTCGATTCCATTGATCAGGACCACAGCTCGCTTGATGCTGTTCAAAAAGAAAATAGCAAACAGGAGAAGCCCCAATAAGTTATGCAGAATTTTATAATAATTTATAATAATAAATAATCCTTTCATTTGATATAGAGCCTTATCGTGTTTTTGAGACACCTCAAAAGCACTTCGCAGAATATACTGTAAAGTGAATTGACCGTATATTTTGTGGGAGAAACGCAGCAGCCAATAGCGCACAGCAGTGTCCCACAAACAGTCATGGATTGAGTGACCAATTTATTAATATGTTTTTATGGAATTATTATCCCTGCAAAAGCCGGCCTCAGTACTTGTAATTTACGGAGATGAATAATGGAATGAAACCACTAGTGCCAGTCGTTGCTGTTCAGACACACTGATGCTCTGGGTGAAGGCTGTTGAACATTTCTGAGTACAGATACTGTACTTCCCTGTCTGGCAGAATTTCTTCAAGGAATTGCATCAGAGACATGAGGAGTGAAAAAACTGAAAACGTATTTGAACAATAACCTGGCAGAGTTGGAAGCCCAAGCAATCTTTGTCAGACATCATTCATCTAAGCTCAAAAAGCTCATTGAGGGAAATCAGGCAACAGCTGTACCTCAGGCCTACAATCTGTATTTACGGGGGCAAAATTTACACTCGTTTACTGATTTCTGTGCCACTGCTGGAACACAGGAGTACAGACAGCAGACAGTAGAAAAGTTGGCAGCGGTTCTGAGAGCAAGAGTGAGGAAGAGGCTTATGTGAACCTTTTCCAGAGAATCATGCAAGACAGCAGTGAAGAGTTGGGATTGATTTAGAAAAAAAATCCATCAATTGCTATCTATAAAGCAGTTTGTATTTTTGATCCTCAATAACATCACTAGTAATGTCCTGCCCTTTCAACTACAGGTATTTTAAACTTGGCAAGCATATAAAGCACCTGGAGAAAATATGCCAGCAAACCACAAAATAGCAGCAGGAAGGAGAGGGAGCTCAGCCTGAGCCATTTGTGAAACTTCATAAAACTGCAAAAAGGCACGTTTGGCCACCAGTGAGCACATTTGACGTTAATAGGTCATTTTCTGTTTATTGAGACCTTCTCAAAGATAATAGACAAAGCCTATTATCATAGACAAAGAAGAAAATGTAAAGATTCTTCTTATGTTAAAATTTAACCAGCACTCAACTTTTGGCTGAGATCTTTTGGTTTGTTTCTGTGAAAATCTGATTTAGAAAATTTAAATTTCTCTGCAAACTGTGTTGAAATTGCATTTCTACATGTTTTGAAAGGTGGTATGTTCTGTTTTTGGTAAAGAAAACATGAATCCTTTTTTTTCCAATAATCTATGCTGTTTTATTTCTTAATGTTTCCTTTTTTTAAAATGAGAAGAGAGAACCAATGTAGGTTACCAGCAAAATGTGTCTCTCAATAGCACCAATCAACCTCCTCAAATTCCCACAAAATTTGGCAAACTTCTCCACTGATCCAGCTGGCAAAAGATGGCTATTATTGTGGCAAAACTGGCTGCCATGTACATCTGAACAGTTTGCAGAGAATTCTGTCGAGCGCTTTTAGACATTTCAATGTAATGTTACAATGTAATGCAATATATCAAATACAAGGATTGTTAATAATAATCCTTGCATTTGATATAGCGCTTTCCACATCTTATCAACGTCCCAAAGCGCTTCACAGAATATACTGTAAAGTGAATTGACTGTATATATTTGTGGGCGAATCGCGGCAGCCAATTGCGCACAGCAGTGTCCCACACACAGTCGTGGATTGAAATGACCAATTTTATTATTGTGTTTTTTTGGAGGGATTATTATTATTAGGCGTGTGGAGTAAGGAAACTCGCCCAAGGTTTCGTCCCTGACCTGCCTGGATTCGAACACAGGTCTCCCCAGCTTGGTCTCCCCAGCTTGCAAGACAAGTGCTCTAACCACTGAGCCACAGGAGCTCCTACAGTGGAGACACATCAACCCGCTGCGGCTCCCATGCTAAAGGAACCACGGCTGGCTTCCAGGTCATTGGGACATCACCAATGTCACGTCCCGTTCACTGCGTATGTTTACAGCAGAAAGTGGCGGGTGGTGGTCACCCGATGACCCGTGTTTCTTTTAACAGCAACAAGCATTTGCACAGCGCCCTTCACCGCGTCTCGTCCCCTTCTCGCAATTGGAGCATGAAACATTTTTTAACCCCCTCTCCCCACCCCCCAACACCCCCACCCCCCAACTCCCCCAGTGACGTAACCTCCAGGCTCCAATTGCATAGAAAAACTGGCTTTAATATTAATATTCAGATGGAATTGAAGAATTTGCCAATAACATTCCATTAATTCCATAACCTTTAATTTTCAAACCAGGAGGAATGTCAGGCGGTTTGAACCCGGTGTGAGGAGGAGAGGGGGGGAGGGGGGGGGGCTTGTCTGTTTACCTCTGTGTCTCTTTGACAATCGCAGCCATCCTGTGCCCAGCTGTCAATCACCTGACAATCGCCTGTCAATCACCCGCTGCCAGCGGCTGGGGCCGGGTCCCGGGATTGGAACTTTCCCCGGATCCGGGCTCGGAGCGGCGGCGTCACGTGACTCCGCAGCTGAGAGCTGAGAGCCGACGGAAGCTCAAGAGGCTCGAGCGTCAGCTGCTCACTGTGCGAACCCGGGCTGAGCAGACAGGCAGGGAGAGCAGAGAGGCAAGAAGGGGTAGTTAGACAGGGTGATGGTCTGATAGACAGACGGGAGCGAATAGCCAAAGGAAGGGGGGAGATAGATTAACACAGATACAGGGGAACAGATTAATAATAATAACCTTTGCGTTTGATGTAGCGCCTTTCACGTCTTCTTGACGTCTCGAAGCGCTTCACTGAATATACTGTAAAGTGAATTGACCGCACAGGACAATTGGCTACCACAATCCCACAAACATTCGTGGAATGAAATGACCAATTGTTTTTTGGATGGATTACTATCAGGCATGTGGAGGAAGGAAACTTTCCCAAGGTTTTGTCCTGCCTGGAATTGAACCCAGGTTTCTCGCTTGCAAGGCGAATGCTCTAACCACTGAGCTGCACAATAGATAGGCAAAAGGACCCACCAAATATAGGAAGCGGACAGTGGAGGAAATAAATTATTTACTGTTTATTAGCAATGAAGAAAGTAATCTGTTAGTCGAGATCAACCTTGAATGTAAAAGGAAGAAAGATGAATCTGGTTTCCATCAACCAGAGGATTCAATTCGAGATCCTGGTCCTCACATTCAAAACCCTCCATGGCCTTGCCCCATCCTACCTCTGCGACCTCCTAACACCCGAACAACCGCCCGGATCCAACAGCCTCACCCCCTCCCTGGCCTTCTTCAAGTCCCGCCTCAAGACCCTCTTCAACAGTCCTACGCGTCACCCCCTTTCCTTGAAATCCTGCGGTCTCATCTGGACTACTGACCCTCACCGTCCCCGATCCCAGCTCGTGTCTCAAACATTGACTGTCCAGCGTCTTGGGACGTCCTGACGTCAAAGGTGCTATACATGTGTAATTTTGTTGTTATTTCCACTTAATAATATCATTACTGAAGCCTATTCATATTGTGGATGTATGGAGTTCTTAAATCATGACATGTGAGAAATGCATGAACATTATTTTTTTAAATGCATTTAATTTGCCTTAGTAAATTTAGAATCAATAAAACACACAGTATAGCATATGTTTGAAGAGCACCATGTTTATAGGGGAAATGTTTCTATTTGTGTACAAACACAATCCCATGGTGTAAATCACACTGTATTGTCTTTAGTACTTTTTCTTATTAAGCTCTGTGTTTCTTGGACAATTGCTTGAGTCCAAATGTTTTTGTTGCCTCTTTCTGTAAACAGAAAACATAGGGTCCTGAAGGGAGAGGAGAGAAATGGAGGGAGAGATGATGTAAATGACTTTATATAAATGTTACAGTTCTCTGCTTCCTTTGTGTAATCTACATAAAGAATTCGGGCAGAGTGTGAAGGGTGCTTGGTATCAAAATATCAGAATTGAGTCAACAACAACAACAACAACAAAATTACGTTTGTATAGCTCCTTTCACGTCGGATGGACGTCCCAAGTCAATCCTCTGTGACGGTTTCAGTATTTCAGTTCCTGAGCCAGATATGTCCACAGTACTTCAGGGCATTACAGATGACAGAACTAGGCAGCCTGGCTCATTGGCAGGACTTGGAGGAACAGATTAGTCATTGGATGCAGGGATCCCTACCATCCTAGTCAGGATACTGGGCTCGAACAACTTCAAGGCCTTGAGATATCCTCCCGATGTGAAAGGTGCTTTAGAAATGTAATTTTGTGTTATATTGTATCCCATTTACTGACTTTCACCCGTAGCCTTCTAACTTACTCCTTTTTAGATTCATATGAGGGTTCCATTCGCTGAATTTTGCATTTGAGATAGTTGTCATTCTTCTGATGAATAGTCTCCCACATATACTAACTGAGGTTGACCTACGTTCCATATCACCACATAGTAATTCTTATGGTCTGGTACCAACAAAAATCATTTTAAAAGGCCAATTTTCCACAGAAAATGATGGAATGAGCAAACAGATAAAACTACTATACTAGACAGAGTAGTTTGAAGTTGAAGTACATTACATTATATCCACAAAAGTAGGATTGCTGATGAAGAAAAAAATACATTCACAACTGAAAGTTGAATTCTTCCAACATATTTCTTTGATTTTGAGATTTGGTTGCTGAGCTACAATAATAATAATCCTTGGATTGATGCAGCACCTTATCAAGAGGTTGAGACTTCTTAAAGCACTTAATAGAATGTACTGTAAAGTGGAGTGACTACATTTTGGGGGGCAAAAACAATGACCATCATCTCCATGGAGACTGATTTGTAAGCTATCAACAGATGAATGGAAATCTGAAGACACCTGCTTGATATACTTTGTGGCTTCTTTTTATTTTTTAAATACAGTTTTAACAGTTTTCGACTGTATGGTTTCATGGTCAAGTTGTTTCCTGTTGAAAAACCTTGACTCGAGTTGCTGTGGAACCACATCCCCTTTCAGTTTCTCCAAATCAAACACCTTCAAATGCTGCTGTGTGCAAATGGGTGCCGTGTTTTGCCCACAAAATACAGTCTATTCACTTTACAGTATATTCTATGGTGCTTCGAGTCGTCTCTTAGACTTGATAAGGTGCTATATCAAATGCAAGGATTTTTAAAGATTTTTATCTGGCTAGCTTGCACCTGCTGTCTTGTGAAACTCAAAACTCTCAATGCTTAGCTTGAAAGGTTTGAAGAATATAAAATATTGCCTTAAATGCCATCCTTTATTCTGAAAAACGGGTCCTTTCTTTGCTCTGCAACAGTCCCAAGTACAACACAATGACAACTCACATTAATCACTAACACTTATCAATGTTAATAATTTGCAAAGAGTAAATGAGGTTGAAGATACACAGGTTCAAAAATGAACAGTTAACAATGTATTAAGGCTTCACATGCAATAACTTTGTGATTATAATGGATGATCCAATAAGCTAGTACTGTACATCCTTTGATTTTTAGGCTTTGGATTTAAATCTTGCCCAGTATGATGCAATGAGATTCTCAATCACTGACTAGGAAATCCCTATAAGACTTTCTTAATCTAGTTTGTGGTTGATTCATGAATTTGGCGATTCTTGATTTATTCTCACTACAGTAATCCCAAATGATAGACAGTAACAAGTAAATATAGCTGTGAATGTCATGAAGCTTTGCATCTGGTAGCTTCAGCTCAAAAATACACATGTACACATGTTGCACACTACAATTTGAAGCTTGAGAAATATGCTCAATAAGGAACAAAATATCTGAAAATAAGTGGCTACAAATACTAATTTCTGCTCTGACTGCAGTTAACATTTCTCATAATTGACAGGAAGTTTTGAAATGACATTACAATTGGAGCACCTTGAAGATTCCCTTGTGGTTCCAGATATTCTGAAACAACTGATGGTATTGAAGCCATGTCTGGGCTAACAGACAAGCCAACATGAAACACACATATTTGCTCATGTGGCACATATTGCACTACAAAGAAAGGAAGGATAAGTAAAAAATATTTATTGACTGCAAGTTATTCTCCCCAAATTGATATTCTAATCATCAACTTGGCCAACTTAATGTTTTGTAGTAGAAATGATACATTTGATATCAAAATTATATTGATAGATAAATGGAACGATTCTGTAATATACACATACATCATATGCAATAGTTTATTTTCCACAGCATACATACTATATTTATATTACAGTCAGAGAAAAATTGGAAGAAATCGCCAAAATTAATTTATATTTAAACTGTCAGCCATCTAAACATAGTTTTACTAAACACAGAAAACAACAACACCAAATTACATTTGTAAGGCTCCTTTCACGTCAGGTGAATGTCCTAAGGTGTTTTTAAAACCCTTTAAATCAATTGATAGTATAGAAACAACAACAAAACTACATGTGTATCGCACCATTCACGGCGCGAGGATGTCTCAAGACACTGAAAAAGCCATTCACATCAGAACATATTCAATTTGAATCAAAGTTTGGAAACATCTGCACTACATCACTTCCTTCAGTTTCAATTTGCTCATAAACCCATTTCCTGTTGCATCGGCATTTAGGACCACATTTCCAAGAGCTGCACTTGGGGCAGGGATAGAAACAGCCAGAACAGTTTTCATTCAGACAGTCACATAGGTCCATACCATTGGAAAACAGCTTCCCTTCTTGGTCATATTTTCTCGGCCTATCCGCTCTGATTTGGAAATAGAGGACAGAAAAGTGGTCAGGACATATGTTTGAAATATATCAAAACAAACTGCATTAAAAAAAACTCACTTTAGTATTTTCTGTAGGTGGCACACATTAGAGACTGAAGATATAATTTGGACAACATGTTTCCAGACCTTCAGGCAAAGCCACCATTAAAGTACAGTAACTACTTGGATGTGAGCAGTTTAGACTCTGTGCTTATAAACAATGTGCAATAATAATAATCCTTGCATTTGATATAGCAATTTTCACGTCTTCTAGACGTCTCAAAGCACTTCACAGAATATACTGTAAAGTGAATTTACTGTATATTTGTGGGCGAAAGGCAGCAGCCAATTGTACAAAGCAGTGTCCCACAATCAAATTAATTTTTTTTGAGGCATTATTATTAGACATGTGGCGTAAGGAAACTTGTCGAAGGTTTCACCCTGCCTGGAATTCAACACAGCTCTCACGCTTGTGACTGTTCTAACCACTGAGCTACAGGACCCACTATGAATTAAAGGATGTTTAAAAGACAAATAGATGTGCACTTCCAGTACTTATATAGAACTGGTGAAGTTCGTATATAGGAGGTTGGCTTGCTTTTGGGAAGGGAGGAAGAAAATTTTCAAATCACATTTAAAAAAAAGCATTTTACTTGTTTTCAAAGACGAGCTGCCTCAGTTTTGTTCTGCGAGCTCTCTTTTTCTGCCGTCTGGTCTCAGGGTTGAAATCAGCTACCAAAGGACCAGGATTTTGAAATGTTAAACACTTTATCTGACGTTCTATTTGTTTCTATAAGAGATAAGTAAACAGGACTTATTACTTATTCATAAATAAACAAAGAAAGAGCAGTAATAGCACACATAACACAATAACTCAAGTTTCAAATACACTTTGATTAGTGTACAAATACTACAGTAAATAACCTTTTCCTACCGCAGCACGGAGACAGCCCTGGTCAAAGTCTGCCACCAGGACTCTCTCTGCCTCCTTGTCATCCTCGACCTCTCTGAAGCCTTCGACACTGTCAACCACTCCATCCTCCTATACCACCTCCCCTCCCTCCTCAATCTCTGCGGACCTGCCCTTGCCTGGTTTGACTCTTATCTCTCCCATCATCTCCACTTTGTCACCAACAACGGATTCTCCTTCATCCCCCGCACTATCACCTCTGGTGTCACCCAGGGATCTGTCCTTGAGCCTCTCTTTTTCGACATCTATATACCCTTCTTGGTGATATTGTCCACAGATACTGGGTCAACTTCCATATGTATGCGGATGACACCCAATCTTTCTGCCTCCATCGTCGAATCCACTGCTTTCCTGACAGACTGCCGGTCAGACATCAAGTCCTGGATGAGAGCTAACTTTCTACAGTTGAATGTCAACAAGACTGAGATCCTCTGCCTGGCTCATGCCAGCACTTTCACACCTTAGGCATTGGCAGCATCAACCTCCATGGTTGCACACTCCACCTCACCAAGCCAGTCAGGAACAAAGTGTCTTGTGCAATCCTCAACTGTCTTTCCTCCTCCACATCCAAGCCATGATCCTCTCTGTCTTCCCTCACCTCTGCAACATTGCCTGACTCCGCCACAACCTCAACTATCAGGCCACGGAAATTCTCATTTACGCCTACATCATGTCCAGGCTCGACTATGCCAATGCCCTGCTTGTCGGTCTTTCCAACTCCTCCCTCCATAGGCTGCAGGTCATCCAGAACTCTGCGGCCCCTATCCTCTTCCGCACCAAGTTCTACCATTGGATTGATTAGTGTATAAATACTACAGTAAATATCCTGTTCCTACCAACAGAACGGATATAGCCCTGGTCCGCCATTGGATATATCAGAGGATTCAAGACTCTGGTCCTCACATTTGGCCTTTTTGGCCTTGCCCCACCTTACTCCAACCTCTGCAACCTCTCAATCCCCTACCAACCTGTCCACTTCCTCTGCTCAGCAGGCTTGAGCCTGCTCCATGTCCCCTAACCCACACAGCCCACAATCGGTGGATCAGCCTTCAACTTCCCTCCACCCTCTCCAATCCCGACCCCAACTCGGTTCTGAGACTCTGACTGTACAGCATCATGGGACATCCTCCCCACGTGAAAGGTGCTATACAAATATAATTTTGTTATTGTGTAATCACCACACAAAGCCAATGGTCATTAAACCTTTAAAAATATTATTATTAGGTAATAAGCTCTCCTCCCCACAAAAATTGGTCACTCAATCCATGATTATTTGTGGGACATTGCTATGCGCAATTGGCTACTGCATTTCGCCCACACAAAACACAGGTTTATTACTACTGTACTTTACAATGTACCCTGAGCACTTTGAGATATCTCAAAGATATAATAAAGGGCTATATCAAATGCAAGGATGATGATGTTTTTATTATTATTACAGTAAAAGCCCGTTTATCAGTGACCCGATCAACCGTATAACCGGCACCTCAAAAAAAAGGTCCCCATTTGACTAATCGGGTCTTGTCCAGCACAATCACATATTTTTCTCTCTATCAGTATTTCTGTACTGCTACTAGTGCCTGAAGGTGGCACTGCCATTTTATCCCCTCACAACGAGTACAGTTGAATGCTGCGGTAGGGTGGGAGAAAGAGAGGGAAAGAGGGGGCAGGAGAGCAAGGTGTGGGGGTAGAGAGGGTGGGAGAGTTGATTAATTTAGATGGAAAATGAGAGGAGTGGAGGGGGTTGGATTTGGAGCAATTGAGATGCCAGAATGTGTGTGTGTGTGTGTGAGAAAGAGAGAGGGAAGGAGGGAAAGAAAAAAAAACTTTGATTGTGTGCTGTATTTATAGACTGTAATCAATATTTATTGCTTTATTGGTAAGTATCATACAATATTCTGTTATTGTATAGTCTATTATTAATGGTATGTTTAAAAAACTAAAAAATGTTCTTTTTGAAAAAAGATTTTTTTTAATGTTGGGTTTTCGACCGAATATCCGGCACGCGCTTTAACCGGCATTAGCCAGGTCCCGAGGGTACCAGATACACTGGCTTTTACTGTATTATCATCTTCACCTGCCATGCAATGATGCTAGCCTTTCAACACATGTCATGTCATTTAAATGGATATAACTATGCAAGATCTTCAATCACAAGTTAACATTGAATTTGTTGTATGTGTTTGACAGCAACACAAAAGCAGTTCTATTCCATATAATCCTCAGCCATAAACCCCAATTACCATAATAATCAATTGTTTTGTTATGTGTAATGAAGAGAAATATCTTATAATTTAACACCTTTCATGTAAAGAGGATGTCTCAAATCGCTCAGCATGTTTTAATGTAGAAGTGCAGTGGCTGTATTTTGTAGGCAGATTCAGCAGCTAATTTGCACACTACAAGGTAACACAAGTAGCCATGAAATAACTGACTGATTTTATCTTGGGGATTGTTGGCCAATAAACCGGAGAAACTCAAATAGTACATTTTAAACTTCTATCTGAAGAGGCAGACAAGACCTCGGTTTTATCACCTTATCCATTGGACAGGACCTCCAACACTGCATAAGAGTGTCTGCCTGGACTATATGTTTCCAAAATGTCCTGGCATTTTAAAATTGATATTAAATCCATTTAGTACTTATTTGGCTTAATTTTAGGTTTGCTTGTATAATCGATATTTTGTCCTCTTCCTCTCCTGCAAAAATGGAAGCAAAGTATTCATTCAACAAGCCTGCATTTCCTATTGTCCATTATAATCTCACCTACATTTGTCTTTAATGAGTCCACATTCACCTTTACCACATTCACCTCACTTTCTCTTAATATATTTATTAAAAACTTTTATCCTTGCAAGTTCTTTCTTAAATTCCCTTTTTGCACCTATTATTAGTTTATATGTATCGCTTTGTTGTATCTCCCAGTCTGCTGGATTTTCACTTTTTCTGCCATTTGTTTTAGTTTCAGGCTGCCCGTCTTACAACAACAACAAAATTACATTCATAGAGCGCCTTTCATGTTAGGAGGCGCACTATAAATGGCGCTGAACACTCAGGGGTGGGGACCCGAGCATGGGGGAGGGGCAGGATAGGGGAGGGGAGGGAGAGAGGTGGGAGGGCGGCAGAAGAAACGATCGAATAGGAGGGTATTGAACCCGGCCTTGAAGGAGGCAAGGGAGGAAGCGAGGCAAAGGTACTGTGGAATGGAGTTCCAGGGTACGGGGGCAGAGAGGCTGAAAGCCCAGCCAATGATGGTACGGCAGGTTGGGTTGGAAACATGGAGCAGGCCGGAAATTTGGGGATTTGCGGGGGTGGTGTTGTAGTGTGTTGCCTGAATTTTGTGGGGAATTGCAGAGAGTTGATTGGTGCCATCTCAAGTGGCGTTCCTTAGGACTCCTCCTCTTCACCCTCTACATGCTCCCCTTTGAAGACATCATCCTCAGACATGGGGTAAATTTCCACATATATGCGGAATCTCTCCGGTTCCATCCTCAACTCCAGGACTACCGGTGTCCTGACTGCCTGCCTGTCTGACTTTGAGCCTGGATGAGGGTCAACTTTCTCCAGTTGAACGTCAGCAAAAATGTGGCCCTCCTGATTGGCTCACAGCAGCACCTCTGCACCTCACGCGCTGGCAGCATCAGCATCCACAGCTGCACACTCCACCTCATGAAGCCAGTCAGGCACCTTGAAGTAAGGAAAGGGGAGTGGATGGGGTCCAGGGAGCAGGTGGTTAGCTTCATGGTGGATATGGTGGTAATGACAGAGGAAGGGGAGACAGGTTCGAAGGTGTGGAAGGAGGGCTAGGTAGGAGTTGGAGTGTGGGAGGAAGGTGGGTGGGAAGGCGGTGGAAGTTGGAAGGGCGTTGACAGATTTTGGACTCGAGGAAATCCAGCATCTCCTTGAAGTGGGAATTATCTCATTTGTTGACCAAAGTTGTTGAACTACACAAGTGGAGCTTTGGTGTTTTAAATGTATGTATTGGTTTTGTATTGCACCAAATTATTATTTGATTAGTTCCTGCTCCATCACCCCCACTCCCCTAAACCTAACCCCCAACACCCACCCCTCACTGCCCCCCTGCCCCACACTGATCTACGTCCTACTCTATGGCACCTTGATTTTCTGCCCATTCTTATTTTAGTTTCAGGCTGCCCGTTCTTCCCATAGCCTTCTTCCCTGTCCTCACATGGAGCAAGGACATTGATCCTGTTGGACAGGACCAGTTCTGCATTCACTAGGTTACCCCATACCCTGTCAGTTACACACTCCTCTTCCTGTACCGTGTCCCTCCATGTGGTGTTTCCATTTCGCCCATAAATATACAGTCAATTTTCCTACTCTTCTTTATCCTGCCCTGACCCCTCCCACCCTGATCTTGTCCCTACCTAACTGTACAGCACCTTGGGATGTCCTCTCGAGGTGAAAGGCGCTATATAAATGTAAGTTTTGGTTGATTGATTGATTTGACTGTTCAGAAGTAAACTGTACAGATATTCCTCCCTGTACCTTATGTGTTGAAGTGTCTCTAATATACACTGCAGCTGAAGGACTCTGAGCTGGAGAGACTCAAGGCATTTCCCACAGATGTGATCACCTGGAGTCCTGTAGCTCTTCGGTTAGATCATTTGCCTTGCAAATGAGACACCTGTTTTGATTCCAAGTAGGGTGAAAGTTTGTGAAAGTTTTCTTACTCCACACGCCTGATAATAATCCCTCCATTTAAACAAAAAAAATTGGTCATTTTAATCCACGACTGTTTGTGGGACACTGCTGTCCTACAAACAATTGGCTGACACATTTTGCCCACAAAATAGAGTCAATTCACTTTAAAGTATATTCTATGAAGCACTTTGAGATGTCTGAAAGAATGAAAAAGCACTATATCAATACCAGTTATTATTATTATCTGTGACAGTTTCACTGGTCACAGTTCCCCACATTGCTGCCATTTTCTACTCTTTATTTACTGTTTAACTTTTTTTTACTAATAGGTGCACCCCCTCTGCACTAAATTCCCACTTTCACCAAATTCTTGTTGTAGAGGTCTCACTCTGTTTCCACCTTAGCTCCCTCTATTGGCCTCTCTGCAAGTTATTTACAGTAATTTCTCTGTCCATAGGGCAGATACTATTACAACAACTTACATTTCTTTACAGCCCTTCTTATATGGTAGGATCTCAGAGTGCCTTACCAAGGATGGGGTAAAAAATTGAGCAAGGAGATGGGGAGGTAGACATCGAAAGAGGGCATTTTGAGACAGAATTTAAAGATAGGGATCAGACAGTGGAAGTCCGAGGTCAAGGGCATGGATATTCTGACCTTGCATTTCACAAACTGGGTTTCATTATTTACTTATGAATGATCAGATAAAAGGAATCAATTATTTGGCAGAAAACTGACAATTCAGGCCTTATGGTAAGGCAAGAACATGGGAGTTAACAAGTGTCTCATCAATCTTTTATTATTGCATGATTTAACTTACATTAGAGAGCATGGAGTCCATCCTTACAACTATGACTACTATACCTGAAGATCGTTAATCCATTCTCATTTCACGTACCATTTTCCTTTGGGTTTCAGCTTCAGGCACATTTTCCTCTTCAATAACTTGCTTTCTGTCTTTCGTGGAGTGACTTTTAGCGTTGGAGGTGGTTCCATTTTGGGAATAGTTGCTCGCCTCAGCATAGTACTTGATGACAGACATTTCTGTGTTTGAAAAATATTGAAGAATTTTAAAGATTTTTATACAAGAAATCTAAGAAATAGCATACAATGAAACCTGCACACAGTCTTTCAAGACAATCCACTCAACAGTCACCACTGAAAGCGACTGAAGTAGGTTTCTAGAAAAAATACCCTCATCAATTGACTTCCTGTGAACAACAGAACTGCATCAAATCAAATGATCAGCTGAGCAGGAAAGAGAAGAGAGAGGAAACACATTGGTCACACTGACAAGCTGTCACCTAGCTTGAAAAAGCACACAGTCACACCAGAGTAGTTTTTCACCTGTGTTGCATTCTGGAGCACATATAGAGACCCACAAAACAGAGAGAAATTGCACTGTCAGACCACATTATATGTGAAAAGGCCCGAGTTAAATTCTCTTTTTGAACTTGATTTAGAGGATGTCAGATTGGTTATGGGGACTGTCACGGTCATTCACCTCTTTTCTTATCATGTGAGTACAGGCCCAGGCAGTGCAATCTCAAGAACTACCCACAACACTTTATCGTATACAGTATAAACCATTCTTCTTTATTCAACCAGCAATATTCGACAAACTTTCTGGGAACTTCACATTGACGCAAAGATAAATCAACTTTAGCACAACAAGTAATCTTATACCACAGTATAAGAACTGCTACAAATGAAGACCTCTTAGGAAGCATTGACGCCTGTCGGTCAGCAGTTCCCAACACATGCCTCATCTGTCACAAGTGCCCTGATCCTGTGATGGTTCTCACCCCTAATTGCATTAACACAAAGTGCACCGAGTGTACTGGGTGCCTTCTGTATCAGTGCTTTGTCTGTATCATGCAAGTTCCCTCGCTGAGTGAAACTCCACTAATGAGAGTATACAGGGCAGGTAATCCCAATGGCTCATTGCACAACAAAGGGATGCATTCATCAGTGGCCTTTGCATCACCAGACGGCTGACCTCACCTATAAGCTGATCGCATATCCTCCCTCCGGGATCCTTACGGAGACTCGAGAAACACTGTATCGAAAACTCAATAGTGCCTTATTGGTCTTTTAATCCTGTGCTTAATTTACACTACCAGAACATGATAACTGTCGCAACATTAAGAAATAGAAAATACCCTGACACTAAACCATGACACTGGCAGCTTTACCCAATGTTACTCAACAAAGAAAAGACTATCTTAACAATAATAATAATCCTAGCATTCATCACGTCTTCATCACATCTTCTAGATGTCTCAAAGAGCTTCACGGAATATACAGTTTTCTGACATTTTGTGGGCGAAATAGTTTGGGACAAAAGCATTGCACAAAAAGTCACAGATTGAGTGACCAAATTATAATTTTTTGAAGAGATCATTACCCCAAAAAGCAATCCGCCAATTCACTAACAACCGGGTTCCAACTTACTGCTAGTAAACTGAGGCGTATGTGTGGACTAAAGGAACTTGCCGAAGGTTTCACCCTGCCCGGGAATCAAACCCAGGTCCTCTCGCTTGCGAGGCGAGTGCTCTAGCCAACACTCTAAAGGACTCCACATTGATACGCTACAGGACTCCACATCTTCATGGCTACTTGCTCCCTTAAGAAAATAATAAGCACCACTTACCAGTTTCAATAACACCAATGTGTCAATGAGTTAATTAGCTATTAGACGGAGAGTCCAACCTTAAATTTTGAGCAGTTAGGAATTAGATTGTCGTCTATAGAGGTCCAACAAGGAATATATTTGGCAAATTAATATTATTGAAAGAGTAAACTATAGTACAAAGCACCACCAGCCCAACACATCCATCTGTAGCAGCAATGGGGACATAATATTCTGTGCGAGATTAGTCATTAAAATTCTCCAACTCACCAACATGTGAAGCTTGATATTTGAGCAGTCCTTTCAACCTAATAAATATACTGATCAACAGCACCAGGCAAGAAAGGCGCCGAGTCACTCATAATGCTAAATAACTCCATGATTACAATTTCCTTCCAGACAAGCGTGAGTGTCCTGAAGCATATAACCTGTAATTATCTTCAACTGTCTGATTAATTGGATGTCCTTGTGAGGAACAGGTGAATACAAACGTGTTGTAATTGGCATCATGTTAGGTTTACAGAGGAGACTGTTGGAAGAGACTTCATTACCATAACATTTAGAAAAACACAAACATAGAAATCTGAGGTGCAGGAAGGGGCCCCATTCAGCCACTGTGTTCAGAGTTGTTCTCTCTCTCTCTCTCTCTCTCTCTCTCTCCCTAAAAAACAACAACACAGCTGAGAATTTGGTTCACCGTGTTGTGCAAGTCCAGGTGTAAAACAAGTGATAACGGTAGTCGTTGGGAGGTGAACGGTGAGTGAGAAGGTCAAAGTTGTGTGAGGTTGCCTTGCAATGGTCATCACCCCAAAGCCACCCTTGCATTGTTCTACCCATGGCTGTGTGTCTGTCTTGTCTGTCTGTCACTCACTCCTCACCCCCTCCCACCAACACACACACACACACACACGACTTGTTTTGGAATATACATTTCCAAACGCTGATCGTGTTGAAAGCTCGCCGGTCCTGTATTCCCAACAGGTTCATCGTGAGCTAACCTCCATCTGCTTTCAGGAAGCAGTCTCTGCCGATTCAGCACAAAGCCTGGGCAGGACCCGGCAGGCCAGTGAGGTATCAGTCAATTCTCCTGATACCAGAAATCGCGGTAAAATCGCCGTTGTGTTTCACTTCACCTGCAGCCATCTCAGAGAGCTTTACAATAATAGAATCCCAGGGCCGAGCCAGGGAGAGGGGGAAAAAGGTGACCAAAAAGCGCGGTTAAAAAGAAAGGACATTATCCATGACCTGAAAATAGGAAAAGAGGTGGTGAGGCAAAGGGAGTGAGAAAGGGAGTTCCGGGTATAGTGGCTGAAGGCACGGCTGCCAGCGGTGGAATGGAGGATTCGGGGGTCAAGGAGGAGGCTAGACCCGGTAGATCAAAGGCAATGGGTACTGTTGTGAGGAGAGAGGAAGTCAGAGGTAGGAGTGTGCAGAGGAGTGGAGGGATTTGAAAACAAGAGTGAGGATCTTGAAATCGATCTGATTCGAGATGGAGCCATTGAATTCTGGCAAGGACTGGGGTAATCAGGGAGCGAAGTTTGGTGAGAATGTGGGTGGTGGAATTTTGGATAAACTGCATTTTGTGAAATGTGGCAGTGGGGAGACCAACGAGGAGGGCATTGGAATAGTCCAGCCGAGAGGTGATAAAGGCATGGACCAATGTTTCGGCAGCTTTTGGGGTGACATTGGCAGAGATGGGTGATGTGTCAGAGATGGAAGAAAGCAGTTCTGGTGAGGGACTGGATGTCGGGGAGGAAGGATAATTGGGGATTGAACCTGATGCCTAAGTTGCATACGGGTTCAGAGAGTTTTAGGGCAGGTCGGGTAGATGGAGGAGGTGAGAGCCGTAAGATTGAAGATGTTGATGAGAGCCAAGGAGTATGGCTTCCGTCTTATCAACATTTAACAAAAGAAAATTTGTTCTCTTGCAGCTCTTGATGTCTGATAGACAGGCTGACAGAACATCAGGGGACTTGGAGTCGCAAATTGAAGTGGAAAAATAGAATTGGGTGTCATCCGTATACATGTGGAAATGTACCCCATACCTGCGGATGACATCACCAAGACGGAGCGTGTAGATAAGGAAGAGAAGGGGGCCAAGGATGGATCCTTGCGGTAACCCACAGGTAACTGGGTGAAAGCAAGAAGAAATGCCATTAGTAGAGATGTACTGCTGGCGGTTTGTGATATAGGACTCGAACCAGGTGAGTGCGATTCCACTGAGGTGGATGATGGAGAACAGGTGGAGGATGACATGATCGACTGTGTCGAAGGTGGCAGAGAGGTCCAGGAGGATAAGGAGGCGGCCCTGGTCACAGATAGAGAGAATATTATTTGTAACTTTCACAAGCGCAGTCTCTGTACTGTGGACAGGGCAAAAACCAGACTGGAGGAGTTCGAAAAGGGAATGGAAGGAGAGGTGTGTGCGGAGTTGGTTGGCAACAACGCATTCTAAAACTTTAGCAATGAGGAGCAAGTTTGAGATAGGGCAGTAGTGGCTAGGATTTGAGGGATCTAGGGTAAGTTTTTTGAGGAGGGGGTTGATGACATTGGTTTTGAGGGGGGCAGGGACTAATCCTGAGGAGGGATTGATTTATGATATCTGCCAGCAGTAGGCAGAGGAGGGGAAGCTGGGTGATCAGCAGGTTGGTGGGAAGGGGGATCGAGGCAACAGGTGGTGGTTTTCGTGGAGGTGATGGTAAATGAGAGGGAGGATGGAGAGATGGGGAAGAAAGAATGTAGGATGATAGTTGTGGTAGAAGCTGATGACGGGAAGGGTGTATTCCCCGGGAGGCCTTGCTCAAATGGTCCCAAAAGGTTCATTTGGCATTTGTACTTGTTTTTTTACCTCAAAAGTGAAGTGGAAAATAAAGTCTAAATTTCAGTACGCAATAGCAAATTATGAATTTTGAACAGATTTGTTTTAAAAAAATCCTTGTTTGCAGCTGCAGCAAACAATATTTGGGACGGATGGCAAATTGAGCAGGTGTTTTGTGCCATACTTCAAATATGAAACAAATCAGGGCAACAATGTAATGTGAAAGGCGCTCAATAAATGTAATTTTGTTGTTGTCATTGTTGTATAGTGTCTACAACAGTATGCTGTACATGTAATGTGTAAAAGCAATACAGTAGTGTTAAGTAATGCATGCATTGAAAAAAATACCTTATGATCTGAATATTCTTGATTTGGAGTCCAGAAAAGCAGTGAGAAAGAGGGTGGACTTTCTGCGCTTCTTCCAAGGCCAAGGACCACATCAGCTCCTATTCTCCACCACCAACTTCCATGAAACCCAACTCTACCTTTCCAATTCCACCCTCAACTCCAAGGCTACTACTGTCCTCAAGGACTGCCTGTCATGTCATGGATGAGAGCAAACTTCTTCTAGTTGAATGTCAACAAGACCAAGGCACTCTTTCCGAATCTTCAGCGCTGACAGCATCACCCTGCATAAATGCCAATATTGAACCTTGGCATCCTATTCGACCCTCAACTATCCATCAGCCTTGAAGTGTAGTGACTGCGTATTTGTAGGTGAACCATGCCATACATTGAACTACCAGTTTGTGGCAGTGGACTGCTAGTTAGTGGAAGAGTAGCTGAACTAAATAACTCAGGGTAAAGGCAGTTTTCCCCCAGCAGGTAGTTTGATTCTCAACACAACCATTGAAAAGTGTGTCGGTTTGGGGTGGGGGTGGTGCACAAGAGAGTGTGATAATCCAATGCCGCACTCCCAGAATCAATGTGTTAGATATCAGAAGGTGGCTATTTTCGATAGATATGTGCTAATAAGATTCATGGCATTAATTAACACAGGACATGTTGCAATTGTCACTCCATCAAAAACAGTTAATAAAAAGGCAAAATGCACACACTACATCAGTACGACCTGCTGATGCAATGCTGAACATTTAAGAATGAATAATTTATATTCTAAATGATTACGTAGACAGTATAATGGTTAAGCTTGGACATAAGCTTTGACTTTACATTGTGTGAATGCTGTAATAATTACTTACTATGTCAATTGATTTATATGAACCAAGACAGAATTCTATTACATTGAATAACAATCATTATCACTTAAAATGCAAAAGAACAACAATTTATATTTCTACAGCATTTTTCACATTGGACACCTAGCAGTAAGTAGGAACGCAGTCATTACTTTTCCGGGGGGAATAATTCCTTCAAAAAATTCACAACTGGTGTGGGATCCTGCTGTGTGCAGTTGGTTGCACATTACTATTCACTGTAAAGTGAATAGTCAATTCACTTTACAGTAAATTCTGTGAAGCACTTTGAGATACCTCGAAGATGTAATAAGGCATCTTGAAAAGTGTATCAAATGCAAGAATTATTATTAACCCAAAGTGCTTCACACAGCAGACTGGGAAACCAAGTTTGGGAGTGGGAGGGAGAAAAGTGACCAAAAACTCAGATGAAAAGATGTTAAGGCTTGTGAGGGAGGGGGTGTTGGGGGGATGAGGCAGAGAGTGGATGTAAGAAGGCAGGCCAGCAGGCAGGAAGAGAGGGAGGGAGGGGAGGAGGGGGGGGAAGGAAATAATCTGAACCCTGGGTAACGGGAACCCTGTGGCATCAATCGTTGTTGTTAGTTTGACTGATTTTTGTGAGACAATACAATTTGTTGTATTTATGGATTTTTCTCATTCAGTTTCATCATTTGCAGGTTTAACGAGGAGGCTCCTTTCTGTCGGTTCTTGCTTGGCTGGGATCTCCTCAGTTGAAGCGCTCTGAGACGCCGTCCGGCGTGGAGGGTGCTATATAAATCGAAGTTGTTGTTATTATTCAGAAGTTGACCTGGAGCCTGCCCAAGCCTGCAACCTTGTTCACCTCTTTACCTCAGCCATCAACCGAAGGTAAGTCTGTGCTGGTTGGAACATTGACAACTGAAACTCACGTCATTTTTCTTTCGCTGAGTCTCTAGCACAGTGGTTCCCAACCTCAAGTCCCAACCCAAATCAGGGTTGCTGGGGTCCTCAGAATTTTTATTTTTTTAACGTTGAAAATGCTTTTATAACGCTAAAAAAAAAGTGCCCGAGGCGACACTGTCGACCATTTTGTATAAAGAGCATACTTACGAGTTGCACTTCATCCACAAAAGAGATGGAGATAACGTTTTGGCTCTGCTGAGCTTCATTCATGATATCACCCCCTAGGTGTGGGAGAACCTGTTAGAGGCTAATTTGGCTCGCAGCAAAAAAAGTTTGGGTCACGAAGACCTGCTGGTGGTGAATTTGGTTCACAGCAAAAAAAGATTGGGAACCACTGCTCTAGTACCTCGGGATTCATGGAACATCAGATAAGTGTAATAGTGGAAACCTTACGGTGGCAACTAAAGCTATTACAATTTTTTTCTCTCTCTTTGGCATTTTTCTACACGTCAGAGGTTTGGCAACACTATGTGGATACCATGTCGGATATCCGAAATCCGAACACATATGAGCCAATCTCTGGATCACATTGTAGGTCGAGAAGAGTTGTTTGGAACAGAGGCTGAGGTTTGATGGGGTCAGGACAAGGGAGACGTTGTTAAATTAATGTGGCGCTCACAAATCGGGTTGATGACAGAGTCGCGAGGGGCCGGGGGCATAGTGTTTCCAGGTGAGGAGTTTTAGTGTTTCCACGTGAGGAGTTTTCCAGATGTCAAGGTGGCATTTTCAAAATCTCCCGCCCGGTCCAACGGCCCAAATTGCCTGCAGGATGTCACTTCCACATGCCGTTCTTCATAGCCTCCAGGCTAAGTATTGTTTGTCTTTTCTATTCACCTGTCGCTGTCTCTCCCTTACCCCCATCCACCACTCCCTCGCTCTCTGGCTAACAACAACAACAATAAAATTACATTTATATAGCGCCTTTCATGTCGGGAGGACGTCCCAAGGCGCTGATCAGTTAGGTCAAGACCCGAGTGGGGGAGGTGGGAAGGTTCGGGGTAGGGGGCAAGGGGAAGGAGAGTAGGAAAGGGGGGAAAGGTAGGAGGGCAGCAGAAGGCATGGTTGAAGAGGAAGGTCTTGAGACCGGCCTTGAAGGAGGAAAGGGAGGAAATGAGGTGAAGGGATTGCGGGATGGAGTTCCAGAGTGTGGGGACAAAGCTATGAGCACCATTCTCTCTCTCCCCTCTGCACTGTCTCTTCTATCCTCCCACAGCCGCCATGTCTGTGGGCTGAGGATACTCCGCTGATTGCTCTCCTTCCAGACTAGGCATGTATGTCTGAATGCTGCCCCTGTCCCAAGCCATCCCTCTCACGAGTCTCCCACTCATACTCACCAGCCTTCAGTTAGGCACTCAAAGATGCTACCCCACATCAAAGGCATGTCATATCAGCATTACTTTTGATTGATTTACTGATTCTGTGCACTATTCTTCAAACTGTAAAATGCAAGGATAATTAATACAGTATTATTACTAGTCCGACCAACTTTACTTGTATTGAATATATAAATACAAGTAAAGTTGGCCGGACCAGTATTAATACTGTATTAATTATCCTTGTATTTTATATAATGCTTTTCACTTCTTCCAGACGTCTGAAAGCGCTTCACAGAATATAGTGTAAAGTGAATTGACTGTATATTTGTGGGCAAAACGTGGCAGCCAATTGCGCACAGCAGTGTCCCACAAACAGTCATGGGTTGAAGTGATCAATATACTATTGATTTTTTTTTAGGGATTATTAACAGGCATCTGGAATAAGGAAACTTGCCAAGTTTTAGCCCTAACCTGCCTGGAATCGAACCCAAGACTCTCGCGTGAGAGACGAGTATCTGTACTCTAACCACTGAACTGCAGGACTCCACTATTGTGCGGACTCCAATGTTATGGAAGAGGTGGAGGGAGAATCAACTCGTATACAAAAAACATCAGGTCAGTGCAATTCAGGCCAAGAATATCACTAGGTGGCAGTATCACACCTAGATCAAGAATGCAGCATCACTAGGTGGTGCTCAAGATTTACAATCATATTTACAAGAGCAGCAATGATCACCAATGCAGCATTTGTTTCTGCTGAGAATACAAACATAACAACTTCAATGTTTATAAAAGAAAATCTACTTTCAAAAAGAATCACGTGAATTTTGAACCTCTCCAGCATATGTATTTTGAAAAGGGCTGATAATGATTTGAAGTTCATATTTTATGTATTTACTCATTTAGATTGATTCATTTTTAGCCACTAGGTAAACTCAACAACAACAACAACAACTTTGATTTATATAGCGCCCTCCAGGCCGGATGGCGTCTCAGAGCGCTTCACAATAACGGATCCCAGGACCGAGCCAGGGGCAGGGGCAGAAAGGTGACCAAAAGCACGGTCAAAGAGAAAGGTCTTCAGCTGTGACCTGAAACTGGGAAGAGAGGGGCAAGGCAAAGGGAGTGAGGAAGGGAGTTCCAGAGCCTCGGGATGTAGTGGTTGAAGGCACGGCCGCCGAGGGTGGAGCGGAGGATTTGGGGGACATGGAGGAGGCCAGACCCAGAGGAGCGAAGGCAGCGGGTGCTGGTTTGGGGGGAGAGGAGATCAGAGAGATAGGGGGGTGCAGAGGAGTGGAGGGATTTGAAAACAAGGGTGAGGATGTTGAAGTCGATCCTCTCTGGGATAGGGAGCCAGTGAAGTCTGGCAAGGACTGGGGTAATGGGGGAGTGGAGCGGGTGAGTATGCGGGCAGCAGAGCTTTGGATTAGCTGGATTTTGTGAATTGTGGTGGAGGGAAGACCGGAGAGGAGGGCATTTCAATAGTACAGCCAAGAGGTGACAAAGGCATGGACCAAGGTTTCAGCGGCTTTTGGGGTCAGGTATTGCTGGAGACGGGCGATCAGAAGGCAGTGCTGGTAATGGACCGGATGTGGGGGAGGAAGGACAGTTGGGGGTCAAACCTGATGACCCCCTTGCACACAGGTTCGGAGAGTTACGGGGAAGGCCGGGAAGGTGGAGGAGGTGAGAGCCTTGTGAATGGAGATGTTGATGAGAGCCAAAGTATGACCTCCGTCTTGTCAACATTCAGCTGCAAGAAATTTGGACTCATCCGGCCCCTGATGTCTGAAAGGCAGGCTGATAGAACATCAAGGGACTAGGGATAGCAAAGTGAAGTGGAGAAATAGAATTGCGTGTTACCTGCGTACATGTGGAAGTGTGCCCCATGTCTGCAGATGACATCCCCAAGAGGGAGCGTATTGATGAAGAAAAAGAGGGGGGGTCAAGGATGGATCCCTGGGGTACCCCACAGGTAACTGGGTAAGAGCGGGAGGAAAAACCGTTTGTGGAGATGTACTGCTGGCGGTTTGTGAGGTAGGAGTCGAACCAGGCAAGTGAGGTCCCACTAAGGTGGATGACGGAGGACAGGCGGTGGAGGAGGATGGTGTGGTCGACTGTGTCGAATGCAGCGGACAGATCCAGGAGGATAAGGAGGTAGAGGGAGCCCTGATCGCAGATAGAGAGGACATGGTTTGTGACTTTCACAAGCGCAGTCTCTGTACTGTGGGCAGGGCGGTAACCGGACTGGAGGGGTTCGAAGAGGGAGTGGGAGGAGAGTTGATTTGAGGGTGCAGAGTTGGTTTGCAATAAAGCGCTCTAGTGCTTTTGAAAGGAAGGGCAGGCTAGAAATAGGGTGGTAGTGGCTAGGGTTTGAGGGATCTAGGGAGGGTTTTTAAAGGAGGGGTGTGATGACAGCAGTTTTGAGGGGACAATGACAGATCCAGTGGAGAGAGACTGGTTAAGATGTCAGCCAGCAATGGGCAGAGGAGGGGGAGCTGGGTGAGCAGTAGGTTAGTGGGGATGGGATCGAGGCAGCAGATTGTTGGCCTCATAGAGGTGAGAGTGCGTGAGAGGGAGGAAGGAGAGATGGGGGAGAAGGAGTGTAGGAAGGGGGTTGAGGTAGGAGCTAAAGATGGGGGTGGGTGAGGGGGATGGGGTGGGGGTGGTAGTGGGAGACGAGAGGCTGGAGGATGATGCTGCCTGGCAGATATTGTGGATCTTGGAAGAAAAGAAGTCCATGACCTCCTCACACTTCGCGTTTGAAATGAAGATTGAGGAGGCCTGAGGGGGTGTGCGGAGGAGGTGGTGGGTAATGGAAAAAAGGACTTTAGGGTTGTTGTTTGCCTCCAGGATGATGTTGGAATAGTAGACCGTTTTTGCTTGACACAAGGAACGGCGGTAGCTGTGGAGATGCTCGAGCCTCAGTTGGTGGTGAACCGTGAGGCCGGTTTTCTGCTACCTGCGCTCGAGCAGCCAGGTTTGGCATTTGAGGGTGCAGAGTTGAGTGTTGTACCAGGGGAATGGGTGGGGTTGGAAATAGACCTGGATTTCAGGGGGATGAGAGAGTTGAAGGTGGAGGAGAGGTGATCTTGAAGCAGCTGACAGCTAGTTCAGGATTGCTATGGGTGGAAGACCAGAGGGGTAGGAGGTCAGAGGATGTGAGGGCATTTGTGAAGGTCTCAGGGGAGAGACTTTTCCATGGGCGGAAAAGTATGGTTGAGGGCTTGGTGGAGGAGAGAGGGATGGAAGAGGAGAAGGAGACAAGGTGGTCCAAGATGGCCTTGTCCGAGATGCTGAGGTCGGAAATGTCAAGGCCATCGGTGATAATGAGGTCGAGGGCCCACGGTTGTGGGTCGGAGAGTCAATGTGGAGGGTGAGGTTTAGGGAGGAGAGGAGGGCAGTGAAAACTCCAAATTATAACAAAATTATAGTAACTATAAGATCAATAAGTCACATGTACTTTCAGCTGAGTTCTCCAGAATCTTACCCCACATGTTATAGCTCACTGACTGAATTCAAACTTTGTCTTAATTTTATTGGCAGCTTCAAGCAGTAGTTTGTTTGTCAGGACACCTGTCATTGCACTTACTTTTCACTGGCAATTGTCTGACAGGAATTCTCAGTCCCAACAAGGGAAGTTCACAACACATTTATTCCTAAAGGATCAAAATGAATCCAGATTGGAAACTACTTAGTAAAACAAATTGAAGAATCACATGTCTGTGACCCAATTTCTGAGGACCATTATGTGCTTTACAAAATTTCATCCAGTCCTAGCCAGGAGGGCAACTTGTCTTAAAATTTAAAATTGTGTAGAAATACGCAAAATTCTTGTAATTTGGAAGCCGATTCTTTTAAAGAACCAAGGATAAACAGCTTAAATAATAAAACTAGGTATCAGAAATTTCTGTAATTCTGGGTATTAAACCAACATCCTATGATGATAATACAGGTATCCCTCCCCAACCGCGGGGGATATGTTCCTGAAAACCCCCGTGGTTAATAAAATCACGGTTGGGAAATACAAGGCTCTATGGGAAACATGGGGATAGGGGCAGTAAGTTGTTTGTTCTTTTACTAAACACAAAACCGAACACAATAACCTAAGAAAAACAATAAATGTTCAAATAACACAATAAAAAATATATAAAAACAATAAATTCATGTTATTTACCTTAATCCTAAAAGAGAAGCGACATCGTGGCTGGTTGATTGCGACATCGCAACTGGGTCCTAGTGCTAAACGCTAGCGCGAAGTGACATCGTGGCTGGTTGATGTAACTGGGTCCTAGCACCAAATGTTAGTGTTAAAATCCATGGATACGCAAAATTCACTGCCGCGGTTGGCAAAGGTTGTCGCAGATAAGTGAAAATCGTGGTAGAAAAAACCTCGGTTGGGGCAGAGTACCTGTAATAATCTGTGCATTTGAGAGAGCGCTTTATCATGTTGTTGAGACGTTTCAAATGTAAGGTTTAATCGAATTATTAAGATTAGTTTATGTTTAATAAGTAAATGAATGTGTATAGTAAGTAGTATAACAATAGAAATTTAGGTATAAGAAGGCTGCAGAGTTGCAGAAACCAGCTCTGTCTGTAAAATAAGGGAGTGTAGCCAGGTTGGCACTGGTTGTAGTAGAATGATAAGTGTGAAGGACAGAGAACAGAAAACACACTCAGTTAAAGACATCAATATAGCTACTCTTTGTCTTCTCAAGGGTGGGAGGTCACGGGCTAAGCGAGGAAGCAGACAAAACAGGCCTGGGTATATGGGGAGAAAGTTTACAGTAAGATACTTTGAGAAAACAGGAATGTTTAAGAACCACTCTGCTAGTCATGATAAGGAAAGGGCTAATGAAAAACAGGGCAAGGATCACCAAGAATCAGGAGACACCAGGATGACCAATGAGGAAATAATCACGTGTAAAAGGTGTTTATTTTAGAGTAAACGAGGCTGGTGGAGAAGTATAAAGATAGGAGGGAAAGAATGGCTCAAGACAACAGTTGGGGAATATCTCAAAGTGGAAGCCAAGATCTCCAGCTGCCACTGTTGCCCAGAACTACTGGAACAGGTAGTATGGTTTCAGTTGTTCTGTTTTATAGGCAGGGTAGGGTCAGTTACGGAAGCAAGTGCCTGTTCTTACACTCAGTGAATAGGCTAAATAGGGCACAAGAGGAATGCTGCGGTATGCTGTATGGCCTGAGGTAGACAGGGTTCTTATCTGTGACTGAAGGGTTCAGTGCTAAGGACTGCAAGATATTCTGTAATATGTATATAACTGTCTGTTGTTAATAAAATTGTGTGGCACCATATTGGAATGTCTGGTTATTTGATTTGAACCTCGGGGATCGGATATCACAAAACAAAGCACTTCACAGGATAAAATGAATTGACTGTGTTTTGTGGGGGAAATGTCAGTTTCCTTTGAAGAACAGCAGAAAAATACACATTGTGGTTGTTCGTGGGAGATCACTTTGCGCAAAATGGCTGCCACGTTCACCCCCAAAATACACAGTTACTACACTTTACAGTGAAGACCAGAAAGAGAGTGAATGGGGGTGAGGAGCATCCTTCTTGCATCTGCACTCCCACATGTCCAGTACTTAGCCTGGCAAACAATAATGTACCCTCCTGGTACGCAACAGAATCACAAGTTATTCTGCAACCTTCAGTCTGAACAGAAGTGAATTGTAGCTGCCATGTTCAGGATGGCGAAACAGACCTGAAACTCTCAGCCTTCATCCTTTTGCCTGACCCACATGAATTCCTGCAGTGGTTCGAGCGTCGCCTTGCAATCAAAACGAACCAGCACCAATTTGATTCTCAGGCAGGGAGAAACCTCAGACAAATGTCCTTTCTCCACACTCCTGTTTACCTAACAATAAGTAGCAACTCGGTTGTTAGGCAATTGGTGGATTGCATGGGTAATAATCTCTTTACAAAAACTTTGCTCACTCCATGACTGTTTGTTTGACACTGCAATCGGGTCCTCTCAGAGGTTCAGAGAGGCCCGGGCCACTTCCAACTGTTGAGGCCCCTGGACATAAAAAATGATGGTTAAGTTCCAAATCACGGTCCCACCATATTTAATAACTACAATATATTAGGAAATTTTAAATTTTGTTTTATTAAACGGAACTAATAAAAACATGTAAAAATTTTAAATCCTGTTTAATGAGCTGAGAGTTTGTGTCACATTTTGGTTTGAAAGGGTGGCACATAAAAACAACAAGTCGCAAAACTTCCCAACATGTCGGGAAGGTGCCAGAGGAAGCAGAGCAGCTGGTGGTGCTGACAGCGGAGTGGACCAAAGAATCCCAGAGGGAACGGTCCCTTCGGAATGCGGAGAGGGGAGGGGAGGGAAATATATCCTTGGTGGATGGGTCATGCTGCAGGTGACGGAAGTTTCTACGGATGATGTGTTGAATAGTGAGGCTGGTAGGGTAGTAAGTGAGGACCAAGGGGAACCTATCATGATTCCACGATGGGGGGGGGAAAGGGGTGAGGGCAGAGATGCGGGAAATGGGATGGATACGGTCAAGGGCCTTTGCTACCATGGTTGGTGGGAATCCTTGGTCGAGGAAAAATGCAGACATCTCATCTTTGAGGGTCCGTTCCCTCCGGGGTTCTTTGGTCCACTCCGCTGTCAGCACCACCAGCTGCTCACCTTCCTCTGGCACCTTCCCGTGCCAGCGCAGGAGATGTAATACCTGCCCTTTCACCTCCACCCAAACCACTCTCCAGGGACCAAAACACAGCTTCCATGTGAGACAGCGGTTCACATGTACTACCACTAATGTAGTATACTGCATCCGCTGCTCATGGTGTGGTCTCCTCTACATTGGGGAGACTAAGCGTAGATTGGGAGACCGATGTGCAGAGCATCTTCGCTCTGGACGGAAGGTCAACCCTGATCTTCCAGTCTCCCTCCATTTCAACTTGCGCTCACATTCAGAGGCTGATCTTTCGATCCATGGTCTCCTGCACTGTTCCAGTGACCCACAGCGAAAGCTCGAGGAACAGCACCTCATCTATCTACTGGGGACACTACAGCCATCTGGACTCAACATTGATTTCAGCCATTTCAGGCCACGCACCCAGACCATCCACATGACCTCCGCCACCATTCCTAATACACCCCCCCCCCTACTCCCTCTCCACCATAATCACCTGCTAATTCAATCACCTCCCCACCCAGCTATTGGTCACTAAATTCACCCTCCTCTCCCCACTGCTGGCCAACATGGTCAACAGTTCTCTCCTCGGGCTCTGTTCCACCCACCTGAAACCAGTCATCACATCCCTCCTCAAAAAAAATCATCCTTGATCCCTCTTATCTCTCACACTACACCATAGTGTGATAGATAGTCCCATCTATCACCTACCATTCCCTGCCAATGGAAGGAGAGAGTAGGTGGTGTGTAAGGTCTGGGTGGGGTAGAAGGGGATGGGTGCTGGGGAGGGCGATTTACTAGTAAGGTTTACTGTCATAGATAAATGTTTCCCACTGAGAAAACATTTCCTGGCAGGGCGAAATGCTGGGCAAGTTTACTTACTCCACAAGCCTTTGTTTATCTAGCAGTAAGTAGTTGTTTGTTGATTGGCGAATTGCTTTTCCAGGGGTAATAAACAATTCCTTAAAAAAACAGTAAATTGGTCACTCAATTTACAACTGTTCGTGGGACATTGCTGTATACAATTACCTGCCACATAGTGCCCACAAAATATACAGTCAATTCACTTTACAGTATGTTCTGTGAAGTGCTTTGAGATATCTCGAAGACCTGACCTATATCAAATGCAAAGATTATTCTTCCAGTTTATTATGTTCAGCATAAGACCCCAAGAAACACTCTTCTTTTGACTTTTGGCATCTGATATAAAACATGTGCGTATTGCGAAAGCCACAAAGAGTCTTCAAAGACTAATTTTGTCTGGTTGTTTTAAAAATTGGAAATGAATTATCTAACCAGCAGGAACAGGAAACATCTGAGGCAATTGCTTTAAGCTTAATATTTTGTCTTTAGTAAAAAGCTATTCCATCTTTTACTAAGCAATGCAGACCAAAAATCTTCAGCAGTTCAGAGTTTTAACAACCACCTGCCAATGACAACAAACATCAGATATATTTGAAAGGATAAAATCTAACTCCTTGGGGGCTTTTTACTATTCCTTGGTTTTTATTAAAAACTGGCAAGAATTGAATGACCTTCCTTAAATTTGTTGGACTTGATCTATTGTTTAGATGTCCAACCAATTAATCTGCTTTCCTCATTATGTTATAAGATGTCAATAAACAGAAACTATGGATTTACAACAAGTGCCATGGCCAATGTTTGGGGTTAACAATGCCATGGTTCATATTTCTATACAATATTTGAGGTGCATATTGTTTAGTGAATGATATTGTCAAAGTGAATGATGAGTCAGTTAATACAGTCACAGTGTGCCTCCTTCTGTACCTCACAACCGATGCAGCTGAAACCCTTGTCCACGCCTTTTCACTTCCCAGTTGAACTATTCCAATGCCCTTCTAGCTGGTCTCACCAGCTCCACCGTACACAAAATCCAATTAAATCAAAACTCCACTGCCTGGAATGCACGCACACAAAACTCTGTATCCCTTTCACACCACTCCTTGCCTGGCTCCACAAACTCTCAATCACCGAACAGATGGACTTTAAGATCCTCACTCGCTTTCAAAGCACTTAATTCCATCACACTTCCAACAACAACAACAACAAGAACAACAGTTTGCATTTTTATAGCACTCTCCATGCTGGCAGTGTCTCAGAGCACTTCACAATGCCAGAGCCTAAAGCCGAACCAAAGGGTGTGGGAAGATGACTAAGCATGGTCGAAGAGAAAGGTCTTCAGGCACGATGAAGATGGGAAAGGAAGGGGTAAAGCAAAGGGGTTGAGGGAGGAAGTTCCATTGAGTTTACAAATTCGGGACATTTATAGATACTAGGAATGGTGGGATCTATTAACAGACCTCCGAGGGACCCTGCATAGCATCTCTTTCTATCCTGCTCCCCCCTGGTGACATCATCCGCAGACATGGGATCAACTTCCACATGTACGCGGATAACACCCAACTCTATCTCTTTGCCTCCCCACTCGATTCTAGAGCCACTGCTGTCCTGACAAATTGCCTGTCAGGCATCAAGCCCTAGATGAGATCCAACTTTCTACAGCAAGACTGAGGCCCCCTTGATTGGCTCGTGCCACCACAGACATTAGCAGCATCAGCATCCACAAATGCACACCACCTTACCAAGCCATTCGGGAACCTGGGTGTCTTGTTCAACCCATAACTTTCTTTTCTCCGTTTTCTGTGCCACAACCTATTCTGCCTTCCCCCACTTCCGCAATATTGCCTGACTCTGTCACTGCCTCACCCCTCAGGCTGCTGAAGCCCTCATATATGCATTTGTCACCTTGTAGCTCGATTACAGAAACTCCTTCCCCAACTTGACCATCCACAAGCTGCAGATCATCCAGAATGCTGCAACTCATGTCCTCTTCCACATGAAGCTTCATGACCCCATCACCCACAACCTCACTCAGCTCCACTGGCTCACCATCCCTCAGAGAATAGAATTCAAAATCCACATCTGCACTTTCAAGGCCCTCCATGGCCCTCTAATGGTGGCCATCCATTCAGCCACTCTGCCTTCACCCTCTGGAACTCCATCCCAAAATTTGTTTGCTTTGCTGCTTCCCTTGCCTCCTTCAAGGCATGATTCAAGACCTCCTTTTTCAACTGTGGCTTTAGCCACCCTCCTCCCGCCTTATCTGCCCTAACCTAGTGGAACTCCTGTAGCTCAGTGGTTAGAGCACTCACCTTACAAGAGTGAGACCCGTATTTGAATCCACGCAGATCAGGGCGAAAGGTTGGGCAAGTGTCCTTACTCCACATGCCTAATAATAATCCGTCCAAAAAAACCCACAATAATAAAAATTGGTAATTTCAATCCACAACTGTTTGTGGGACACTGCTGTGCGCAATTGCCTGCCCATTTTGCCCACAAATATACAGTCAATTCACTTTACAGTATATTCTGTGAAGCACTTTGAGATGTCGATAAGATGTGAAAAGTGCTATATCAAATGCAAGGATTATTATTATTTATTATAACCTCTTCCCAATCCTGCCCCCCATGCTCTGGTCCCAATCCCTGACTGTTCAGTGCCTTGCGCTATCCACCCGACGCGAAAGGCACTTTACAAATGTAATTTTGTTATTTTATGTGGTACCTAATCAATCTGAGATTGATAGATTTTTTATAGATAAAGGGATTAAGGGATATGGTGATAAGGCGTGTAGGTGGAGCTAGAATAGATCAGCCATGATTTTATTGAATGGTGGTGCAGGCTCGAGGGGCCGAATGGCCTACTCCTGCTCCTAATTCTTATGTTCAAAGGAGTCCTCTAGCTCAGTGGTTAGAGCACTTGGTTTACAAGCAAGAGATCTGGATTCAATTCCAGGCAGGGCAAAACCTTGAGCATATTTCCTTACACCCAAAGTGTGATTAACAACTGTTATTCTTAGTTAACTGTTAATCCTCATTTTAGGCAATTTCAACCTCCACTTCACCCACTCCTGCTCTACCTCCGGTGACGTCTCCTCCCTCCTCACCTCCCTTAATCTCTCCCTCCACATCCACTCCGCTACACACATCCATGGCCACTCGCTCGACCTGATGATCACCCTGGGCCTCACTGCTTCCGACATCACCATCATTGACAAAGCCATCTCGCCCACCACGTCATCTACTTTCATTCAATCCTCTGCCACCTATTCCCCATGGAAAAATCTCCCCCTTCTCCTTCTCTGCTGCCCTTGAGTCGTCTGAACTCTTACCCCTTGGGCCCTCACTAACTGACCTACCCTCCTCGCTAACTTTTCTTCCCAAATCCTTCTGCTCCACGCTCGACTCCCTTGCCCCCCTCAACTCCTGAACCACCTCTTACTCCTGTGAAAAGTGCTGTATCAAATGCAAGGATTATGATTATTATTGTTAAAGATGTTTAAAAAGGCCAGGTATGTCATATGCAACTGACAAATTGGAATTACACCAGCTCAAAACAATACAATACAATTTAAATTCATTTCAGTGAAGGCATCGGGTGCTGTTGTGATGAGAGAGAGGTCAGAGAGATACGGGGTGCAGAGGAGTGGAGGAATTTGAAAACAAGAGTGAGGATCTTGAAATCGATCAGCTCTGAGACAGGTAACCAGTGAAGTCTGGGAAGGACTGTAGGAATTGGGGAGCAAAGTTTGGTACGGCTGAGAATGTGGGCAGCAGAATTTTGGATAACCTAGATTTTGTGAATGGTGGCGGAGGGGAGACTGGCGAGGGAACATTGGAATAGTCCAGCCGAGAGGTGACAAAGGCATGGACCAGGGTTTCGGCGGCTTTTTGGGTGAAAGATTGGTGGTGCATCAGAGATGGATGAAAATTATGCTGGTGAGGGACCCAATGTGGGGGAGGAAGGACGATTGGGGATCGAACCTGATGCATAAGTCAGCGGTGGTGCCTTCAGCCACTACTCCCCTGAGGCTCTGGAGCTCCCTTCCTGACTCCCTTCACCTCGCCCCATCTTTTCCCATTTTCAGGTCACAACTAAAGGCCTGTATTTTCGACTGCGCTTTTGGTCACTTTTTTCGCACCCCTCCTCCCGGCTCAGCCCCGGGATCCGTTATTGTGAAGTGCTCTGAGACGCCGTCCAACGTGGAGGGGACTATATAAATCCAACTTGTTGTTGTTGTTGTTTTCGGCAATGAATTCCAGATCTGAATAACTTGCTGTGTGAAAACATTTTTCCTCACCTTCCTTCCATTTCTTTTTTTATTTTCATATGGGTACTCTTCCACACCCCAAGCATTGAGTCTATTGTTTCCCATTATTGAGGCTTGCCTAATAGTAGTTGCTAATAATGACTATCATTCTTCATAACACAACACATTTAACCATATTTGTTTGTGTCTATTCTTCCGGAACATCTGTAATGTTTATTGCCTCCTTCAAATGATTGTAAGCATTTCACAATTCTCAACTCTTGGCTCTGAAAGTGCTCCAGGGTGTAATCTATTCTTCCTGCAGCGTTCATTGTTTTCCAAATCTTCCAGGCTCCACAGAACCTCTGTTTTTATAATGTTAGGGCCCTGGAGCACACACAGTATGTGTTGATTGACAAATTGCTGGTTTCCTATTTCATAAAAAAACCCTCCAGGAAGTAGTTATTTAGTATGTTTGTATCTCTTGTTAATCCTCAATTTCAACTCCCATTGGGTCCTATGGAATTTTAGCTTCTTTCTTGACTACCTTTGCTGTTATAGTATTGGGAGAATTGTTTTGTGTGTATTTTTACATCAGCGGTTCCCTTTGGCTCCCTTAATCCTTTTCTTGATCTACTTCTCTGTAACTTTGTACTTAGTGAAAAAGCTCTGCTCTCCCTTCTCCTAATATGCTTTCTAAATTGTTCCCTTCAACCATTTTAGTCTCCCTTTTAATTTTCATGTTGCCATATTTAAGAGCATTTTTAGTTGAGATATTCATTTGCAAACTCGGTCAGAGTCAATTCTGATTTGGGGTTCCTATTTACGTTGCGCTTGTTGAAGTATCTATTCGGTTCTACCCTTTCTCATTCAGTCTTCTACCGAGATTTGGCCACCAAATGTCAAGTATTATGCTTTCATTACTCATATCCAGCATATATCATCACACGCTATTACAGTGCTAATATTTCCTGTGATGCTGACTCAACCTCTTTAAACTCCCAGGTGTCCCTTATACATACGGCAACCAGTGGTGTTCAAATATTTTTGTTTGTCATACAAGTAATTTTGTTTTGATTGAATATTCCTTGATTAATGGACATGCCATAAATATCGCTACTCAGTTGCCATTGGAAACAAAATATTGATTAACATAGACTTATCACGACTAATGCAAATGTTTGATGGGCCACGAGCTGGGTCAATAGATAAGTACAGCCTCAATTTTTCTACAGAATCCACTATAAATGGCTTGACAAACCCACTATATATCAATGCAGTGTTAGAGCCCGGGCTCCTGACCATTTTATCAGATACAACTGAGGGCAGACATGCGTGCGCTGTGTGGCGCAAGCAGCAAATGGGCTTCGCTTCCCTCGGAGACCCCACTGTTATGGTTGTCACCGTGTGATTGTGTCACTATGTGTGTCTCTATGTGTGTGTGTCTGTCACTATGTGTATCTGTCACTGTATGTGTCTCTATGGATGCGTCTCTCACCGTATGTATCTCTATGTGTGTCTGTCAATGTGTGTGTGTCTCCCTCTATGTATGTTGGTGAATGTGTCTGTGTCTTTATAATGTGTGTTTGTGAGTGTGAGTGTGTGTGTGTCTCTCTCTCTCTCGCCCTGTTTGTGAGTATGTCTATGTGAGTGTCTGTGTTTGTGAGTGTTTGTGTTCTTATGTAACACAGAAATAGTGATAATCCCTAATTTTACAGAGGGCAATTAACAGCTGCCACTAGAAAGAGTGGTGGAGGACAAGAAAATGACCAATTTATTGTTGGTTATATTAATAATTTGGGTAAAACCCAAACCAAGGAAGATTTATTCTCTCTAATTATTATGATGGAACCATAACTAAGGGAAATGGAATTAAATACCGTAGAGAACATTGGTAGAGAAACCAAATGTGCTAATGTTTAAGTTGGCAGTGACAAATCCAGACTTGAAGCACTGGGTATATTTATTTGTAGTCAATAAAATTGCTTGCTGAATGAAGTGAGAAAAAAAATCAAGTGATTTCAAACAAATCCAAAGCAATACTTGTAACTGGTAGCATCAAGCAGTGTTCTGGAACCTAACTTGAGCAGAGCTTGCTCCCATAGTTATTTGGAGTCCTATAGCTCAGTGGTTAGAGCACTCGCCTTGCAAGCGAGAGACCCGGAGTTCGATTCCCAGCAGGGAAAAAGCTTTGGCAAGCTTCCTTACTCCACATGCCTAATAATAATCCCTAAAAAAAAAAATCTTAATCCACCACTGTTTGTGGGACACTGCTGTGCGCAATTGGCTGCTGCGTTCACCCACAAAATATACAGTCAATTCACTTTACATTATATTCTGTGAAGCGCTATGAGACATCTAGAAGATGTGAAAAGCGCTATAATAAAATGCAAGGATTATTAGCATTAGACTACAGGATATCTCAATACTATAATTAACAGTATTTCCAATTATAATAATAATAATTGTTCTTCCATTTTTTTGAGGAATGCCAACATAAATTGCAGAGTATTGCTGTATTAATAACATAGAACATAAAATGCTTCCACCCTTCTAAGAAATGTTTAATTTGTATTTCTTTTGAAATTGCCTATCAATCCGATAACTAGTTATTTTCACCAATACCATGGCTGCTATATCTGTGGAACTGCACTGACCCACATTGCTAACCCTAAGTTCTAAGAGGAATTTTTATGTATTTTTATGTATTTGCTAAATACTGCTGTAGGTAAAACAGATTGCACGGAATTACATTGAACCTACAGCAAAGAAACTGGTGAATGTGTCTAATTAGTCCATACTGGTGCCTATACTCCACATGAGCTCTACACCTCTCGCTTCCCTTCTCTCTCAGATTTCCTCTTAAACACACTAATGCTTTCTTCTTCAATCACATCTCTGGAAGTGATTCTCACCACCCTCTGTGTAAAGATGTTCCCAATAGACTTTTAGCTCTATCAGTGGCTATCTTAGAATTATTCTTGTTATGGACTCACTAATAAATTGAAAGAGTTCACCTTATTAAACCACTTCATAAATTTAAACACGTCTATTAGGTATCTATTTCAAACACTTCATCTGCCAGGGGAAAAAGCTTTAACTTGTCCAGTCTTTTCTGATAGTTTTATTGTTCATCCCTGGTGACATCCTAGTAAATCTACGTTCACTGTCTCCATTGCCACAATTCCAAATGTTGCGTTTGTACTCGGTTCCCCTGCACAATGTCCAGGAATATATTTTCATTCTTTTATGGCTTTATCCCTGTGATATATCCTATTGTAATATTTAAAATAAACAGAAACATAATTAATTTGATTCCATATACTTAAATGCCACAAGCAGTGTAAGCACATGTAGTTGGAATGATATTCCACATAGTTTTTTTTCACTTTCCACGCCTAATAGTAATCTGTTCTAAAAAAATGTCCTATAATAAATCGGTCATTTCAATCCACGACTGTTTGTGGAACACTGCTGTGTGCAATTGGCTAAAGCATTTCACCCACAAATACACAGTCAATCCACTTTACAGTATATTCTTTGAAGCGCTTTGAGCCGTCCAGCAGACGTGAAAAGCGCTATATCAAATGCAAGGATTATTATTATTATTATTTTGCTCAAGTGATTAATGCTATAAGAATATTCCTGTCTCTTAGTTCTGTTCCAGTGTTGGTAGTTGACATTGGAGCTGATAATAATACATATAATAATCCTTGCATTTTATATAGTGCCTTATCAATCTTTGAGATGTCTCAAAGCGCTTCACAGAACGTACAGTAAAGTGAATTGCCTGCATAATTTGTGGGTGAAATGTGGCAGTCAAATGCACACCCAGTGTCCCACAAACAGTCATGAATTGAGTGACCAATTTTTAGTTTGTTGAAGGAATTATTAACCCCGGAAAAGCAATCCACCAATTGACCAACAACCGGGGGTTCCTACTTAATGCTAGGTAAATAGAAGTGTGTGGAGTAAAGAAATACTGTGACTGCTATATCTGTGGAGCTGCAGTGATCCACATTGCTAATCCTGAGCTCTAAGAACAATTTTTGCATGTGCTTGGGGTGTTAAATTACCTGGCTGAATTCTGCAGGATTTTTCCATGAAGCATTTGTGGCATCCCTTGTTTGAAGCTCTGGGCAAAGCCAGCCAGATTACATTTTGCAGTGGGTTACAGTTAAATTAGATTTACTATTTCATTACACCTGATCAACAGTTACTAACAAACTCCTACTTCTGTGTGTTTAGAGTTATATTATCATAGAATCATAGAATGTTACAGCACAGAAGGAGACCATTCGGCCCATCGAGTCTGTGCCCGCTCTTTGACCAAGCAAGTCAGCTTCATTGACCCCAATCACCAGCTTTCTCCCCATAACCCTGCAAACCCGTCTTCCCCAGATACCTATCTAGTTCTCTCTTAAAAGCTGCTATTGACTCGGACCTCACTACCCTTTTAGGTAAATCATTCCAAATTCGAACAACTCGCTGAGTAAAAAAAATTCTTCTAACCTCCCCTCTGCTTCTTTTGGTAGATATCTTAAGACTGTGACCACGGGTCACAGACACACCTACCAGCAGAAACAGCTTTTCCCTATCTAGCCTGTCGAAACCTTTCAGGATCTTGAAGACTTCTATCAGGTCCCCGCGTAACCTTCTCTGCTCTAATGGGAAAAGTCCTAACTTCTCCAGCCTGTCCTCATAGCTAAGGTTCCCCATTCCTGGTATCATTCTCGTGAATCTCCTCTGCACCCTTTCCAATGCCTTAATGTCCTTCCTGAAGTAAGGTGCCCAGAACTGGACGCAGTACTCCAGTTGAGGCCAAACCAGTCTTTTGTATAGATTATCCATGACCTCCCTACTCTTATACTCTATGCCCCTGCTAACAAAGCTCAGTAAACGAAATGCCTTTTTTTTACTGCCTTGTCTACCTGCCCTGCTACCTTTAATGATTCTGTTCTACCTTCTTCAACTCTTACACTAGTCTGTTTATGTGTGGTACTGTAACAGTAACCTTCAAGTGTGCACATTGAGGATCCAATGAAACAGCATCTATTAAGGAAACTCTTAATTTGAATTGAATATGGTGTTGATGTTTGTAGTTGCACAAACTATTTTTTTGGTCTGTCCAGTGTCTGATACATCCCATCACCATCATGCTTAAGGGTAACTAAACTAAACTGAGAATTCCATGCATCTCACCTACACATGGAAATTCCACAGATAGATTATTGGAATGTAATACGCATTCTCTCCATAGAGGGACGCATCCTGCTAATTTGATGCCGGAAAAGCATCAGGCGCAGGTTGGCAATAACAGCAACTTCAACAACAACAACTTTGATTTATATAGCGCCCTCCACGCCAGACGGCGTCTCAGAGCGCTTTACAGTAGCGGATCCCGGGACCGAGCCAGGGGCAGGAAGATGACCAAAAGCTCGGTCGAAGAGAAAGGTCTTCAACTGTGACCTGAAACTGGAAAGAGAGGGGGCGAAGCGAGTGAGGAAGGGAGTTCCAGAGCCTCGGGGCGTAGTGGCTAAAGGCACGGCCGCCGAGGGTGGAGCGGAGGATTCGGCGGTCATGGAGGAGGCCAGACCCAGAGGAGCGAAGGCAGCGGGTGCTGGGTTGGGGGGAGAGGAGGTCAGAGAGATAGTGGGGTGCAGAGGAGTGGAGGGAATTGAAAACAAGGATGAGGATCTTGAAGTCGATCCTCTCTGGGATAGGGAGCCAGTGAAGTCTGGCAAGGACTGGGGTGATGGGGGAGTGGAACGGGTGAGTATGCGGGCGGCAGAGTTTTGGAGTAGCTGGATTTTGTGGATTGTGATGGAGGGGAGACCGGAGAGGAGGACATTGCAATAGTCCAGCCGAGAGGTGACAAAGACGTGGACCAAGGTTTCAGCGGCTTTTGAGCTGAGGTATTGCCAGAGACAGGCGATCCGTCGGAGGTGGAAGAAGGCATGCTGGTAACAGACCGGATGTGGGGAAGGAAGGACAGTTGTGGGTCGAACCTGATGCCTAGGTTGTGCACAGGTTCGGAGAGTTTTAGGGGCAGGCCAGGAGGTGGTGGAGGTGAGAGCCGTGTGAATGGAGAGGTTGACGAGAGCCAAGAAGTATGGCCTCTGTCTTGTCGACATTCAGCTGCAAGAAATTTGTGCTCATCCAGCCCCTGATGTCTGAAAGGCAGGCTGACAGAACATCAGGGGACTGGAGGTTGCAAAGTGAAGTGGAGAAATAGAGTTGGGTGTCATCCGCGTACATGTGGAAGTGTGCCCCATGTCTGTGGATGACGTCCCCAAGAGGGAGCGTGTAGATGAGGAAGAGGAAGGGGCCAAGGATGGATCCCTGGGGTACCCCACAGGTAACTGGATAAGAGCGGGAGGAAAAGCCGTTTGTGGAGATGTACTGCTGACAGTCTGTGAGGCAGGACTCGAACCAGGCGAGTGCGGTCCCACTGAGGTGGATGACGGAACGACGTCTCAGAGCACTTAAATTTGGGGACCCCAGAGTGTGCATTGGGATATTGCTGGAGTCTAACCAGCTAAAACTGCAGAGCTTATCATTGATATTGCATGTATGGCAAAGAACTTCCAATAGCTACAGCATCAGAGGTTGTGAGTTCGGGGAATACACGAATCACAGCAATCCCTGTTGAGTTTTAAATAAACATTCATGTCTTTTTGACAATACAGCAAAGATACCTCCTTGAGATATGCATTGGCCTCCCACTGAAGACCTGAGTTTGACTTACAGAGTTCTTTGCGGTTTGTAGCGTAAATAATTCATCTTCTTTGGATGCTTCCCCTCTTGGGTATGTGTTTGCTGGTGTGAGATTGGTGAGCTGCCTAAGTGAGCTTGGCATGTTTTTATAGCAAGAAAACTAAAATCAGATGGTAGAAGTCAGTACTCTCGGACTACAGTACTCTTCACAATGAGTTTATTTTATGACAGTCTGAACTTTCATTCCATAAAAACAGCACTCCCTTTTTTTTTGCCTTCTTCTGTCAATGCCTGCCTCACCATCAGCGGGAGGGTTGGAGGGAATTTACATTACAAGTTATCAACCTGTCAGATTTCAAGCCAACTTCATAAATATACTTTCATCATCAAACGCATTCCAATCCTTTCAGAAATAGCTGGATTGCAGCACACAGACATTTTATGTCTCCATTTAGAAACGGTGACACTACCAAATTACGTTTAGATAGCTCTCTTCATATCATAAAGAAGTCGCAGAGTGCTGGACTATCAGGAATTTTAAACCCAAGCTGTGAGTTGGGGTCAGGAGAGGTGGGGGATGCAGTGGGGTTGAGGGTGGCAGGATGGCCAAAGGGACCGGTTTAAGTCAAAGGCCTTTAAACAGGACTTGAAGGACACAGGAGAGTGGGTGAGGTGGAAGGATTGTGGGATAGAGTTCCTGAGTGTGCCAGTCCAAGATACTGAATGCCCGACCACCAGTGATGTAGGAAGCATGGGGAACCTGAAGCAGGCCAGTGTCTGTCGAGCAGAGGGAGCAGAGAGGCTGATACGGGGTTAGGTAGTCGCAGACGTAGGGGGGATCAATACCACGCAGGGCTTTGAAGGTAAGAACAAGGATTTTGAACTTGATTCTCTGAGTGATGAGGAACCAGTGAAGCCTGGGTAAGGGTGAGGATGATTGGTTCTCGGAGGCTGGTGTGGGAGAGAATAACAGCTGCAGAGTTCTGATGAATCTGCGGCTTGTGGAGGGAAGAATTGGGAAGTCCCGAGAGCAGGCAGTTGAACTCAATACAGTAACCCCCAGCTCTCAGAACTCTGGGATCCAGCAGTTAAACCTTGCCGAACTGGGCCTGAAACCTAAAAGTTAAAAGATAATTTCCGTAGGCCCAAATTGTCAGTGCGCATGTAGAATATCCTAGCAGCCTAACTCCCAGCGTGTGGCAACATTGCATTCAGCAGCCTCATTGTCCTTTCCTAGCCTTCACAGTGGCAGGAATATTGGCTTTGACTCAGATTGTTTGAATCCTGCAAGCAGAAGACAGCTTCACACAATGACAACGTTGATACAGAAATGACATCTTCCAGCAATGTAATTACACTGAGCTGGAAATTCCAACTCGCCAGACCAGATCTCTCTCTCCTGCATTCACATTAGTCTGGCAAACCAAGGTTGAAGTCTTTAATGGTTTAAGTCATTTACTGGTTTGTCAATGAGCACATAATTTACCTTCTGAGTCAATAGTTGAAATACTATCCTGATTTTAGTCTTACTTAACCGCTGACATTTCGGTTAAACATTCCGGGAGTAATATTGACAATGAAAAGAACATCCCAAAGAGTTTCACTGGATTTCCTCTGTATTGTAGAGTAACTGTGTACCATTGAATTGTAGAAATTTAGACCAGACAAGGGGGTCATTTGTCCCATTGCTTCAGCATCACCTCACAGCACAATATGCAAGTTCAATCCCACTGCCATGCCGTATTCTGATAGGCCTCTATCCTTCCTGCCTACTTCCCCCCTGAAACCCACTATGGTCTCTACACCACTAGTTGGCTGAGCATACCCTGTCCCAACATCTCTCTGAGTGAAAACATTTCACCAAAGTTCTCCTTTTGCTCTTGTGGGACTATCTGATAACTACCTGCTTGTTGGTCTTCCCAACTCTTCTCTCCACAAGCTGCAGATCATCCAAAACTCTGCAGCTTGTGTCGTCTCCCGAACCAGGCTCCCTAACTCCATCACCCCCACTCTTGCCCGGCTCCACTGGCTCCCCATTCCCCAGAGCATGCAGTTTAACATCCTTGTCCTCGCCTCTAAGGCCCTGCACAGCCTTGCTCTTCCCTATTTCTGCAACCTGCTGACCCCTCTGTTCGGTCAGCAGGCTGTGGCCTGCTTCACATCCCCCGCCAGGTCCATCCCAGCATTGGCAGTCAGGTCTTCAGCCTTTCTGTCCCCACACTATGGAATTTCATCCCACATTCCCTTAGCCTCACTTCCTCCATCAATGCACGTATCAAACCGTTCTCTTGAACAGAACCTTTGGGCTCCCTCCTACCCTCCCTGCCTTCCATCATTCCCCGATCCCAACGCCAACTCAGGTCCCAATCCAACTATCCAGTGCCATGGGACGTGCTCCCAATGTGAAAGGTACTAAACAAATATAATTTTGTATTGTATAGTTAAGTCTCCTAGACACTAAACTTCCCATAACTCAACCCATGCCCTCCAAAAAAAAATGCAAATCCATGGTGGAAATAGCTGCTCCCTATTTAAACTGTCAAAAACCCTCATTATTTTATATTTGTAGGCAAACCTGAACATAATGGGAATATCTCAATGGGAAAATGGGAAATAACAGGGTTGACATTGTTAATGTCACTACACAGAATCCTGATCAGGATTTCAGGCTAATAGGTTTCTCGAGTTTGAAAATTCCATAGCTTAAATTTTTTTTACATTTTAATTCTTTTTAAATACGTATTGCACTTTTCTCCTTTAGCCCCTAAAAATAAGAAGATTCAAATAATTTGATGGAATAAATTCCACAGTGTAATTGCAGTATTCTCTAACCTTTCAAAAAATGTTCCCACTCTCCTGACGATAGCACCAGCCACAAAAATCTTTTTGTGGAAAACTGACTGAATTTTCACAACAACCACCCACTACGCATCTGTTATGAATTGAAATTCTGGACATGGAAGAATAGGAAATGTTGAAAAGTTATTCAGACAGATGTGCCGTCTGAATAAAAAAAATTGCATAATATTAATAAAGGTAATAAATGCAAACTGTGGTAAACAGCTTAAGGGGCAGTTTAAAATATTTAAGGATGCTTCATTAGAGCTAATTGTTTATTTCTTTAGACCAATTTCATTATCTTTGTTTGAGGCATGTGTTGAATCGTTCCCTACACCTGTGTTCATTTTCCTGTTTCTGGTTTGAGTCATCAAAACATTTACCAGGAAGATGATCTGCACACATCAGTGAGGTGGCAAGCTAAGCTACCAGCAGGTGGAATTAATATAGACTAGATTTGGAGGGGAAAGGGGAAAGTATGAGCTGAGGCCAGGGTTGATGAGAAGAGTCTCGTGGTTAGGGTGAAGGGATAAATGGTAACAATAGGTTTTAATTTGCTAGATTTGCAAACAAAATCACAGTTTGCGTCGCAATTTGTGGCTTGCAAATGCGAATTTGACTGAAATCTGGAAAAATTCTGGAGAATACGCAGACAGGAAGTGGCTAGCTGGTTTTTGGCCAGCCCTTTTCAGACTTTGCTGACTTAGGACTCCTGATTCACGTCATGGATTTCACAAGCAAGAAACTATCCAAATAATACATCACCTCACATGCAAAGAAAAGGATACAGCCAATGCCATGGTATTAGAGGAGAGGGTAGGAGAAATTGATAGAATAATTATAACCAGAGAGGAAGTTCTAAAAAGGTTGACGTCGCTCAAGGTGGATAAGTCACCTGGTCCGGATGGGATGCACCCTAGGTTACTAAGTGAGGCATGGGAGCAAATAGCAGGGACTCTGGCCACGATCTTTCAATCTTCCTTGGACACAGGGGTCGTGCCAGAGGACTGGAGGATAGCTAATGTTACTCCCTTGTATAAAAAGGGGCAGAAGGACAAGCCTGGTAACTACAGACCAGTCAGGCTAACGTCGGTAGTGGGCAAACTTCTAGAGTCCATAATCAGGGACAAGGTAGATCTTCACTTAGAAAGATATAGGCTAATAAAGGACAGTCAACATGGATTTGTTAAAGGCAAATCTTGCCTTACAAATCTGATATAATTTTTTGATGAGGTAACGGAATGGGTGGATAATGGTAGCGCAGTTGATGTAGTTTACATGGACTTTCAAAAGGCATTTGACAAAGTGCCACATGAGAGACTTATTATGAAATTAAAGGCCCATGGCGTAAAAGGGACAGTGGCAGCATGGATCCACAACTGGCTGCGAGACAGAAAGCAGAGAGTTGTAGTGAGCGGTTGTTTTTCAGATTGGAGGGAAGTGAGCAGTGGTGTGCCACAGGGATCGGTTTTGGGACCATTGCTGTTTGTAATCTACATCAATGATCTGGACTTGGGTGTAGGGAGTACAGTTTCCAAGTTTGCAGATGACACTAAGTTAGGGAGAATAGTAAATAGTGAGGAGGATAGTAGCCATCTGCAAGAGGATATAGACAAATTGGTAAAGTGGGCAGACACATGGCAGATGAAGTTTAATGCAGAAAAGTGTGAGGTGATGCATTTTGGGAGAAGAAATGAAGGGAGGCAATATAGGCTAGATAGTACAATTTTAAATGGTGTGAAGGAACAGAGAGACCTGGGGATTTGTGTTAGTGACTCGTTGAAGGTGGCAGGACAGGTAGACAAGGCTGTTAAGAAGGCATATGGGATACTAGGCTTTATAAATAGGGGTATAGAGTACAAAAGTCAGGAAGTGCTGACTAACCTCTATAAGACTTTGGTGAGGCCTCAGCTGGAATACTGTGTTCAATTCTGGTCACCACTACAGAAAGGATGTGAAGGCATTGGAAAGGGTACAACGAAGATTTACTAGGATGGTGCCAGGATTGAGGGACTTCAGCTATGAGGAGAGGCTAGATAGGCTAGGGTTATTCTCTCTGGAGCAGAGAAGATTGAGGGGAGACCTAATAGAGGTATATAAGATCATGAGGGGTTTCGACAGGGCAAATAGAGAAAAACTATTTCCACTCGTGGGCGAATCTGTGACTCGTGGTCACAGATTTAAAATAGTTTCAAGGCGAAGTAGAGGGGAGCTGAGGAGAAATGTTTTCACTCAGCGAGTTGTTCGAATCTGGAATGCATTGCCTGAAAAGGTGGTGGAGGCTGATTCGATAACAACTTTTAAAAGGGAATTAGATCTTTGTTTAGGGAGAACAGGTCTATTAGGCTATGGGGAGCGGACAGGGCAGTGAGATTGAATCGCTCTTTTCAAAGAGCCGGCACAGACTAGATGGGCCGAATGGCCTCCTTTTGTGCCATAAAATTCTATGAATCTATGAATCTATGAATACAATAAATCCAGTTTGGAAAATCACAAGTTAAATAATAATAATCGTCATAATTCACCTTGGGAGGATGTCTCAAAGTGGTTTGCAGGATTTACTGTTAAGTTTTGTGACAGTGTATTTCGGTAGTTGAACAAAAGTTAAACTCCAAAAGAATCTTTGGTCTATTATGTCATTCTGTGTTTATAAATGGGAGTTTTTATTTATGAAAAGCTTGTTATTTTACCAATTTTCATGAGGTAGGTGGCAAAAGGATCAAATGGAGGAAATGCTCCCTTGGACAATAACTTCTAATGCTTTATACTTATGCAAGCAGCATCGAAAATAAACAGAAAATTAGAATTGTTTGCGGCCAGTGAAAATATTGATGTTAGCGGCATCACAGACATATAGCTTGGGGGCAGAAATTGTAACATGATAATCGTGGTGGACTTGATTGCATAGAATTAAAGCAGTAAAACCAGGGGGAAGGGGGAAAGAATACACAAGACATTTAATAGATTATATTTGCTGCTTACCATTCCGTTAAACTGGTTAAATAACTTGGATATGGTTACAAGTGAGGCTCGAATGGTCATTGTGTGCTTAGATATGGCACTGTAACAATAGGTAGGATCAAGAATAATAATGCGGAGGTGGCTGAACTTTGGAGTGCAAATTTTGGAGTGTAAATGGGATTCTAGAAAGGATTAAGAGGGAAGCAGGACAGGCAAGTAAAACAACAACAGTGGAAAAATGCCTTAATGCTTCATTAACTATATTTTGCTGCATTACTAAAATATGAAATGCTAGTTTTTGTTTGGCATCCCAGAGGAGGTAATGGGTTCTCTTTGAAGCTGAGCTCATGCTTAGTAACCGAATATCAGAATTAAGTTAACTTTCTGTGGCAGTCTGGTTTTTATCTAGGCAGGTCTGTAAAATTCCAGGACATGGCTGATGACAGATCAGCATTAGCATGACTTGGCTGGCAGACCAGTCACTAGGCAGATCTTCTCCTTATAAACTCTCATTCTAAAGCCATAATAGTGGTCCTGGGCTAGACAAGAGGTGTCAATCTTATCAGACAGTGTTCACATCCTCGATGGGAATGTTTATATTATGGCATTCACAGAAACCTAGATCACCCGAGGTGACACCTTCCCCCTCACAGTGGCCCACCACCCAGCTATACCTCCCAACATGCCCCACACACAAACCACCGTGGCGGAGGTGTGGCACTCATCTCCAGGGCATCATTTGCCCTATCCCCCTAATCCTCCAATTCTTTCCCACATTTGAACACCTTACCCTCTGCCACCCCTCCCATCTCTCACCCAAAATACTCATTTACCGCCCCCCAAAATCCTTCCCCACCTTCATCTCCGACATCCCTATCCTCAGCTTCCCTCTGCCTCTGCTCCGATTGCCTCATAGTCCTTGGTGACTTCAACCTCCATTTCAACCCGTCCAGCTTCACCTCCTCAGACTTCTCTCTCCTCTCTCAACCTCTCGCTCTACATCCATTTCGCCACCCACATTCACGGCCACCCACTTAACCTGGTGATCACCCAGGGCCTCAGTGTCTCGGATATCACCATCACTGACAAGGCAATTTCTGACCACCATTTCATCTCCCTCAATGCCTCTATCTCTCTCCCCATTGCCTCCATAGCTACTACCATTTTCTACCGCCCATGGAAGACCTCCCTCACTGCCTTGGAGTCCTTCGAACTCCTCCCGCACTGACCCATCCTCTGCACTTAGTCTCCTCCACAACAACCTCTCTACTACACTTGATGCCTTTGGCCCCTTTACTTCCCGAACCACCTCTTGTTCTCAGACCTCACCCTGGTTCACCAGCCACCTCTGCTTGCTCAAAGGCCAGGTGTGGGCCACCAAATGCACTTGGTTCAAATCCAGCCTTACAATCCACCAGCATATCTGGTTGGACCGCATCAAAACCTATTAGTCTGCTCTGGCCTCCGCCAAATTTGTCCTTTTACTCTAGGATTATTCCTGGAGCTGAAGGGCAACCCTAAGCTCCTGTTCTCCACCACAAACCGGCTCCTCCGCCCTCCCTGCCATGCCTTGCTGATTCTTTCCTCCAATTCCTTCTGTGAGTTGATGCTGTATTTCCTTGAGTCCAAAATTGAGGGAATCTGCTCAGCTGTCACCCCCCTCTCCAACTTACACCTCCTCGCCACTTCCCCCCACACACGCCAAATACTACCCATCCCTCCTTCTACACCTTTGAACATGTCTCCCCCTCCTCGGTCATCACCACCACATCCACCATGAAACTCACCACATGCTCCCTGGACCTGCTCTGAAGCACCCTGAGACGCTGTCCGGCATGGAGGGCGCGATATAAATTGAAGTTGTTGTTGTTGTTGTTGTTGTTGACCCCATCCCCACCCCTCTCCTTACCTCCCAGCACCACCTCCTTGCCCCTCTGTTTGCTGACACGATCAACCTGTTCCTTTCATCTGGCATCAGTCCCATACCCCTCAAAACAGCAACTAACACCCCCACTCAGGAGAAACCTTCCTGTAAGGTATCACCGCTCTCCAACTACCGGCCCATCTCCAACCTCCCTTTTCTGCCAAAGTCCTTGAAAGAGTTGTTTTCTTCCAGCTTCACTTTTTCCTCTCATCTTAATCCCTCCACGAGTCAGTCTAATTGGGCTTCCGTGCTGATATCTTGACCATTTGTGACCAGGGCTCCCTCTGTCTCCTCCTCATTCTCCGCTGCCTTTAACACCATGGGCCATTCAATGCTCCCCCACCATCTCTCCTCAAACCTCAACCTTCAAGGTTCTGTCCTCCAATTTGTGTCTGCCAACGACTTTGTGTCTGCCTGCCTGTCCAATATTGGGTCCTGAACAAGGGACAACTTTCTTCAGCTAAATGTCAGCATGACTGAAGCCTGCCTGATTGGCTTGTGTCCTTCTCGATCATGCCTTCTGCCCTTTTCGATCATGCCTTCTGCTGCCCTCCCACCTCTCTCCCTACCCTGCTCCATACTTGATTGTTCAGTGCCTTGGGACATCCCCCCGACTTGAAAGGTGCTCCATAAATGTAATTTTGTTGTTGTTGATAATGTCAAGCTATGCAGTTTTAGCTGGTTAAACATCCACTTTCCCGAAACATTCCCTAACCTTGGATTTTGGCAACGTAATACTCTCCATCAGGTAAGCAAAATGCACCCGTGCAGGAGAAAGTGCTCATTGAAATTCAGCTATAGGAACATTTCGATGTATAGGTGACATACATATGTGCAACTCTCAGACTGGTTTACTCTTAAGCACAGGGATTGATTTCTGTATGCATCAGACACCTGGCTGATGATAAACGTGGACTTAGAGGTTTCCACTTAGCAAAGCCAGCTCATTCATTGTTTCCCCAAATCCTTACCAGCCATTCAGATGGAGAGCATTTTTTCAGGAAACCACATTAACAATTTGTGGTGCCCCAGTGCTTTTCTGAATCTGAGTAATTGTTTGGGAAAGCTCTGACCTGTTGTTGAATGAAACATGGTACTTCAATTTCATTGCTACAGATGAGATATTCTGTTTATTCTGTCATCTTTCAGATCCTCGGCATCATTTATGGTAATTCATACTGTCTGTCTTATTTGCCAGAAACCAACTGGGGATTGTCACTCAGTAGACTTGCATGGATTACGTCAGAATTGTTGGTTCTTCAGTCTGGATGTCATTACCACATCCACTGCACAGAACCTGCTGTTTATCTGAATCTCACTGCAGGCCAACAGAAAGAACACAAAACGGGCTAACCCCTTGAACTCCACAGTGTATATTACAAGAAGGAATAAGCGATACATGGAAGTGATTTTAAGGTTGTAATCTTATCTTCTGGTTCAGAAGGTGATTCTAAGATGCTGGAGTTTTAAGTTTAATGCTGTCATTTGATCCCACGTATGAAGTTACTGCCTTGTAATCATTCCCAGGTACCTATCATTCTAGATTAAAATATAGACTGTTCTCTTTCACTTTGCAGTTAACATGTTCCTTAATTCCTGTTCATTTTCAGCCAGACTTTATTTTCCTCACCAAACAGGGTAATTGATCTAAAAAACAAATATTTAAAAAGCGAACTGTCTGCAAACGCAACACCTGGACGTAGTTTTGCTTATGTGATGAAGGAAATTATTTGCAAGATATACAACTGGGCGCTGAGTCTCAAAAAACGTTTTAAAGAGAAAACCTTAGGCACAGCGGAAACAACTGATTTGTGCCAAGTTATATTGATCCACATCAAACAGACAGGAGGATTATGGCAATTCTCTCACACATTTCATGCTGAGCTGTGTTTCCCAAAAAGAAGCTTGCATATTGAGTATTCTACTCGCCACCTGGTGAGGGATCAAACTCTCGCTTATCAGTACTCCACAGCACAGAACACAAACGATCAAACACGGACTCACCTAGTCTTGTGCAATTGTTCAGGTGGGGGTGGGGCGGAGGGATTGGCTGGGGGCCACTTCTAACCTGCAGTCGGCCACTGAGGTTAATGAAGGATGAGCTGACAAGTTGCAAACATCAAATGATAAGAGAATATTGCACACAAAATGCACAGTTACTGCACTTATATAATACTCCTTGAATGCATTTGAAATAGCGTCTTATCATGTTTTTGAAACATCTCAAAGTGCTTCAAGGAATATACTGTAAAGTGAATTTACTGTATATTATGTGGGTGAAACACAGCAACAAATTGTGCACATCTATCAGTGACTCACAAACTGTCATGGATTGAGTGACCAAATTATTTTTAATTTAAAGGGATTATTACCCCAGAAAAGCGATCCACTATCAACTAACAATATATCCTGTGAAGTTCTTTGGGGCATCCTCCTGACATGACAGGTACTATACCAAATATAAGGATTATTATTATTTAAGTAAATTTAACCCTAATATGTTGGATCAGCTCAGAACATGTTTGAAGAGGATTACGAAATTTTAAAAATAAAATTGATCAATAAACTGTTGGAATACTGTACAAATGTTCCTTTAAAAACGTTTTCTCTTTAAAATGCAAATCTGAAATAATTTCTGAAGTAGAAATGCCAATTCTGTTTATTATTCCAACTTGGAAAACGGTCTATAAATATTTTTTGCAAGAATGTCTGGTAACAGAACATGGTTTCAACAAGGTAACAGAAAGAAATGAAGACATAAAAGATTAATAGCAATAACTATTTAAATTCTATCTGTGAGCTGAAATCATATATGTTCGGAGCCGGTTTATTGTCCAAAACTAGCCAACCCATTTCTGATACTGTATAAAAATTCTGCAGGAAATCTTTGCAAGGGAATACAGCAAGGTAAGGAAACTTCAACAAATTCCAATTGGAAAAATACCAATGAAAGTTTAATGATACAATTGTGCTCACATTCATAATACAAAAATACTGTTTTGTTGGAAATTATAGAAATTCTATTATTTCTTTTTTTTATACAGCATTTATGAGATTGTCCAGTCTGGGCTTCAAATTATATTTGTCTAATAACAGTTTAAACATACAGTATTTAGCGAAGTAACAGAATATTTCCTTTAAAACAAAGTTACACTCTTTACAAAAGCAAAAAAAAATCGAACGCTTCTAGTCATTATTTTTATCCATCACAGATAAACAAAGTATTCTTGCATTTATATTTGAAGATTTAAGAAAACATTAATACAAATTGCAATTGTATAATTCCATTGCTATAATGAATATTATTGGAGAAACATTTAAGTCACAATGACCTTATGAAGTTGACATCACCTAGTATGTAGTCATTAAATTCCAATATAGACTTTTAGAAACAAATATTCCCTACTGAAAAATTGCCAACAGTTTGGCTAGAGGAAATTATTATCAGTTCATGAAGACCATGGCAAATGTGGTGCAAGTGTGCTCTAACTCACGACAGTGATTAAAGCTGATCCAATGGACACCCCCATGTGTTATAAAGGCTTGAATGATTTGAATGGATTTGTTCATGAATGACTTTTTTTCTTATTTTAATGAACAATGCGTTTTCTTCATGAAAAATAAAGAAACAACTTCTTATTCCCTAGATATGGAATTTGTCTGCTTTCAGTGACATATGAATTAGCCTATAAGGTAATTTCAGATAACTTTGAAAATGTTGAAGTTAACTATGTATAGATCTGTATCTGTTGTAACTACTCTTACAACCAAATGATCCAATATGGAATGTAGATTCACAGACAGACAGACATTTTGTCTTTATCTGATTCAGCTGGGAGGACTCCTTTTGGGAGGACTAAGTAGTTTTAGTCTTTCTCTCCCTGTGGCTCTATCTCTCATGGTCATCTCACTATCTCAGTCTTTTTCTCAATTTGTCTCTGTCTCTCCCACAAAACACACAGTCACTACACGTTATAATATAGTCTCTCACAGTCTGTATCTCTCAAGGTGGATAGGGTATACGATAGGAGATTTTTCAGAGATCACCCAAAAAATATTTACCCATGACACAGCCAGTTTAAAGACTACTCTATTGAGGTATAAATCATGCCTCTATGTCAATCAATTATTGCATGATTGGCAGATAAACTGATACACAGACACATTGTCATTTTATTAGTATAGATACAGTATCCCAATGTGATTTCATGCTATTTTTTCACTCATAGGAAAGATTGCTTAATGCACTGTATTCAGTCTTAATTCAGCACTGTGTGGACAATTGCACAGGATTGTTGGTAATGAATGCACTGTAAGTTATATTTCTGTCATCAAAATATTGTACATTTTGGCACCTAGCACACAGTTTCAGGTATGTGCTGGTGTAACCTGTACACTGGTAGAACTGTGGACTGAGGCCTGAAGTCAGAACAGGAGCAGATTATGCTCAAGAAATGGAACACAAGCTCTGTACATCTATCCAATGTTGATTGGGCATATCTGACCACAGTGCAACAAGAAGAAAAGTAGAACTTGAAAGTAAACATGACAAGAGAAAAGAGGCAGGCAAGAGAATTATGGTCTTGGTATATCTAATCTGAAAGCATGAGTGGCCAGCATTGCATCATGCTTTGTAAATTATACCCATCAGTTTGCACTGGCAGCATACAATTCAGCATACAATGTAGTAGCTGCCTTCAAAACTATGGATGATGGGGTGGATTGTTGAGAAAATGCAACACATGATGTGTTATCAGTGACAAAGTTGATTGACGGGGTGAAGTACAGGCACTACTTGTGTCACAAGACGATTTTGCCACGCAATATTTGTTCCACTAGTGATTTTCACATGCCAACGTCACTGGAGGAAACAAACTCTTCACAATTGTTTTCATTTAATTCTTTAACCAAAGAAACTCATGGCGAATGCCATGGGACTCAAAGAATGAAGATTCATTCATTGCTAATATAAACCGTGGATATTTGTGTGTACTTTTTCAACCATGTTTTGAACAAAAATGTATATTAAACAATATAAATTTTGCAGAGTCTTCATTACGAAAGTACACTAAAGGTACAATCTGAAATACATTTTGTGTCTGTGTTTCTCAAGAGTCTGAGATGGGTATATTTTCTCTCAACCAATCATGGACGTCAACTTTAAGCTTCTCCTTCCAATTCAGCAGATCTTTTGCAAGTTCTAAGAGCTTGTCAGTGGCTTTGCGGTCCCCAAGTTCAACAATACTGTTAAGAAATACCTGAAGCTGTGGAATGAGCAGATGGAGGTGGGAATTAGTTGAAACATGGTAAGTGGCATTTACAGTTTGAATAATAACTTAAGTCCTGATTAGACCTGTGCAGCAGGTCTAATCAAAGTCACAGTCACGTATATACTAGCTGAGTTCCCGGCTCAATCACATGGTTTTGGCCTAATAATAGACAGGGCAGAGGTCATGTTCCGCGCCCTTCCAACCCCCCAGAAATGGATATCAATTCCAAAGTAGACTCACATAATAATAATCCTTGCATTTGATATAGTGCTTTTTCCACATCTTCTGGATGTCTCAGAGTGCTTCACAGAATATGCTGTAAAGTGAATTGACTGTATATTTGTGGGCGAAACACGGTAGCCACTTGCACACAGCAGTGTCCCACAAACAGTCATGGATTAACATGGCTGATTTTTAAAAAAATTTTATAGGTATTTTTATTATGCGTGTGGAGTAACGAAACTTGTCCAAGGTTTCGCCCCACCTGGAAATGAACCCAGATTTCTCACTTGTAAGGCGAGTGCTGTAACCACTGAGCTACAGGACTCCATGTAATATACCACATACTATAAGCAAATCCAAGCTCAGTCATGGGCCCTTATAATGAGCTTCTCTTGTAAGTGTAATTTCCAGCAGGGATGATTGGATAGTGGCCAAAAGCTGGCACCTGGAGCAAACCCACCACCTCCAACAAATATATGGCTAAAACCCTTGGCTGCTTGGACTGGAGAAATACTGAGCAGGAATCCGCTTCCTGGATATTCACTTCACAGTAGACACTTCAACTGCTCCAATACTGTATTATTTTTTCCAATGATTGAATTGAAAAAAATCCCATTAAAATGTTAAAATCACATTGTAAATCTTCACTTCATTCTGCATGTTCAACATGTGAACATAGCACATAGCCTCAGCACAGGCCTGCCAAAGCTGACAGTGCTTTCAGAGAAATCTTTTTCCATAAACTCCACATAACAATCCTTTTGTAAGCAGCTATTTGTTCTATTTGTTTGTGTGGAGAACTAACAATCCTCCATTCTTTGTTAGTTTACAACATTCAGCATTTTCCTATACTGAATGTAGCTATCACCACTGACACTGGTATAGTTTTACCTTCCACATGATTACTTCCTTCAAAGCTAATTCAGCTCTTCTGTTTCCTATGAGTTGCTCAATTTCCCGCTACTTCAGAAGCTACATCTTTTTCTATGACTTTCCACCTCGTGGTCCAATCTCCATCGTCAATTTTAAATTCTTAAATTCAGTCCAATCTGTCAACTGGTTTACCACAATTTGTAAGAAGAACTGATTTCTAAATCAACTTGATTTTAAGAATTCAACAGTTCTGGACAAGTTGTTGTTCCATCTTAATTATAAGCTGCTCCATGACTCCTGCTCAACCCTCCTTACTATTTGTGGCCGGGCTTTTAGGCTCTCTGCCTCCACTATCTGGAACTCCATCCAACAGTCTCTTCATCTCTCTTCCTCCTTCGCCTCCTTCAAGACCAGTCTCAAGACGCTCCTTTTCGATCGTGCCTTCAGCCACCCTCCCACCTCTCTCTCTCCCCTCCCCACCCTACTCTACCCTGCCCTGCCCCCATGCTCATGTCCCGACTCTTGACTGTTCAGTGCCTTGGGACATCCTCCTGACATGAAAGGCGCTCTATAAATGTAATTTTGTTGTGATTTTTGTCATAGATAAAAGGGTTCGACCAATCTGATTAACTAAGATCTCAATAAACAGTTTTTCCTCCCACTCTCACCTGTTTCCCTGTGTGGTACCCCAAGAATCCATCCTTGGCCCCCTTCTCTTCCTCATCTACAAGCTCCTTCTTGGGGATGTCATCCGCAGACATGGGGCACACTTCCACATGTATGCTGATGACACCCAACTCTACTTTTCCACTTCACTTTGCGACCCCCAGTCCCCTGATGTTCTGTCAGCCTGCCTGTCAGACATCAGGAGCTGGATGAGCGCGAACTTCCTGCAGCTGAATGTTGACAAGACGGAAGCCATACTCTTTAGCTCTCATCAACGTCTCCATTCGCAAGGTTCTCACCTCATCCACCTTCCCGGCCTGCCCCTAAAACTCTCCGAACCTGTGCGCAACCTTGGCATCAGGTTCAACCCCCAACTATCCTTCCTCCCCCATATCCGGTCCCTCACCAGTACCACCTTCTACCACCTCGGACGGATCGCCCGTCTCTGGCAATACCTCACCCCCAAAGCCACTGAAACCTTGGTCCACGCCTTTGTCACCTCTCGGCTGGACTATTGCAATGCCCTCCTCACTGGTCTCCCCTCCACTACAATCCACAAAATCCAGCTAATTCAAAACTCTGTCGCCTGCATACTCACCTGCACTAAGCTTCGCTCCCCCATTACCACAGTCCTTGCCAGACTTCACTGGCTCCCTGTCCCTGAGAGGATCGACTTCAAGATCCTTACCCCTGTCTTCAAGTCCCTCCACTCCTCTGCACCCCCCTACCTCTCTGACCTCCTCTCTCCTCAAACCAGCACCCGCTGCCTTTGCTCCACCGGGTCTGGCCTCCTCCATGTCCCCTCAATCCTCCGCTCCACCCTCGGTGGCCATGCCTTCAGCCACTACGCCCTGAGGCTCTGGAACTCCCTTCCTCACTCCCTTCACCTCGCCCCCTCTCTTCCTAGTTTCAGATCACAGCTAAAGACCTTTCTCTTCGACCACGCCTCGGTCACCTTTTTACCCCTGCCCCTGGCTCGGTCCGGGGATCCGCTTCTGTGAAGCGCTCTGAGATGCCGTCCGGTATGGAGGGCGCTATATAAATCAAAGTTGTTGTTGTTCTAAGATAAGCGAACAGGTTGCAGGAGGTACTAGCCGTGCGACACAGCCATGCAAACGACCTAATGCATTTACATTAGGTCACAGAGGTAGAGTAGGATGAGGCTGTAGAGGGATTTGAATCTGAGGTACAGGATCTTGTGAATTATAACATTGGATTTGATGGTCATAAGGCCATCTCAACACATGACAAGCTCTTATCTGTCCATACCTCTTGGAGTTGAAATTCAGATGAAATCATGTTTATTACACCATACAGTAGTAATTTCAGATGAGAGAGGAAGTCATCGGTTCTATAAAGGAAAAGGAAAAATGTTTTGAAAGATTAACACAATCACAGTTGTTTGAAAATTAAGTATTGTATATAAAGAGTTCTAAAAATTAAAACCAAAGCTTATTTTGAGAGTAATCAAGTTGCAGTGTGCGTACTGTCTCAAAAGGAGGTGGGACACTGCTGTGCAGATTAGCTGATGTGGTATTTGCAGGTATTATATTATAAAAAAAATAATAATATATAATAAAAAAAATAATCCTTGCATTTAATACAGCGTTTTTTTCACATTTTCTAGATGTCTCAAAGTGCTTCACAGAATATACTGTAAAGTGAATTGACTGTATTTGTTGGCAAAATGCTGCAGCCAATTGCACACAGCAGTGACCCACAAACAGTCGTTGATTGAAATGACCAATTTTTATTATTGTGTTTTTTTTGGGACGGATTATTATTAGTTGCGTGGAGTAAGGAAACTTGCCCATGTTCGCCCGGACCTGCCTGGATTTGAACTACAGGTCTCACACTTGTAAGGCAAGTGCTCTAACCACTGAGCTACAGGACTCCACAATAAGCATCAATGCCCAATGCTAGTCATAACAATGCTAGCAAAACAAAAGAGGGTGTTAAAACCAAGCAAGCAGACCAGAGAAATGGTGTGTCTGGGCATCAGATGATGTGGTAATGGTCACAGAAGAGGGGGATTGTGAAGGTGAGCTGTTATGGTCCGAAATTATCAAAATAATAAGAATCCTTGTATTTGGTAATTAGGCTTTTTACATTGGATGGATATCCCAATGCATTATGCAGGATTTTACTATGTAGTGAATTCACTTTGTATTTGAGGGTGAACGAAGCAGCCAAGTTGCAAACAGCAGTGTCTCACGAACAGCCATGGAATGAATGGTCCAATTTTATTGGATTTGTTGACCAGGGTACTGGGGATCTCTGTTCTAATAGTGAGATAGGATTTTTAATATTCACCTGAACAGGACCTCAGTTAACATCTCAGCTGATGACATACAGTGTCAGAATCAAGCATGATCCTGTACTCATTCAATACAGGTTCACTTTATAGGAGGGTCACTGTATAGCAATCAGAGCAGAGATTCCTAATTAATATTTTCTAACTCAGGGGTGCTGAGGTCAAATGTATCAACCTCTACTGTCACTGAGATCAGCTGCAACACAACAGATCAGAGATTGAATTTACTTAGGGCTTTCTAGTTGGATAAGGTTCCATACACCAACACAGTGACAGCCTAAAACATGATGATTTTTTTTTTTTTTTTCCCGCCATCTCAGGGATCGTCCGGGCGGGCGGCGAGGACAGGGAGTGGTTGCTGGACGATTGTTGGACGATTGTTGGTTATTGTTTGTTGCTGTTTTTGTTGTTAATATTATTGCTTTTGTTGTTTATTATTGTTTATTATTGTTGTTTGATTCCCCCCACCCCTGCCCCCATCTTCTTCTTCCCTCACTCCCTTTCCCCACTTTCTCTCCTCCCTTTTCTCCTTCCCTCCCTCTTCCCTCTTCCTGATCTTGCCCCCACCCATCTTTCCCTCCCTCTCTTCCTTACCCCCTTTCTCCCCCCTCTTCCTCCCTAACCCTAACCCATCCCACCTTTCCCTCCCTCTCCCCCCTTACCCTCTTTTCCCCCTGTCTCCCCTGGCCCCATTTTCACGATTGTTTGTGGGACACTGCTGTGCGCAATTTGGCTGCCGCGTTTCGCCCACAAGTATACAGTCGACTTTCCTGCCTTTCTTCCCCCTGCCTCGACCCCTCCCCTTTTGCTTCTTTGCCCCCTTTTGCCCCTAGTCCCACTTCCGTGACTGATTGTGGGACACTGCTGTGCGCAATTTGGCTGCCCACTAATACAGTCACTTTTCCTACTGTTCTTCATCCTGCCCTGATCCTTCCCACCCTGCTCTTGTCCTACCTAACTGTACAGCGCCTTGGGATGTCCTCTCGACGTGAAAGGCGCTATATAAATGTAAGTTTTGTTGTTGTTGTTGATTGACTATTTCAATTTCTTGTTGATTATGTTAGCCTACAAGACCAATTTGTCTTACAACTGAAGCAGCAGTGCCTTCTCCAAGGGGTAGCCTGAAGGCTTGTAAACCGAGGGCTCTAACCACTGAACTGCAGGACTCCACAAGATGGTGCAGAAATAAAGAAAATTCTGACTTACCTTCTGTGTTAATTTTGTTCCACAACATGTTTATATGTTAAGACTGAACTTAATTTTTTTTTCACAATTTGCAATTGTTGCATTTGATATAGTGCCTTATCAAATCGGCGAAACATCTCAACACACCTCACAGCATTAACTGTGAAGTGTGGTGACAGTGTTATTATTAACAGAATGATCTTACAGGCTATAACTACATGGAAATTTGGGCCCAGAATCGGGGAGTCTTCACTTCGCTAGAGTATTTTTGGAGAGGGTATTTTAGATGGTGCTGAACTGTGGAAGTTTCTTCAATTTTCTCTTAAAATTCTCCAATTTAGTTTCTTTCTTTCTTTCTTTCTTTCTTTCTTTCTTTCTTTCTTTCTTTCTTTCTTTCTTTCTTTCTTTCTTTCTTTCTTTCTTTCTTTCTTTCTTTCTTTCTTTCTTTCTTTCTTTCTTTCTTTCTTTCTTTCTTTCTTTCTTTCTTTCTTTCTTTCTTTCTTTCTTTCTTTCCTTCCCTCCCTCCCTCCCTCCCTCCCTCCCTCCCTTCCTTCCTTCCTCCCTCTTTCTTTCTCTCTTTCTTTATTGAAGAATTTTCCACAATTCTACATTGAAGAATTTTCCACAATTCTACATGGTATTAAATGATAAAAACCAAATAATTTTAGGATTAGATAAAATTTCGGGTCGCAGAAATGTACAGCTCAGTTTTATACCAGACGGTTGCTTTACAAACTGAGTCATCAGAGCCACTCATTCCCTGTGATCATGGACAACCCAATTTCTACACATCTATACTTACTTTAATTTAAGCTGTTCCCAGTTTGCTCGTATAAAGTTCCATGCTAAAAACTGACCAAAAGGATTTGCGGAAATTTCATTCAGAACCGTCAGATAATTTCCGTAAGAAATATTTTCTTCATTTATAGTATAAGATAAATATCTGTAAAAAGAAAAGATAAAAATATTATGCTATTGTTTGTTAGGGATATACATTTCACTCTGACAATTACTACTTGAGTGATGTCATTGCTTGTTACGTCCCCGACATGAAAGGTGCTCTATAATTGTAATTTTGTTGTTGTTACATGAATGGCATTCTGTGGGCATAATTAATAATAATAACTTACATTTATATAACAACCACATAAAATTACATTTGTATAGCCCTTTTGACATCAGGAGGACATCCCAAGGCACTGGATAGTCAAGGATTTGAAGGGCTGGGGAATAATAGCTTCAACGTAAAAAATAAATGCTTTATGAATATTATAGATTGAGCTCTTTAACAGCATTACATTAAAAAATTCTTGAGCCATCCGTTGGACCACATGAAAATGTTTAAAGGACCATTTGGGAAATGTAGCCAAACGATATTTGCACTGTTCTGTTTATACTCAAACTGCTCCTTAAGCCCCCACTCCAGGCTCTGGGGAGTGAGGCATGACAGGCTCTGGCTCTGCTATTCTTTAATCTGCACATTGTGTTGCGAATCACTGTGAACAGAACATTGTAAACTCAGCATGACTGAACTAAGCAATAACAATAATAAGCCTTGCATTTGGTATAGCACTTTTCACGTCTTCTAAACATCTCAAAACATATGGACGACTGAGTCTACGGCAAAACTACACGTGTCGCAATTCTTTCTGCGTGAGAATGTAAGGTGTGAAGTTTGTGGTGACAGTGACAGTTGCTCCCCTCAGAAAACTGATCCTGCAGCATGGACCACATTGTCACGTGTGCCAACGACAACAACACACTACAACAACACATTACATTTGGGAGGACTTCCCAAGGCGCTGGGTAATCAGGGATTTGGACCTGAGTTGGAGATTGGGAACAGGAGGGGTTGAGCACAGGGAGGGTAGGTGTCGGGAGGGTGACCAAGGCATGGTCAAAGAGGAAGGTCTTCAGGTGTGCCTTAAAAGAGACAACACATGTAATCGTTATTTTAAATGAAAAAGGGATTCGATAGGTTAGCTGCAGAGACCATTTCCTCTGTTGGGTGGGGGAAATCCAGAACAAGGGGGCATCATCTTAAATTTAGAGCTAGGACATTTAGCAGTGAAATCAGCCATGTGAGCATGTTGCAAGTTAGTACCCGAAAAATGGCGTTAACATTTTCTTTGCAAACAAGATAAAATCTCTAAAAGAAACAAGAGAAGGATGTTAGCATTATTATACATTTCTAACCACTTGTTCTTAGAAGGGGAAAAACTGCAGAAAAGCACAGAGTGAGAAGTGAGATATTCTACGTGTGAAGCTTTTACCTGCTTTTAGTTCTTATAATATAGGATTGTTTCTCTGTAGTCAATACCTTTTAAGAATCCATGGTTCTCTACTACAACTCATGCCTTTAAGTAATTTGGAACGTTCTTCTACAGAGGTTTTTTTTTCAGATTGGGCCCAGGCAAAATCCCAATCTTTTTCATTGCCCACTTTAATTGCTGTACAGTAAACCGTTTCCCTGATGTATTCTGGAATACTGGAAGACAAGAATATTGCGATTAATTAAGTTTTCACTTGGTGAGCGTCCTGAGCCACACAGTCTAAGGAGATGGAGAGCTTGAAATAAATTCTAAATGATCATTATGAAAAATATTTCTATGTGTATGGTGCTCATTTTAAAATGAATTGTACTGGATGGGTTGATGTGAATCAGGGAGGTGAAAACCAGAGATCAATAATCCTTGTATTTGATATAGCACCTTATCAGGTCTTCCAGAGATCTCAAAACTCATTACAGAATAATAATAATAATAATCATTCTTGCATTTGATATAGTGCTTTTCACATCTTCTAAATGTCTCAAAGCTTTTCACGTGTACTGTAAAGTGAATTGACTGTATATTTGTGGACAAAACACAGTAGCCAATTGTGCACAGCAATGTCCCACAAACAGTTGTGGATTGAAGTGACCAATCTATTATTGTTGTTTTGAGGGATTATTATCAGGTGTGCGGAGTAAGGAAACTTGCCCAGAGTTTCGCCCTGCCGAAAATCAAACCCAGGTCTCTCATTTGTAAGGCAAGCGCTCTAACCACTGTGCTACATGACTCCACAGGAGCTACAGGACTCCACAGAATATACGCAGAATACCACTGGGGTTGAAAATGCAAGATTTGCAAACTAGGGGACTGCTGCATTAATTATAATTTTTGGTTTGAGACTGAGACTGGCCTTTTGTAGAAAGTCAGAAGGTAAAATTCCGACTGCAAAGTGACTTTTACTGACCTTTGGCATTGCCTTAATATTGATTTCAACAAATTCATGTCATAACAGCTCAAATTCCCCCTCTTCTGCGACCATCTGATCTGCCTGTTCTTTGTCAATTTCATCCCCCCCCACCCCTTTATTAACACCTCTTCTCTCCAGCTTTGTTGCAATTTACCCTTTTGTTTCACAACATTAACACCTCTTTAATCCAGTGTTGGTGTATTAATTCATGCTGCAATGGATGGTAGAGTGAAGACCAGGGTCTAAAAGTGTGGCATTCAATAACCAATAACCATTCAATAGCCTTAATTACAACTCCCATTTTGTGTCTGAAATTGCAGGGATACAAGTACTGTAGACTGCCAAGGGCAGTTTGGTCTGCTTTGGTCAACATTTCCTCCACTGAAAAAAATGTCTCAAAACGAATACTTTCCTTCTTTTAGGAGCACTGCCATAATCTGACTATGGTTCCAAAGAGACCAGTAGACCTTCAGTAAATGATACTTCTTATGTAAGGCTAATGGTTGTTAACAGCTATTGAACTGGAGGGTATGGTGGTGGGTGTGGGGGGATGTTGAAAATCAATGCTAATACTATTTTCGTCTGTCATAGATGAACTGGTAGCAGGTTTACAGAGAATGGTGAAAGGAAGTTGGATAGGGAGCTCTGATTAATTTTCCCCTTTCTAGCCCAGGGCTATAAGGCTTATTGCAGTGTCCCTCCCCACTGTTCTGGGTGAGATTAATTAACCCAGTATAGAGCAGTGATTGAACCTAGGGTTTTGCCGCGCTCTATGACCGAGTGCTACACCACAAGGTACGTTTACCCACTGAGCTAGCAGATTTAGTTGGTGACAAATCTTTTTTAACAGATTATTTTTCATACAATGACAATAAATTCCTTGACCACAGTACAGCAGAATTCTGTTTATCTGTGACTCGATGAACCGGCACTTCCGTATAACCGGCACCCCCACAAAAAGTTCCCATTCGATAAACCGGAACTTATCAGGAACAATAGCGGTGGAGCATTTGTAAATGCATAAATAATAACATAATAACAGAATATTGTATTGGTACTTATTGTTAAAATTACTCTCTTGCGCTTCTCACCTTTACTAGTAGATGCTGCGCTTGAAGCCATGATGCTGCGGTTGAGGTTTATAGTCCAGCAATTATTTTTAAAATGGAGCACACCAAGTGGCTGAAAAAAACGGAGCGCGACTTTAAAGGCAAGCCGATAACACTAGCCGATAACCCATATTGTCGCATAGATGCAGCATATCGGTTGCCACTAGTAGAGTCTAGGGCTATCCAGGGCTGTCGGCTTGCCGCTAGTAAAGTCACGAGACTTTAAAATGCGCTGCCGTTTTTTTCACCCGCTTGGCGTCCTCCATTTAAAAAAGAATTGCTGGACTGTAAACCTCAATCAGTAAAGGTGAAAAGAGCAAGAGAGTAGTTTTAACAATAAGTACCAATACAATATTGTGTTATTATCTGTTATTATTTAGTCTGGTGTGTATGGTGTGTGTTAAAAGAACTTTAATTTTTTTGTGGTGGGTTTTCGGCCACAGGCCACCCGAATATCCGGCAGGCACTTTAACCGGCATTGGTCAGGTCCCGCGGGTGCCAGATAAACGGGCTATTACTGTACTAAATCAACTAATTCATCCCACACACCATTGTGATAAACAACCCAGTGATTCCAATATTAAAATCCCCAAATGAGGATGAAAATTTATGACATTTTACAGCTATACGTTAATATTTTCAAGGCTGAAACTGATAGATTTTTTTAAAAAATAGAGGAATTAAGGGGATATGGGGATAGAGTTAGGTCAGAAGATCAGCCATGATTTTGTCGAATGGCGGGGTAGGCTCGAGGGGACAAATGGCCTACTCCTGCTCCTAATTCTTATTTTCTTATGTTCTAATATTGAGTAAATAGGTCATGAGGACAAAGAGGTCTTGAAGAATGGATACACAATTGAACCCTTTTCTTATGAGTTGCAAACACTTACGTGTTATTTTCTGGATCACTCATCCACTCTGAGTACATGCTTGTTGCTCGAGATACACAGTCCTTCACATCAAGTTGACACATAGATTGAAATGTTTTAGCGAATGTCTCCCTGGACACAAGTACAATTAAGTAATATGAACAAATATGGTTCACTTCCAATAAAATATATAAACATTAAATTACTTGAGTAGAGAGCCCAACAAAATAAGAAGGTAACTGAGTGAGGTGGAACAGTAAGAATTCTGTTTGAGATTTTGGTGAGAGTGCGAATTCTTCAGTAAGAGAGTCAATAATAATAATCTTTGTATTTGATATAGCGCTTTTCATGTCTTCTAGACATCCCAAAGTGCTTCACAAAAGATATTGTAAAGTGAATTGACTGTATATTTTGGGGCAAAAAGCAGCAATGAATTGCACACAAAAGTATCCCACACAGTTGTAGTGTGAAGTGGTGTGAGTTTTTTTTCTTCAGGGATTATTATCAGGCATTTGGAGTAAGGAAATTTGCCCATAGTTTTGTCCTGCCAGGAATGAAACCCAGGTTTCCTGCTTGCAAGGCAAGTGCTTTAACCACTGAGATGCAACTTTAAAAAAAAACTGAGATGCAAGAGAGAACTCTTTCATTCAGCACGAGAGTGGGAAATCTTTTGTGAGGTAGAGGCAACCTTATAATCAAGCAAATTTATAGCAGTTAATGATAGGCCAGGTGTTGGAGATCAATACATTTGCAGACTCATGGAAGCTGGGTTGGGACCAGTTTTGGGTAAGGTGGGGCCTGTATAAATTGGATGGGTTACATCTGATCAGAGCTGGGACCAATGGCCTCACATGCAGGTTAACTGGAGCTGAGGGAAAGGGTTTAAAGTAATTTTGAGTCGGGAAGGAAATCATAGGGGATATGAATAGCAATCTAATAAGGAGTAGTCCAGAAAAAGGAGGGATTAGACAGGGGAGAAATGTGATCAGACTCAGTTGATTTTGGAGTCCATGTGTGTAAATGCACCGAGTGTGACAAATATGATTGGTGAGCTGCAGGCTCAAATTGCCTCATGGGATTAGGATGTAGTGACAATAACGAAGATCTGGCTCTAACAAGGGAAGGAAGGGGAGCTGAATATTCCTGGCTACAATATATTCAGGAGGGATCGGGAAGGAAACAAAGGAGGTATATATATATTTATATTATTCAGGAGAAATAGAGAAGCAAAAATTAAGATTGATTAAAGATACTATTACGGTCCTAGAAAGGAACAATGTGCTAGAGAGTCCAAAAACAGCATCTATCTGGTAAGACTTAAGGTGCAGAAAAGGAAGTGTAAACTAGAGACCACCAAATGTGGAGTCCTGTAGTTCAGTGGTTAGAGCACTCGCTTTACAAGCAAGAGACCTGGGTTCAATTCCAGGAAAACCTTGGCAAGTTTCCTTACTCCCCATGCCTTATAATAATCCCTCAGAAAAAAAAAAGCACAAATAAATTGATCACTTCAATCCACGACTGCTGTGCGCAATTGGCTGTCACATTGTCGCCCACAAATATACAGTCAATTAATTTTACAGAACATTCTGTGAAGCGCTTTGAGATATCTAGAAGACATGAAAAGTGCTACATCAAATATAAGGATTATTGGTTATTATTGTTATGGTTTGAAGGAGATAGATGAGCAAATCTGCAAGCAGATTACAATAGAATAGTGATAATGGGGTACTTTAATTTTCTTAACATAGACGGGCAAAATAACAGTGTAAGGAGGGGAAGGATTCCTGAAATGTGTGCAGAATAACTTTCTGGATCAGTACATTTCCAGCCCAACAAGGAAGGAAGCAGTGCTGGATCTAGTTCTGGGAAATGAAGTGAGGCAAGTGGAGCAGCTTTCAGTTGGAGAGCATCTGGACAACATTAATCACAACATCATTAGGTTTAGAGTACAGTACTTATGGAAAGTGACAAGGAACAATCCAAGATGAGGATAATCAACTCGAAGATGGCTGATTTCAGTGAGTTAAAAAGAGACCTAGCCAAGATTGACTGAAAAGAAAGATTGGCAAGTGAAATACCTAACAAGCAATGGGAATCCTTCAAGGAGGAGATAGTTCAGGGACAGAACAAATACATACACACAAAGGGGAAAGGTAGGGCATCCAAATCTCCCTGGATGACTAAGAAAATTGAGATTAATTATTAAACAGAAAAGGGAGGCTTATCATAGAATCATAGAATGTTACGGCACAGAAGGATGCCATTCGGCCCATTGAGTCTGTGCCGGCTCTTTGACCGAGCAAGTCACTTTCATTAACCCCAATCACCAGCTTTCTCCCCGTAACCCTGCAAACCCGTCTTCCCCAGATACCTATCTAGTAGGGTCCGTCGATATGGAAATTTTCCGATTTAGATATATCGATGGGCTCATATCGAGATATATCGATATTTGCGGGTTTTTCGTACACATGCATACCGAGTGCGCGCATTCGAAGTGCGTGCGCGTTCTGGGTGCGCGCGCATTCCGGGCCTATCTCCTCAGGAGGTAATATCTTTCTCTCTCTGTGTCTCTCACTCTCTCCATCTCTGGATTTTTCTATCTGTGTGTCTCTCTCACATCACCCACATCTCTATCTGTATATTATCACATCCACCCCGTCTCTCCCCCCACCTCCCCCCCCACCCCGCCGTCTCTCTCCCCCCCCACCCCCCCCAGCTATCTCTTTCCCCCTCACCCCCTCACCCCCCCCCCCAGCCGTCTCTCTCCCCCCCCCACTCCCCCCAGACGTCTCTCTCCCCCTCACCCCCTCGCCCCCCCCCCCCCAGCCGTCTCTCCCCCCCCCCCCCCCCACCCCTTGCATACCTGTATATTGTATTTGAGGACTATGAATACAATATGGCGGCGTTGCACCTCGGTCTGTGCATTGTGTATAGAGAGGAGCATTCTGGGTCTTGTAGTTCAGTGTGCGCGCATTCCGATTTTTTACCTCGATTTTATCGAAAAATCGATGTATCGATATTTTTTAAATGCCTTTTTCGGTGTATCGATATGAAAATTATATCGGGTTTTAGCGATACATCGATATATCGCCGGACCCTACTATATAGTTCTCTCTTAAAAGCTGCTATCGAATCGGATCTCACTACCCTTTCAGGCAGATCATTCCAAATTCGAACAACTCACTGAGTAAACAAATTTCTTCTAACCTCCCCTCTGCTTCTTTTGGTAGATATCTTAAGACTATGACCGCGGGTCACAGACACACCTACCAGCGGAAACAGCTTTTCCCTATCTAGCCTGTCGAAACCTTTCATGATCTTGAAGACCTCTATCAGGTCCCCACATAACCTTCTCTGCTCTAATGGGAAAAGTCCTAACTTCTCCAGTTTGTCCTCAGAGCTAAGGTTCCCCATTCCTGGTATCATTCTCGTGAATCTCCTCTGCACCCTTTCCAGTGCCTTAATGTCCTTCCTGAAATAAGGTGCCCAGAACTGGACGCAGTACTCCAGTTGAGGCCTAACCAGTGTTTGTATAGATTAACCATAACCTCCCTACTCTTATACTCTATGCCCCTACTAATAAAGCTCAGTACACCAAATGCCTTTTTTACTGCCTTATCTACCTGCCCTGCTACCTTTAATGATTCGCTTACTTGAACACCCAGATCTCTCTGCACGTTCACCCCCCCTTAAGATTGAGCTACCAAGTCTATATTGCCTCCTATCATTTTTCCTACCTAAGTGTATCACCTCACACTTATCCACATTAAAATCCATCTGCCACATGTCAGCCTATTCCACCATATGATGAATGTCAAGTCCAAAGTACAGAAGAACTGAAATAGGAAATGAGAGGGGCAAAGAGATTAGATGAGTAAAGATTAGCAGGTAACATAAAAGGGAACCATAAGGTATTTTATAAGCATATAAAGAATAAAAGGTTAGTCAAAGCAAGAGGAAGTCTAATTAGGGACCAAATAGGACATTTTCTTGTGGAGGCAGAGGACATGTACTAATGTAGTTAGCATCTGTCTTCACAAAAGAAGAGGGTGTAGTCATTGTCTCAATATTAGAGGAGAGGGTAGAGATATTGAATAAGAAAAGAATAAACTGAGAGGAAGTACTAAATGGTTGTCGGTGCTCAAGGTAGCTACCCGGTTTGGATGGGATGCATCCTACTATGTACTGTGGTGTCTCCAGGGGTGTTATTGGGACAACTGCTGTTTTTGGTCTCTATAAATGATTCGCACTTGGGTATAGGGAGTACAGTTTCCAAGTTTGCATGATACTAAGCAGGGAAAAGTAGTAAACAGTGAGGAAAGTAAGTATAATGAAAAGGCAATACTGTATGTAGTGGAGTCCTGTAGCTCAGTGGTTAGAACTCTCGCCTTGCAGGTGAGAGACCTGGGTTCAATTCCAGGCAGGACAAAACTTTGGGCATGTTTCCTTACTTCACACATGTAATAATAATCCCTCGAAAAACAAAATAATTAATTGGTCATCTCAATCTATGACTGTTTGTGGGACACTGCTGTGTGCAATTGGCTGTGCGACTCCCCTTTTTGTTTTTCTGTGGTGACTATATATTTGTAGGCAAACACAACAACTAATGTGTAAACACTTTCCTATAAACAGCGAAGAGCTGAAGGTCCAATTTAACTGGATGGCAGACATGCTATTTTAATAATAATAATAATAATCGTTGCATTTGATATGGCGCTTTTCACGTCTTCTAGATGTCACAAAGTGCTTCACAGAATATATTGTAAAGTGAATTGACTGTATTTTTGTGGGTGAAACTGAGTGATTATTATTAGCTTGGTATATTGCTTTATCATCTCATCAAGATGTCTCAAAGTAGTCAACAGAAATTAGTGTACAGTGTAGTGGCTGTATATTTTGTAGCCGAGTGAGGAGTTGAGTCTGTCATTATTTCCAGCTGCCGGAGCAGCAATTCAACTTGTCCAGATTCTATCTTCACCTATTCACTGACCATCTGTGCTGCTCACTGTACCAGGAAATGCAGAGGGAATTCTGAATACCTGCTATCCGCCTAGCAAGGGCTCAACCAACTAACTAGGCACAACTCTCTATGGGGGAAGAGGTATTAGCTAGCTCTAATCCAAGGTGACTGGAATGACAGACATTGGCAGTGATGTTCCAGAAATTGGCCATTTTTGCACAAGAGCAAGACAACTGTGCTCATGTGCAGTGAATGTGGTTCATACTGTGACCCTTTACAAAAATGTGTGTTATGACAGAGCTCCATGGTAGATAACATCAGATCTTCTGTTGGTTAAGCAGGAATGCAGAGCTTACTGTATTGTTTGAGTTATGTTATGTGTTTTGCAATCATTCAAAGACAAATGAGGACCATTATATAAAATGTCCTAAATTGAATCATAGAACTTACCGGGCCATTGTACCTTCCTTCCTGAAATTGTTTTCAAATGATGGCAGCAAATAATTATAAAATGGAAATATTGTGTTGATAAGAAATTTCTGAAAGTAAGAAAATTGATTTTAAAAAATAGTAAGTTTTGAAGCATAGATGTTAGTACATGTTGAGTTAGTATATGGAAAATATTTATAATTTACACAGTGCAACAACAACTTGCATTTATATAGAGCTATGTGTGTAGGATGACATCTTGGGAGTGCTTCACTGAGGCAGGATACCATGCTGGGAGGAAGGGAGGTGATCATAGGCAGGTCAAAGAAATAGGTTTTATTATTAATAATAAGGCACCCTAGCATGCATTCAAGTGTCGACTTAGACTATATGAGTTTTGTGTCCAAATGTGTGGCTTGAACCCACAATTTTCTGAGTCAAAGGCAGAATTTTATCAACTGAGCCAGTCTGATGCACAGGGTGTTTAAGGTGGAATTTAAAAAAGTGATCAAAGTAGAGAGTTCCAGAAAGTTCAAAGGGCATAATGGCTGAAAGTTTGGCCACCTATAGTGGTACAGATGGAGTGGAAGGCATGCCACTAGCCTGTGTTAACTGAGCAAAGAGGTGGCAATAGAAATGGATCAGAGTGATAGGATTTGTTACGAGGGTGTGGACCTTGATATTAATCTGTTTAGAGACAGGAACCGGTGGAAGCTTGCAAGGTTTGGAGTGATTGGTATGCTGAGTTTGGAACAGGTCAGGAGACAAGCAGGGAATTTGTGTTATGAGGCCTCACAGCCTGGCAGTGTCCCATCTGCTTGTTCAGGAGGACATTAAGAATCCCATAATATTATTTGAGCAGCCTAGTTCATCAGTAGAATTTGGAGGGAAAGACATTGGGAGAAACTCCATTATTTTTTCAAATAGTGCCATAAGGTCCTTAACATCCATCTTGAACAGGCAAACAGGGAACCAGTTTAACTTTGCATATGAAGGACTAGATTATATGATTAAGTTTAACCATTTGATTGTTTCTTGAGTCCTACATATTATCTCCTGTTACACTGTTAAATAAATATATAAACAAACAAATAAATGCTCCCTTTTAGGAGGATACTTTTCACAAGATGCTTCTCGTGTGTACCAGGATATAACCTTGTATTCCTACCTTTACATGTTGATGCAAATTGGTGTTCAGTAACCTTTTTTCAATCAACTGTAAGCATTCGATGGCTCTAAACCATACCATGATTTTCCGTTCGTTAGTTAGATATATAGTCATGTCGAGAGCAATTTTAATACCAATCTGTTTAGTACTGTATATAAAACACACACAACAAAACAAAATCAACTGAAATCGTATAGTCTGTTAGAGAAATTAAAGAATTACATTTTTTCTCAAATTAAGCTTGTAAATGACTTGTGAAGTCTCAAAGCTCTTCTATACAATGTAGATGTACAATTACTTTACATTTGTAGGCAAATGCAACAGGCAATATGCACATTTATTTTAAATGATCATTTCATTTATCTGGAGGAATGTTGTACTGGTCACAGTGAGAACTCTTTTTGAATTGTGGCATAGGATCTTTTAACAACTACTCGAATAGGCAGAGGTGGACTCAGTTTAAGATGATACAAAAGATGATATCTTTGCGAACAGAGTATGCCCCAGCACTGCTTTGCAGTATTTGTGTAGATCATGAACTCAATGACCCAATGGGCCTTTTGCCCATAACATTTTAACTGGGAGGCAAAGTTACTACAACTGAGCCAGTCTAACAATTTACGTAAAGGGAACTTGAACTCGGCAACTGAGTAATCATACTTGACGCAAAATATAGGAATCGCAATTCTCAGAGTCTTAGTCTTAGGACCCAAGTGCATAAATTTGGAACAAAAAAATGGAATTGCAATACAGTACAATATTTATTTAGTGTCTTTCACGTCAGGAAAATGTCTCAATTGAACTTAATCCAGAGGTTAATTTTAAACTTTTTTTTAAAAGACTTCCTACATTCTGTACAGTTTTACATTTTAAGGCAATGATCTCAAGACTAAGACCGTGGGAAATGTCAGGCCTCAGTGATGTCTTTACTATATGATTGAACAGGGTGTGAAGGTTCCAGATTCAAGATAATTTGAATTCTGATTCAAGATGTTGGGTCATGATAATTCAATATATAAAAGTTTTTTTAAAAATTTCAGCAGAGCACCTCAGCAACATTTCTTCTCTCCTATTCATAAACAACAAAAACAGATTGCATTTATGTAGTGCCTTGCACACAAGGAGCTGATAATTGAAATAAAATTATTGAATTTTTGTTCTAATATCATACTCACTCCACCAGCATAAAAGCATCATTTATAAGTTGTGCTCTGTCATTCGCAGGAATAACCTGTGGAACACAATTTCTCAGAATTAAAGTAAAATAGACAACATTACGGTATAAATGCGTAACAATATGAAAGCATCTAGGTAATAAGATCTATGTACGATTATTGCCAAAAATAAAGTATATTTTTGTATATTAGTCTGACTGAAAGCAGACGATTAAAGCCAGTAATTTATTCCTTATTAAACACCTTGAGACTGGTCACTGTTTATGAAGCTAACTTTTGTGAATTGAACCATGTCTTCTGCAGTTGGAGAACTAATATGATCCCCTCTCCCTGGAGCAGTTTCCAAAACATCTGGACCCAGGCAGATTGCCTGCTGTTACAAAGCTAGAATGTATAGTTGTACAGATTAATATGGTCTACGTGCCATGAGTGATACAAAAGAGGGATAAAAAAGTGATCCTAAAGAAAGTGGTTTTGCTAGTGATGCCTCGGTGTCAGAAAAAGTACCTTGAGGCATAAAAAGCATCTCCAGCAGAGAGTCGCACACACATCACTCTGACTTGCATTCCTTTCCTTTTCATCCACTATCCATGCCACAAAATGTAGTGACATGAGAAATTTCACATCATTGACCCTTGTCCTCTTGCCCACAATTATATAAGAACCTTGTAATCCATTGCCAACTGTTCACTTTCATCCATGCACTTGAGTTATTGACATATATTTACTAATGATCGTAATACCAATCCTTGTATTATCACATTGTTGATATGTCTATGTCCCTGAAACAAAGATATTGATATAAAAATAAATCAATTTTATCTTCAATAGAAAACACACCAAATTTCTTAGTCTGGTATATTAATGTGCAATCAAATTGCAGTCAGCAAGATAAGAGAAATATTATTCCCTCTTTTTTCATTTGAGTTCTATAGCTCAGTGGTTAGAGCGCTCGCTTTACAAACGTGAGACCTGTGTTGAAATCCAGCCAGGCAGGGCGAAACCTTGGGCAAGTTTCCTTACTTCACATGCCTAATAATAATTTCTCAGAAAAAGATTATAATAAATTGGTCATTTCAATCCATGACTGTTTGTGAGACACTGCTGTGCACAATTGGCTGTTGCGTTTCGCCCACAAATACACAGTCAATTCACTTTACTGTATATTCTGTGAAGCACTTTGAGACGTCTAGAAGACGTGAAAAGTGCTACATCAAATGCAAGGATTATTATTATTATTAATAAAGCAGTGGTTCTGTCAGATCCACATTAGATATTTAATCACAAAAGTGGCAACCTGCCTCATTTGTGAAAGTTGTGTCAGTGTAAAGCGTTGCAGCCAAAGATTACTCAACTGTAATTTAAAAAGGAACATGAAGTATGTCCAATTTGAACTTGGCTATTGAAATTTAAATACAGCATGGGTATTAGCATATTCTGTTGTCTGTGCATGGTTTACTGACTGCTTGGGACTTACAAATGTAATGGTTATTTTGGCATTAACTTTATTTTTGCAATAATTCAATCAGAATGCCAAGATACAATTCTCCAAGGAATATGCAAGAATTACTGTATTTAATAATGGACTGAAATCCAACTTTACAATTGATTTAAGAACACTAACATTACCAGTCAATTTTGAAATGGCATTTTATGACCTGTGCTCTGGTTGAAAAATACTCAGTCAACATTTTAATTGTGAAACTTAATAAATCCAAAAGAATGTATAGCTGAGAGGGAGCACAGATGACTCCATTTCACAACACACATTAGAACATAAGAATTAGGAGCAGGAGTAGGCCATTCGGCCCCGCTCTTCTGACCTAACTCTAATTCCTTCCCTATCCACATATCCCTTAATCCCTCTTTTTTTAAAAAAATCTATCAGTCTCAGCCTTGAAAATGTTCAAGGACTGAGCATCTGAAGCTTTCTGGGGTAGTGAATTCCATAAATTCACTATCCTGAGTGAAGAAATGTTTCCTCAACTCTGTTCTAAAAGGCTGACCCTTAATTTTAAGATTATGACCCCTAGTTATAGATTCTCCTACCAGGGGAAACAGTCCCTCACTGTCTACTTTATCCAGCCTTTTAAGAATCTTATATGTTTCAATAAGATCTCCCCTAATTCTTCTGTACTCTCGAGAATACAGCCCTAGTTTATTCAACCTATCCTCATAGGCCAGTCCCCTCATCCCAGGAACTAACCTAGTGAATCTACGCTAAGGCAAGTATGTCCTTTATTAAATAAGGAGACCAAAACTGCACACAATACTCTAGGTGCGGTCTCACCAAGGCCCTCTACAGTTGCAGCAAGACTTCCCTACTCTTATACTCTAAACCTTTTGCAATGAACGCTAACATGCCATTTGCCTTCTTCGTTGCTTGCTGCACCTGCAAACTAACTTTTTGAGACTGGTGTACAAGGACACCCAAATCCCTTTGTACACTAACACTATCTAACCTCTCCCCGTCTAGAAAATTATTATTTTTTGGTACATAGGTGAATAATTTCCCACTTTCCTACATTAAATTCCATCTATCACCTACTCGTCCACTCCCCTAGCCTATCTATATTCCATTGCAATTTGTTTGCATCATCCTCACAGCTGACTCTCCTACCTAGTTTAGTGTCATCTGCGAATTTAGACACGTTACATTCAATGTCCTTGTCTAGATCATTGATGTAAATTGTAAATAGCTGAGTGTAATATAAACATGTAATATAACAATACATGAGTATTAGATATAGTATTAGAAAGGAATCCTGTAGCTCAGTTGTTAAAGCAATCCACCATGCAAGCGAGAAACCTGAGTTTTATTCCAGGTCAGGGCGAAACCTTGGGCAAGTTTACTTACTCCACACACCTGATAATAATCCCTCAAAAAAATACAATAATAAATTTGTCATTTCAATCCACAATTGTTTAATAATATAACAATCTCTGTGTTTGATAAAGTGTTTTTCTTTTAGTGTTAAGGAATAGAACAATATTGTACCATATTTAACACTGATATAAAAAGTCATTACACTCCCCTCCTATAACACTGTTCCAGGCTCCTCTCCCACCCAGTTCCATCCTCACTATCATTTTCCAGAAATAGGGTTATGATAAATACAGGAAATTGATTTTATACAGTCAATTTAAATATTGCTTTTACAATAAGCAGCATTCAGTACATAGGATTCCCTTGGACTCCCTTGCCAAGGATGTGAAGGGGATAGGATTGCCTTACTTCCAATTGGGTAAAAGATTCTCTATTTGTGACTCAGAGTGTTATTAAAGTTCCACTAGAAATCATGGTTTTAGACCCCATTAATCACATGATAATGCTCTGAAGTGATATCCCACTATCAGACAGAGTAAATCTATACTTTTAAAGATTAAATGTCTGTGCGTCTGTCCGCCAATAACTCAATGGCCAATTCACAAAGAGATATGATTGATACCTCATTGGAACGTTCTTGCATGGGAGTGTGTCATGGGAATACTTTTTGTGGGGGTTCTCCTATTGATGATGACCTATGACTTAAACAAGCTCATCGCACAGGTTTGGCAGTTTCTGCCATGTAAAATGGTTTGTGAGTGGTATCACTGAAAACACCAAGTCTAAAAACAAACTTACAAACATTATGCAGTCAGTATCTACAATTGTTGACAAGATAATACCAAAATATGTGTGACTGTAACATACGAGAACTACATGGGGTCAGATGTGACACTCTACAAGTTCAATAGCACATTTTCTTAAGGTGCCTAAGAAGTGAAGGTGGAGCCTTTCAAGGACAAATAAAAATCCTAGGCCAAAGAGGGAAGGACGATTAAATGAAACTGAAGAACAAAGAACAGAATGGTTGGACTTGGACGCAGGAAGGTATGCAAGAATACGGCAAAATGAATTACCTGCTCAAACAACAGTTCGTCTGGTCTTGGACGCAGAAAGGCGTGCAAGAACATGCCAAAACAACGCCAAGCAGCAGAAGTCACTCCATTTAGTTGCACTCAACTTTGATCCATGCAGAGACCACAAATCAGATAACACCCATCATGTTGGGAATAGATCAAAAGTATATGCCCACTGTGGAGCCATGAAATCAACAAAAGAAGTCCCTTCCATGTATTGCTCCCTTGGCAAAGTGAGATAAGAGAGACTCACGGAGCCACCTGAACTCCTCAAAAGTCTGCTGGATGGCACATCAAGTGATTCTAAGCATTTTCTAGCAAACCTTAGGAAATACAATTTGTGCTTCCAGTTGACTGATTTTGCTACAACTACAGAAATTAAAGAGACAGGCTATGTGCCGACATTTAAAGTGCAAGGCCAAGTGTATCACTTACCGAGATCTCTAAACGATTTGCTTAATGAGTCTCTACAACTCTTACAGATCTACTTCATGACAAAGTGAGATTGGGTGGGGCTAAGACCATAAGACGTCATTGAACTTGACACTCAAGGATGTTCCATATTGGATCATTTGGTTGCAAGCATAGCTGCAATTGGTATGGCTAGTCTGATATGATACTACTACTTCTTGCATTTGATACAATCGTATCACATAGTGGAGACATCTCAAAGCAATTGACAGGATTTTATTATAAAGTGTGATTGCGTATATTTGTGATTGAAGGATGATATTCCATCATTAAGTATATTAATACATTTATGTACATTATATTTTCATATAATATTAAATTATATGAATTTCTTTCTTGGGTATAATAATTCCTTCAAAAATTAACTCCTTCTTATCAACTTTAAAATATAGCATTATAATAATAAATACTGTACTGTGGAGTCCTGTAGTATGGAGTCCTGTAGCTCAGTTGTTAGAACACTTGCCTTACAAGCGAGATACCTGGATTCAATTCTAGGCAGGACGAAAACTTGGGCAAGTTTCCTTACACCACACATTTGACAATAATTCCTTGAAAAAAACAATAATAATTTGGTCACTCAATCCACGACTGCTTGTGGGACACTGCTGTGCACAACTGGCTGCCATGTTTCGCCCACAAAATTCACTATTAATTCACTTGACAATACATTCTATGAAGCGCTTTGAGATGTCTCGAAGACGTGATAAAAGCATTATATCACTTGCAAGAATTTTTATTCTTTTTCTATTCTTGCAAATGGCTTGGAAATTATAACTTACCGAGTGATCTTTTTGCAGTTGTTGCTGTATTCGGTTCCAGTTTGTGTCATCATAATTAACTCGGCAGAAGCAACTTTGATTCACATTTACTATGATCCATTCTTCATCTGTAGTAGTCTTTAACTCCGGAAAAGTTTCTGGAAATAGTCATTAAAGACTAAAATATTAAAGAACGATTTAGCTCAAGCCTTTTTATTTAACAATGTTTGAATTATAGTCAAACATTTTGCTTGGAAAGATATGCAATGATTCAAACTTCCAAAAGTTTAGAAACTTTTCTAATGTGTTCCAGTGACTTTTTTTTCTTTTTTTTTTTAGCATTTTCACATGATTTCAGGATTTCATCAACAGCAGATTTATAATAATAAATAATCGTTGCATTTGGTATAGCACCTTTCAGTTTTCTGGATGTCTTAAAGTGCTTCACAGAATATACTGTAAAGTGAATTGACTGTAATTTTTGTGAATGAAACCAGCAGCCAATTGCACACAGTAGCGTACCACAAACAGTCATAGATTAAAGTGACCTTTTTTTTTAAACATTATTATCAGGCATGTTGAGTGCTTGCCCATGGGTTTGCTCTGCCTGAAATAAAACCCTGGTCTTTTGCTTGCAAGGCAAGTACTCTAACCACTGAGCTATAGGACTCCACTTATACTGAGCCACACTGATATTACAGTACCATGTAGCTGTATAAAAATACTAACCATTTTCTGTATTAAGCCAAAGTAGGGGCTGCATGGATCCATTCTTCATCCAAAATATAGGAATAAACCAGGTGGAACTAAAAAGGCAATACAGATTTGGGGAAGTTAATTCTCTCAATTCTTATTGTTTTTCTGCAAATGTGCATTACCATACTCCCGGCTATTGTACTGTAATAATCAAGATCAATGTAGGTTAGGGGAGCTCGCTCTGTATATTTCATGCTGTACAGAGCTTTCCTCAGCCACAGCCAGTCATTGACAAGAGCACCAGTTTCCTGCTCTGAATTGCAATAGCATAAACCAGGCATAAACTAGGGGCTTCTGACTGCAATCAATCCCTGTGGTGAAATTGGGACCACCTTGATCCAGGTTCAAGATCTTACTCCTCTATAGCTGTGGTTGAAATGAAATGTGACTGAAGGAAATAGTCGGGGGAAGCAGATCTTTTCTAATAGCTATTAAATATTTCTGACTTGTTGATTCATTGGAATGGTAATTTTAGTTGACGTCGGTGGAAGTAGAACAGACTGAATGAAATGACTGGGTTTCCAGCATTTGATGTGCTGGGTCCATTATATTTAACCTATCTTTTCCTGAGAACCCATCTCTCTCGAGAACAGTTGTACAATTCCTTTGAAGGCTGGAGAGGTAAGTGTGGCTACACATTGCTATTTTCAAGAAACACTCGGGACAGCAGCATTGTAGGCAATTACTGGGAACCAACAGGATGATAGTTCTCACTTATGATTATTATTATTTTGCTTTAAAGTTACATAGTGATAGTAATTGATTGAATTTCTCCCACTAGGCTCATTTCAACTATGGTGAGTATTAATAACACTTACCGTTAATCGGAGAAGCCTAAGGCAAGCTGGACGCACTGAAGCCTCCATATGAACATACAAGATGCCAGCATTGAATCAAAGACTCAATATTTATTTTTGCTAAAAAGACTCAATTTCGGATGAAGAAGTCACAGGCCATAAAGGGATATAGGCAGAAAACTGCATGATACAGTATCACAATTACATCTAGTGAAATACCATTGAGTGTAAAATAGAAGCATTTGTTCAATATGGTGGTTTGACCAGTGATGTAATAGGGATTTTTTGAACAATAATTGAAATGATTCACTTTTGGAGTTAAATGTATCTTGGTGAGAGCCAATATAATTGCAGGAATATTTAAAACAAAAGATAATTATCTTAGAGTTCCAAAGCCCTAACGGGTACGGTGGTCCTAGCTGGACAAGCAGTGGAAAGCTTGCTGGGTAGCAATATCAATGGCAAGATATAATAATAATCCTCGCATTTGACATAGTGCTTTTCACATCTTCTAGCATCTCAAAGCGCTTCATAGAATATATTGTAAAGTGAATTTACTTTATATTTATGGGTGAAGCTATGCAATTTTATGGTTATGCCACCGGCCATACCCCAATGCACACACTGGGGTCCCCAAGCCTTGGTTCTTGCCAAACTGCACCTAATACTTTCCTGATATAGGTAAGCAGGATGTGTCCCTCCGGGTAGAGAGTGTGCATTCCATTCAAACAATCTATCTCTGGGATTTCCATGTGTAGGTGGGTTGCATAGAAATCTCAGCTTGATTTGGATACTCTTAAACGTGTTGATAGGTTACTGAAGACACCCAGCTGCTCAAAAAATATATACTTTCAGCTTCTGAGTTGGAATTTAGCTAGGTGTGTGGGATGAAAGTTTCCCCACTGTGTGATTCCTGGAAGGTTCTGAGCTGAAATGGATTTGGGTAGTGGCCAGACAGTGGATGTGAATCCACAGTACAGAACTACCTAAAATTTAGCAATAATTTGAACAATGTGGCAGTCTGGTGCAGGTTGGCCACCAGTATGGCTGGTGTGGGAAATGGAAAATTTGACTTGCATGTAACAGATTTGGAGCAGATTAAAATAAATATTGCTTTTTATCAGTTATCGCTGCCCTGGGAATGTACAATGTTGACACTGAATCGCAAAATGGAAATGTTTTCCAATGCTCAGCACAAAAAAATTTTATCCAAGTAATACTATCACTCAGTAAGGCTGAATAGAACTATTAATTGTAGCATGAAATAAAGACTTCTCTTTCTTTCCATGATCCGTAAGCCCTTAGATAATAAGAAAAAATAAGACAGAGTTCACCCCAAATATCCGAGTTTCCTCGTCCATCTTCTGACTAACATCTTGCTTAATTTGGTGGATCTCACACATAATCTACAGGAAACATTTCTGTTGAACACCTAGAAACTGAACTTGGGTTATGAAGAACTGGATTGAACTTTGTCCTGTTTGCAGAGATGAAAAATGCATGTATTGTGGGCCAAAATTCTTTCCATAGTCTGCGCTCAACAACCTTGTCAAGCTTAACAGAACTCACTCCCAGGAACAAATACTGAACTTGTTTAACATTGCATTGTTGGATCCATTCAGTTATTTTAACCTATGCTACAGTGCATTGGGACACTAAGGAGGTGCTATGAAGTCATGTGGACTTATGGCCCAGAAACAGAATTTGTGATTTCATTTCTAACTGCTGTCAGGAGAAGTAAGATAGCTACCATTTTGCTCAAAATAGCTCATTTTAAAGAGGCATAACATCGGAGAGTATATTCCATTTTGGTTACTAACGGTCATTAATGCCATATAGTGCTGAACGATCCAGCAACAATAACAATTTGCTTCTATATAACGGATTCAAATAGAATAATAGTCAAGGTGACAGATACCTCGTGGGAGGAAGAAGCAGAGAAAATACTTTTACAAAAAAATGAGTCACATTCAGCATCATCACAATTTAATCAATTACTTATCTTACAGCACAGCCACAATGCATAAAAATTAATATGTTGAAGAGGAAAATAATATAAAAGAAAATGTAAGGTAGTAAGGTATCTTCTGTTTGCAAGTAGGCTGTTGGAGTGAGCGACCCTTTACTTAAGTGAGATCTGCCATTTGATCCATCGGCAGATCATTTAAGAATGATCTGCCATTTATTGGAAAGAAAAACTGTTCTACATACCTCAAGGTTTGGTTTTCTTCTGAATTTCCAATGTATTGTTTCTGCATTAGGCTTCCAATGGATGTATTGACTGTTATAAGAGGGAATCCAGATTGCACTACCCAAGTGTCAAGGATGGTTTTTATTGGTGCTGGCAGCTTCACTTCATTCTGACTATCTACAGCCTAGTGGAGAGGAGATGACCATTACTAACAAAAAAGGGATTATTCTTGCATTATCTACCATATTATTTCTCATTAACCAACCATTGGCTATCATTCGATAAACATGTAACAGTTATACCAACATTGATCATCCTTTACTGCGGGCCTTCGTACACTCTGGTGGCATAGAATGAATGGGGTCATCAGCAATGACCATGACACAGAAAAATCCAATGATATTTACTCACTTATGGCATATATTCTAAACATTAATAGTTACTGTGGGTGTAACTTGAAGGATGGCATCGCACATCTCAGTCTTTATGATGTTTAGAACCTGATCAAGCTTCATCTTCATAATTTATGATAACACATGAGCCCAACATTTCTCAGTTTGAGCTGCAGGATCAATGTCTTCAAAATCAAAATTGTACACAATTTCGGAGGAAAGGTAGAAACTTGGTTTTCACACTAAGTATGAATTTAAGATTTTCCAAAAAGTTTTAAAGCAAAGGTTATTAGGTGACGTCCAAGAAAATAATTCAGATCCTTGAAGCCTTTAATGAGAATAACTATATTCACTGCAAGGTATTCACTACTCCGGGTATACTCTTGCCTCAGGTAGACTTTTAGAACGGTCACCTGCAAAATATTTCTTAAGAAGCCTGCAATATTGACTCTCACAATAGACTCACAATCTTATTGCCAAAGCCAATCATGATAAATAATCCTTGTATTTTGATATAGTGTCTTATCACGTCTTCACAGAATATGAAGGCGCTTCACAGAATATATTGAAAAGTAAATTGACTATATTTTCTGGGTGAAATACGGCAGCTATTTACACACATCAGAGTCCCACAAATAGTCATAAATTGAGTGACCAAATTATTATCATTATTATTTTTTGTTTTGAAGATTATTCCCCCCATCCGCTAAGCGACTAACAACCGGGTTCCTACTTACTGCTCAGTAAACAGAGGCATGTGGGTGGAGTAAGGAAACTTGCAAACATTTTGCCCTGCCGGGAATCAAACCCAGGTCTCCCACCTGCGAGATGAGCACTCTAGCCACTGAGCAACATTGCATTTTGAGGACACCCTAACATGTGTATCTGCAGTGATATCTACGACTGATACTAAAAACAACCAAAATAGAATTTAAAACAAAATTGTGTTATTTGTATTGTGCAATATATTTATGTATCAAATAACAGCAAAAAAATGACTAAATGAGTATAAGGTAGTCATTCTGTCTCAGGTGAGAGGAAATGTTCGGTCTTGCCATCACATTGATTCCCACCCCCACCCCGGCGCCCAATCAACCCATTCCATTGGAAAGGCATTCATTATTTTCTATAGAAGTTATAACCATACTGATAAACTAATCTATACTATATATATATATATATATAAAAGCCTTAGGTATGTTTCCGCAATTGTGTCCTCCTGACGCGGATGGCGTTGTATCAAATCTATTTTCTATATATATATATAAAAGCCTTAGGTATGTTTCCGCAATTGTAACAATGAACTTCTAAAAGGAAAACAAAAACCAATACAGCTTAAAAAAACAACAAAGAAAAACAACCCAGTGATTAAAGCTCACCCTTTTTTTGTAAACAACAAATTCATGATTTTAAAACAATTTCAAAATATATGAATAAACGTGTTCAAAAACACTAGGCCGTGTATGTTATGCGGGAGTATAGCTAGTTCGTAAGTATTGTTACTAATGTGAACAACTTAAACTACTGTGAATTCATATTAACTTTATTATTTTTTATTTTAAAAGAAATTATGTGGAATCCTGCAGTTCAGTGGTTAGAGCACTCACCTTACAAGCAAGATACTTGGGTTTAACTTCATGCAGGGCAAAAGCTTGGGCAAGTTTCCTTACTCCACCCACCTGATAATAATCCCCCCCAAAAACAATACTAAATTGATCATTTCATTCCACGACTGTGTGCAGGACACTGCGGTGTGCAATTGGCTGCCGCTTTTCACCCAGAAATATAGTCAATTCACTTTACGGTATGTTTTGTGAAGCGCTTTGAGATAAAACGGTATATCAAACACAAGGATTAGTATTATAAATAAATTAAGATTTGTAATACCATTATTCCCCAAATTCCATTTTTAGAAAACGCTTAATGTACATAAAAAATTATCGAGGAACCTTGGCTCTAGTTATTCACTAAACTTCCCAATTCCTCCCTCCATAGGTTGCAGATAATCCAGAACTCTGCAGCCCAATTCCTCTACCACTCCAAGCTTTGTGATGATCCTATCTCCCCCATCCTCGCCTGACTCCATTGGCTCCCCATCACCCAGAGGATCCAATTCAAGATCCTAGTCCTCACATTCAAAATCTTCCATGGCCTTCCCCCGCCCTACATCTGCAATGACCTCCTAATCCCCAAACAACCTGCCCGCTCTCTCCACTCAGCGGGATCCAGCCTGTCCACGTACCCCGACCCACCCGCCCACCATTGGTGGACGAGCCTTCAGCCTCTCTGCCTCCAATCTCTAGAACTCCAAACTGCAGTCGTTCCACCTCGCTCCCTCCCTGGCCCCCTTGAAGTCCTGCCTCAATACCCTCCTCTTCGATGGTCCCATCGGTCACCCCAAATCCCCCCTTTTCCTCCACCCTTCCAGTCCCCGAACCCAGCTTGGGTCTGAAACAATGACTGTCCTGCGTCTTGGGACATCCTCCTGATGTGAAATGTGCTAGACATCTAATTTTGTTTTTGTTGTAATCTGGACAAGTGATGAGCAACTGAGCTTCTCCCTGACTGGGGTAAAATGCCAAAATATGAACCTGTGTGGAAAGCGTTAAACAGAGCAGGAGAAATTTCACAAAGAAGTCTATTCAGACGAGTTCCAACAAAATGGCCAATAAAACAGCCAAAGCCAATGGGCAATAATGAGTAAAGACATGTGTAGTTCTAGTGGACTTTATCAGCCACCACTTCAAACACAACCAAATTTTCTGACCACATGATGTTAAAACAAACTTTTTGAGCAGTCATTTAGGGACATACATGTGAGCACTTCTAGCTCAGTAGCAAGGTATTCAAATTCTTTGAAACCTGCATTAAGATTGAATAGAATGCCTGAATAGAAATGACAGCAATGACATTCTGTTTGGTATTAGAACTAATGGCTGTGTTGTGATACTTTAAAAGGGTGCATTTCAGTTAAAAAATAAACTTAATTTCAAGCATCATGTTCTGCTAGTTTGAAACAGACATTCAAATTACCAGTAAAATTGTAAAACCTGCTGATTTATTTGAAATCATAATAATAATCCATGCTTTTGATATGGCACCTTATCTAGTCATGAAGATATCTTAAACACCTTCACAGGATATACTGTAAAGTCGATTGACTGTGTGTTCTGTGGGCAAAAATTGCATGGGAAATATAGGACTCCAATTGCATGTTAAAGACTTGTGTATATGCATTGATAACCGTGACTGTTTTTTGGCGCATAGTATCGAGTATAAAGTAATGATAATAATCCTTGCATTTGATACAGCATTTATCACATTTTCTAAATGTCTCAAAGAACACCATAGGATATTATTGCGAGGTATAGTCACTGTATATTTGTATATGAATGCAAAAATGAATTTGCACAAATCAAGTCTACAAACAGTCAGGAAGCTTTACCTTTTTATCTTGCTAGCCAATAAAAAAAAGGAGAAATTCCCTTTTTAATAATAATAATCCTTGCATTTGATACAGCGCTTTTCACATCTGCTAGACATCTCAAAGCACCTCATAGAATATACTATAAAGTGAATTGACTGTTTATTTGTGGGCGAAATGCAGCAGCCAATTGCACACAGGACTGACACACAAACAGACGTGAATTGAAGTGACCAATTTATTATTTTTTTCTTGAGGGATTATTATCAGGCATATGTAGTAAGGAAATGTGCCCAAACTTTTGCCCTGCGGGAAGTGGATCCCAGATCTCTCTCTTGTGAGGCAAGTGCTCTAACCACTGAGCTACAGGACTCCAAATGAAGACAGAGGTACCATAAATAAAATAATTTTATTCGGTGGACATCTCCATGGCACTCATCACTACTGGCTTGGCACCTCAGCTGGCTGTGGGAGGTGAGGAGGGTGGAAAGCGGACAGGTGGTCAAAGAAGTAGGTCTTGAAACAGGTCTTGATAAAAGGATTGGTTGTTCTGGATTTACCTCACCAAGCCAGTCAGGAACCTAGGTGTCTTGTTCGATCCTCAACTGTCTTTCATCCCCACATCCAAGCCATGACCCACTCTGCCTTCTCTCACTTCCGCAATATTGCCCGACTCTGCCATTACCTCTTCCCCAGGCTGCTGAAACCCTCATTCATGCCTTCATCACGTCCCAGCTCGACTACGCCAACACCCTCTTGTCAGCCTTCCCAATTCCTTCCTCCACAGGTGTCAGATAATCCAGAACTCTGCAGCCCAATTCCTCTACCTCTCCAAGCTTCATGACCCTATCTCCCCATCCTCGACCGACTCCATTGGCTCCCCATTATCCAAAGGATTCAATTCAAGATCCTTGTCCTCATATTCAAAGCCCTCCATGGCCTCATCCCATCCTGCCCCCAACCTCTGGAACTCCATTCGGCAAGCTTTCCGCCTCGCCCCTCCCTGGCTTGCTTCAGGTCCCACCTCAAGATCCTCCTCTTCAATGGTCCCATCAGTCACCACAAATCCCCCCCTATCCCTCCATCCTCCCCGTCCTCGACCCCAGCTCTGGTCGGAAACAATGACTATCAGGTGCTTTGGGGACATCCTCCTGACGTGAAAGGCGCTACATAAGTGTCATTTTTTTTTGTTTGTTGTTCCTACTTGCATAATTTAGGGGATTTGTGTCCCCTTAGTTTCTTTAAGGCTTTCATTACTATATACCAATTTTGCCTATAATATCCACCTCCGTAGTCCAAAATATTAAGTTTTATGAATCAGATAGTTTAAGGTCAAAGCCTTGAGCCCTAGTGAGGATTAGGAGTATGGGAATTTCAACCCTTCTACATTTTGGGAAACTAATATTAATCTTAAAAAATAGAACATGTCATAGAGAGTAATATTTAAAAAGTAGGATTGCAGCCATTTATTGAGGTGATCCAGCACCTTGGGACGTCCTCCCGATGTGAAAGGCCCTCTAGAAATGTAGTTTTGTTGTTGTTGATGATCAGACCTTAAATGAATCAAACTAGATCTAGTTAGTGGTTTTGTTTTATGTTGACTACTATTGTTTTTACTTTACCACAGCACAGAACAGACTGTTCAGTCAGTTGCTGCTCCTAATTGTGCATTGTAGTAGCATTTACAGCTATAACAATATCACAGTACAAAACGACAATGTGTGGCATTCAAGCAATAAGATAATACATTTGTCAATACAGGTACCCTGCCCCCAACCGCGGTTTTTTGTACCACTAATTTCACTTATCCACGGTTGGCTCGCTGCGACAACCCTTGCTAACCACGGCAATGGGTTTTGCTTATCCACGGGTTTTAAGACTAATACTAGTGTTTGGCGCTAGGACCCAGTTGCATCAACCAGCCACGATGTCGCTTCATGCTAGCGTTTAGCGCTAGGACCCAGTTGCGATGTCACAATCAACCAGCCACGATGTCGCTTCTCTCTTACGATTAAGGTAAATAACATGAATTTATTGTCGCTTCTCCGCAATCCCCCACCTCCGTGTCACCCACCACACCACCTTCTACACATCTCCCACCCCACCCCACCCGTGTCACCGACCATACCATCTCCTCCATTGATTTATCTCTCTCTCTGTGTCTTGTGTAGATCAGTCAGTCAGTCAGACAGCCTCGTGAATTGCTGCAGATCCTGGCAGCCAATGCTCCCAAACTTACTCCCCCTATCCCCATGTTTCCCATTGGGGCCCTACATTTTCCAACCACGACAAAGCAAACGTACTCCCCCTATCCCCATGTTTCCCATAGGGCCCTGTATTTTCCAACTGTGGTTTTACTAACCACGGAGGTTTTCAGGAACGTATACCCTGCGGTTGGGGAAGGATACCTGTATTGCACTGTTACAAAGGTGAAGCATGCATCACTTCTTACACCTATTAAGAGGACACAAATGGATCTGTATCTGAAGGCTAAAACTGTTTGCACTTCTGATTACAGTCTGGTTTCTCTATTTACAAATCTTAAATAGATCGCAAGTGAGAGGATCAAGTTTCTATTTGCGGTGCAAACCGTTAGGCAAGTATTGTTACCCACATGCCTCTGTTTACCTGGTACTAAGTAGGAACCCGGTTGTCAATTGGTGGATCGTTTTCTAGAGCTAATAATCTCTCCAACAACAAAAATAATTGGTCACTCAATCCATGACTGTTTGTGGAACACTACTGTGTGGGATTGGCTGCTGCATTTCATCCGCAAACACACAGTCAATCCAACTATCTTTACAAAATATTCTGTGAATTGCTTTGAGACATCTCAACAACTTGATGAGGTGCTATATCAAACGCACGTTTTTTAAAATTATCTTTAAATTCTGCTTTGAATACTCCCTTTATGGACTCCTCCTAAGTACAATTTATAACAACAGATCTCACACTGTGCACTGGCTGCAAGTGCAATGCTAACCCCAGCCTTCTCGCCCAACATAAAAGAGGGACCATTTTATTAAAAACAAATACATGAATGGCCATGCCAGACGGCCATCTGTTTAACTGGCTACCGCAGTGTTTTGTGAGGAGTAGAAACATAATTTAACAAGTCCACATTCTGAATAATCCTGAACTGGGCAACTATATTAATTCTTGAACTAAGTAAATTGAACCATTAAAAACACAAAACCTGTTTCTGATCAACTCTGTGAGAGGGCTGATCACTCGCACGCAGGTCAGCGATACACTCCCTGATTTAGTGGAAGTCGGCCAGTTAACACTGCAACACATTACTGCTAGTTAACACTGTAAACCAAAGCTACGAAAATTGTTATATTGCTCCATTTTGCAATGTACAGTAGAAGCCCATTTATCTGTGACTCAATGAACCAGCACTTCCGAATAACCGGCACCCCAAAAAAAAGCCCCCATTCGATAAACCAGAACTTATCCAGAACAATAGCGGTGGAGCATTTGTAAATGCACGAATAATAACATAATAACAGAATATTGTATTGGTACTTATTGTTAAAACTACTCTCTTGCGCTTCTCACCTTTACTAGTAGATGCTGCGCTTGAAGCCATGATGCTGCGGTTGAGGTTTATAGTCCAGCAATTTTTTTCACCCGCTCCATTTAAAAAAGAATCGCTGGACTGTAAACCTCAATCAGTAAAGGTGAGAAGCGCAAGAGAGTAGTTTTAACAATAATTACCAATACAATATTGTGTTATTATCTGTTATTATTTAGTCTGGTGTGGATGGTGTGTGTTAAAATAACTTTAATTTTTTTGTGGTGGGTTTTCGGCCGCGGGCCGCCCGAATATCCGGCAGGCGCTTTAACCAGCATTGGCCAGGTCCCACAGGTGCCGGATAAACAGGCTTTTACTGTATTAATTATTATAAAGATAGACCCCATTTAACATCGTAGTTTGGTTCTTGAAAAGAGTGACTTTAAGATAATCAATAATTCTTCCATAAGAATGAATGTAAAAACTGGAGTTCGGTTCTTTTGGATATTTTTCGTCAAACGTTTCTTAAAAAAACTATAATACTGTACTTGCTCCCTGACTGCCTGACAGGCTCACTCACTCGCTTCCTGACTGCCTGTCTGGCTCACTCACTCGCTGCCAATCTCATTCCCTGCTGGCTGGCTCTCTCTCTCGCTATCGGCTTGGCTCACTCCCAGGTCCTAGCGCTGTCGTGCCCCCTTTCCACCCGCGCAAACAACGTAATAGCGAACATCACAAAGTGAGTCGAATGTTTAGGGTCCACATCCCTTCATCAGTTCTGATAAAGGGTCATAGACCCAATTCATTGGCTCACATTTCTTTCTCCATAGATGCTGCCTGACCTGCTGAGTGTTCCCAGCGATTTCCGTTTTTGTTTCAGATTTCCAGCAACTGCAGCATTTTGTATTTTATATCATTACTTAATTTGGCTTCCTTGAAATTACTGGACGGAGGAGGTGTAGTGGCATAGCGAGTTGGCACAGGATTACTCCCTCCATATCCCCCACTGTGACTTCCAGATGTTAACCCCACTCCCATTGGAAATGTTTGAATAAAAGGCAGGTGCTTCCTCACAGTAAAGGGAGAAAGCAAGCATTCACTCCAGCCTACTGCTTCAATATTTGCCTATCCAACAGCAATCATAGAATTATACAGCACAGACGGAGGACATTTGGCCCATCGTGTCTGTGCCGACTCTTTGAAAAGAGCTGTGCAAATCAATCCCATTCCATAGCCCTGCAAACCTGTCCTCCTCCAAATAACTATCTACTTCTCTCTTAAAAGTTGTTATCGAATCAGCGTCCACCACCCTTTCAATGGAGTCCTGTAAATCAGTGGTTAGAGCACTCGCCTTACAAGCGTGAGACCTGTGTTCGAATCCAGGCAGGTCAGGGCGAAACTTTGGCCAAGTTTCCTTACTCCACACGCCTAATAATAATACCTCAAAAAACAACAATAATAAAATTGGTCATTTCAATCTACGACTGTTTGTGGAACACTGCTGTGCACAATTGGCTGCCACGTTTCGCCCAGAAATATAGTCAATTCACTTTACAATATATTCTGTGAAGCTCTGAGACTTCTAGAAGATGTGAAAAGCGTTATATCAAATGCAAGGATTATTATTACATTATGCATTCCAGATCTGTACAACGTGCTACATGAAAAAAATTCTCCTCACTTTCCCACTGTTTCTTTTAATGACTATTTTCAATAGTTGAAAGTGGAAATAGTTTAGCATTGTTCAACCTATTTTGAAAACTTCTATTCAGTCTCCTCTTAACCTCCTCTGCTCCATGGAGAATAATCTTAGCTTCTCTAGCCTCACCAATGCCCTGTCATCCTTCCTAAAGTGTGATTACTCCAGCTGAGGCCTAACCAGTGTTTTATAAAGGTCCATCATAACGTCCCGACTTTTGTATTTTACGCTGCTATTTATAAAGCTTAGTATCCTGTATGCTCTTCTAACAGCTTTATCTACATGTCTTAACATCTTCAAAGATTTATTTATATGAACCCCTAGGTTTCTCTCTTCCTTCACACCCTATTATATTCTACCATATAGCACCTACCGCCTCTCCTTATTCTTCTTACCAAAATGCATCACTTTGCATTTATCCACATTAAACTTCAATCTGCCACATATCTGCCACTTGTCACCAATATGCTGACTATTTGTGACCAGGGCTCCCTCTGCCTCCTCGTCCTATCTGCCACCTTTGACATCATGGACGATTCAATCCTCCTTCTCCACCACTCCTCCCACCTCAACCTTCAAAGTTCTGTCCTTGACTGGCTCAGGTACTATCTTTCACACCATCTCCACATCGTGTCTGCCAACGGCTTTTCTTCCAGCCCCTGTACCATCTCGTGCAGTGTTCCTCAGGGCTCCTCAGTGTCCCCTGCTCTTCACCCTCTACATGCTCCCCCTCCGTGACATCATCCGCAGACATAGGGTAAATTTCCTCATATATGTGGATGACATCCAACTCTATCTCTCTGTTTCCACCCTCAAACCTCCTGATTATTTACTACTTTTCCTAATTTTGTATATCATCTGTAAACTTAGAAATGGTACTCATACCCAAGTCCAGATCATTCATATAAATTAAAAAGAGCAGTGGTCCCAAAACCGTTCCCTGGAGAACACCACTGTACACTCCCCCCCACCAACCCCCACCCCCAGTCAGAAAAACAACCATTCACCACAACTCTCTGTTTTCTGTCTCCCAGCCAGTTCTGGATCCATGCTATCACTGTCCCTTTAATACTGTGGGCTTCTATTTTCCATGCCTCTTATGTGGCACTTTCTCAAATGCTTTTTGAAAGTCTATATAAACTACATTTACAACTGCACCCACCGTTACCTCACCAAAAAACTTCATCAGGTTTGTTAGACAAGATTTGCCTTTAACCCATATTTTTCTAAGTAAAAATGTATTTTGTTCTGGATTATAGTGTCCAGACGTTTTCCCACTAGTGATATTAGGCTGACTGGCCTGTAGTTCCCAAGGTACGTATCTACCTTGAGCACCGACAACCTTTTTAGTACCTCCTCTCAATTTATTCTTATCTTATCCAATTTCTCTACGCTCCCCTGTGATACTGTGGTATTGACTGCATCCTCTTCTTTCATGGGGACAGATGCAAAGTACTCATTCAGTGCATCAGTAATGCCCACTGCCTCCAAAGGAAGATGTCCTCTTTGGCAATCTGCTCTCACTCTTGGGGGACCCTAATTGGGGGACCAAAGGAACCCACCCTTGATTAATCTTTTATTCTTTATATACACTTAGTCTTCGCTTAACGTCGTAGTTGTATTCGTGAAAAATCTGTTAAGCGAATCCGCGCAAGAATACCGGACGTTCAGCATCTATGTACGCTTACGCTATTCAAAGTAGTTCGTTTCCACCCGCACAAATGACGTAATAGCAAACGTTGTAATGTTAACAACAACAACTTTGATTTATATAGCGCTCTCCACGCTGGACGGCGTCTCAGAACACCTCGTTAAATGAATATATGTTCCCCCTATGTATCAGCAACGTAATAACGAAACAACGTTGATCAAAGCAATATTAAGCGAGGTCTACCTGTACTTATAAAATATCTTAGGCTTCCCTTTTATGTTACTCACTAATCTTTTCTCATCCAATCTCTTAGCCCCTCTTATTTCATTTCAGTTCTCCTCTTACTTTTGATATTCTATTTGATTATCTTCTGTATTTTGAACCTGACATTTATTATAAACCTCCTTTTTCTGTTTTATTTTATTCCAAATTTTCTTAGGAAAAGTATGGTAGAGCCTTGGAAGGAAGTTGACAAGTTGTCATTTGACAGTAACTTTTTTACTCACAAACTCTGAAATATGTGGGGCAACTACAGAAAAATTAAAAGACATTGAGAATAGAACAAGCAACATTAAGCAAAGCAATACAATAATACCTGAGCACATCTAATCCTTTGCTAAACCCACCATTTGCAAATGATGCCACAAATCGTTAGACACAACATTGGAATAGGAGAAAGCCTTGAGGTAGGTCTGTAAAACAAAGGGAAAATCATGATATAGCCTGTCCAAGGAAAAGAAAAATAGTGCTATGAAGAGGATTAACACTCAAAAACATAAGAACATAAGAAATAGGAGCAGGAGTAGGCCATTTGGCCCATCGAGCCTGCCCCGCCATTCAATCATGGCTGATATTCTACTCTTAACTCCAGCTACCTGCCTTATCCCCATAACCCTTAATCCCTTAACCCCTTTATAAATGAGAAATCTATCTAACTCAGTCTTGAATATATCCAAGGACTGAGCATCAACAATCCTTTGGGGTAAAGAATTCTATACATTCACCACTCTCTGAGTGAAGAAGTTTTTTCTCAACTCAGTGTGAAAGGGCTGACCCCTAACTTTAAGACTGTGACTCCTGGTTTTAGATTCTCCAACCAGGGGAAACAATCTACCTTGTCATGCCCCTTAATAATCTTGTAGGTTTCTATAAGATCCCCTCTAATTCTTCTATATTCCAGAGAATATAGGCCCAAATTAATCAACCTATTGTCATAAAACATCCCCCTCATTTCAGGTACTAACCTAGTAAACCTACGCTGCACTCCCTCCAAGGCAAGTACATCCTTTCTTAAATAAAGAGACCAAACTGCACACAGTATTCCAGGTGTGGTCTCACCAGGGCCCTATACAGCTGCAGCAAGACTTCCCTACTCTTATACTCTAATCCTTTCATAATGAAAGCTAACATACCATTAGCCTTCCTAATTGCCTGCTGCACCTGCATACTATCTTTCTGTGTTTGGTGTATAAGGACACCCAAGCACTCTGCACGCTAACACTTTCCAATCTCTCCCCCTCTAAAAAATAACCTGCTCTGATGTTTTTGCGACCTAGGTGGATGACTTCGCACTTCCCTACATTATATTTCATCTGCCACCTACCTGCCCACTCACCTAACCTATCTATATCGCGCTGCATTTTTTAAATGTCAAAATTGGTATTAATGCTTCCTCCTAGTTTCGTATCATCAGCAAATTTAGATATATTAAGCTCGATGTCCTTATCTAGATTGTTGATGGTAAATAGCTGAGGCCCAAGGTCTGATCTTTGTGGCACTCCACTAGTCACATCCCGCCAATATGAGAAAGACCCATTTATCCCTACTCTTTGTTTCCTACCCATTAACCATTCCCTAATCCATGTTAATATGTTCCCCCCAATTCCGTAAGCCCCTATCTTTTGAATCAATCTTTTATGCGGCACCTTATTGAATGCATTCTGGAAGTCCAAATAGACTACATCCACTGATTCACCCCTATCTAGTTTACTCGAAATATCCTCAAAAAATTCTATGAGATTTGTCAAACATGACTTCCCTTTTGTAAAGCCATGTTTTCTTGGCCTAATTATATCGGGCTCCCCTAAATACCTCACTAAAACATCCTTAATCGAGGATTATAAAATTTTTCCTATCACCGATTTCAGACTAACTGGCCTATAGTTCCCCATCTTTTCCTTTCCACTCTTTTTAAATAGTGGTGTGACATTCGCGATCTTCCAATCCATGGGGACTGTTCCAGAATCCAAGGAATTTTGGAAGATCAGACACAAGGCCCCTACTATCTCATATGTTACCTCTTTTAAGACCTTGGGATGCAAGCCATCCGGACCAGGGGATTTATAAATTTTTAGTGCTAACAGTTCTCTGCTAATGAAGATTTCCCTAAGTTGCTCCCTGTCATTTACCCCTTGGTGTATCCCTATTGTTGGCAGACTTGTTGTGTCTTCTAGGGTGAAGACAGATGCAAAGTATTAATTTAGGGACTCCGCCATATCCCCCATTACAACTTCTCCTGTATTTGCCTGAAGTGGACCTACATGTACTCTCACTAGTCTTTTCCTCTTAATATTGTCATAATATTCCTCAACTATTGTCTTCTCTATTGCATAACGCCAGCAGAAAGCTTTGCCTTTGTGCTTTTGTTCTACACACTTCAAGGGAAATCATAGAGATTTGGGCAACAATTCACTGCCAAACCTTGTGTAGAAGGACTCAGATAATATCAATTACACTGGAGCCTTGCTCCTGACAGCACCAGGAGGAGATTATTTCAATAGCATGCGATTTGTCCCCATACTGTATCATTGTGAGTGGGTTGCAAGTACTGCACTCACTCCCTATGCATACAACCAGTTCCAAATGCAAATTTACATTTATATGAACACCTTTCACATCCCAAGGTTCTGGAAAATCCAGGGTTTGCATCTGAGCTGGGTGCGGGGGCAAGACATCGGGGGGTGAATGGGGTAAAGTCGAAACGCGGTCACGGAGGCGGATCCTGAAGGAGGTGAGGGAAGGGCTGAGTTAAAGGGATTTCAGGTTGGAGTTTCAAAGAGTGGGAGCAAATTGCCTGAAAGCCCACCCGATGATGGCGGGGAGGATGGGGTGGGAGACGTGAAATTGGGCGTGCCTGCTGAGCAGAAGGTGTGGCTAGGCCGTTAGTATTTAAGGAGATAGCGTGAGGCAAGACCATGGAGAGATTTAAAGGCTAGGGTGATAATGTTGAACCTGATCCACTAGGGGATGGATAGCCAGTGGAGCCAGGTGAGGATGGGGGTGATAGGCTCAGAGACTTTTCTGGGCAGGTCATGATCTCCACAGTTTGAGTAGTTTGTGAAGAGAAGCGGCTGGTCTTTCAGTGGGTAGAGTTGGCACATTCTAGCCTGGATGTGATGAATGCTTTATTGATGTTCTTTAATAAAGTTCATAACCAAACACTCAATTTTGTTGTTCTGTAGTATAAACGTGTTTCCGCATCACTAAAGTGCCAGCAACCTGAATGAAATCGCTTGGTGCCAGATTTTGAATCATAATTTCTATTTACAAAGAGATTTATAACCCCAACCAAGTGAGGTCCATTTAAAACTCACCCTGAGCCCTTTGACAAGCAGTTCCTCGGTCAGAAAGGCAGAGACCATGCGAATAACAAGAGCGCCCTGTGATACAAAGGGGAAACATTGGCTCAATTTCTTAATTAAGAAATCCCACTGGGGGCTCTGATCATTACCTGGAATTGTGTAATGCACGAGGAAGCCCACTCTGGAAATACATCAAGCTCAAGACGTGATCCTGAGAGTCAAAGTCTCTCACAAATTGATCCCAACCTCTCCCCCTCACCCCCACCCTCACCCTCAAAAGTCTAATTAACCCAGTGCTAAAAGTGCTCACTCATAACTTACCTTTGTATAAGTGATATAATCAAATAATTCCATGATGTCCTGAGATGTTTGAATATTTTCTTCCTTTAGGGACACGGGGTGTGATCGAGAATTGTATTCCCAGTGAAAAACGTGCGGCATCTGGTTTATTAATGAATGCTAAAATAAACCACAATAACTGAGTGATGTAATCAGCGCCAACAATATTATGCATCACATTTCTATCAGACATCATAGAAATCCATCTTGAGATTATTTCACATCGGCAGAGATGGAAAACACCTTCCTGATTCGTGAATAGAATGGAATTAGCATTTCAAACGATTTTTTGTGAGTGAGGTTAACTTAGGTTATTTAGAAAAGAGGGAATGCTATATCAATAAACTAGTTGCATCCAAGTTAATCAAAACCATAATGAGCATATGTATTTGCTTCACAATGACTTCATGTAGTTAGGATGCTGATAACACAATGATGAATCTGACTCATCAGCAGAACTTAGAACGAGGAAACTAATCACTGGGAGCAGGTATTCCTCCCAATTAGTCATTGGATAATACTACAAGCCAACATCCTAATGCTAGTTCAAATTTCGCCCTGATATTAACAATGACTGTGTAGATGCCACCCATTTAATGAGAAACTATTAGACTATAACATTGTGATTCTCTTATAGAAAACTTCATGCATCGTTCTTACCAATTGAGAGGCAATTCCTAGATGATCAGAACCTAAATGTTCAACATATGTTGCGATTCCTTCGTTTAGCCACAGATCATTCCACCACTTCATTGTGACCAGGTTTCCAAACCACTTCAAAAGTAAACGGAAAACAATTTGAATGAAATATTGTGGAACACCAATTTATCTTAGACATTTTCAAACAGTCCTGTTTTGTAAGATTTGTGACAATACTTGACTATCTTTTAAGATTATGCAAGGAATCACAGTAAATTGTGATCACTTAAATTCTTTTTTTAAGCTTTTGTGCTGCCAGTGGCACAAACAATCTGGAGCAGCAACAAGGCAAAATGCCAAGCAGTTGGAGTGGAGAAAGTTCATGTTAGTCAGAGAACATCTGATCAATATAAATAACACATTTTTATATTCAGTGCATATTCAATGAATACGTAAAGACATGAAGATTTGAATTAGTGTCCATGCCATTGAAAACTTTGAATTCATGAAGTGACTGAAAGATAGTTGCAAATTTAAACACACAGACTTTCACAGTGTTGTAGCTCAGCTGATGACCTTTGATTTGAGGAAAGCCTGACCTTGTGCAAGAGGCACTAGGCATTAGCACGAGTAGCACACAGGAAGACGGGACCGCAACTCCTACCCTAATATATCTATGATGCAGAATAAATTTGTTTATTACAGTACAGGTAGACCTCGCTTAACTTTTAAAGTTGCACTTTTCAAGAACACAACTTGTTAAGCGAGGACTAATTGTATGCAAGTTCTCAAAATTATGTTTACATTACAATAATAATAATACTTTTGATATAGCACCTTATCACATTGGTGAGAGGTCTCAAAGCACTTCACATATATTGTAAAGTGAACTGACTGTATTTTGTGGGCAAAAATGTTCTCACTTAAAAGGATTTTATCTTACATTTTATTTAGTACAGTAACACATTTAAACATCTCAAAGTTTTTCAGAATGTTTTCCTTTAAAGTGTTGTGAATGTGTATTTGTAGGCAAAAGTGGCATTTGAGTTGTACACAGGAATATCCCACAAACTGTCATGAAGTGAATGACCAATTTTTCATTCTGGGGATTGTTGGCCAGGGTGTCAGGAGAAACTCCCATCTCTTTTTGAATAGACTCTGAGGTAACTTGTTTGTAAAGAGACCTAAAGAATACTGCATGCGACGATGAAGAAACAGGCAGAGAAAGCAATTGATAAAACATAGGCAAGATATTGGACTAGTTAAAGTAAAAACAGGAAACTGCGGTATTAATGGAGGTGGAGCAGAAGATGGTGTAGAAGAATGGGATGGTAAACAGTATGCTATGCTGTGTTATTCACTGGCCAATGTTAAATCCTCTGTACAAAAAGCATTCCCCGAAAGACAGGAGTGTTGGAAGTGTTTCAAAGCTTTTAAGGACAGACACGGTACTAACCAGGCTTTCTGTCCATTTGAGGATTATCACCGATGCTAATCAGTTAACACATTACTACCTAAATATCACACCCAGTATTTTTTTTTACCCTCTCTCCAAGAAATATCACCATAACAATAGAAAGAATTGCAAAGTCATTGCGCAGACATACCTGATGTGCCAGCTCATGTGAAATCATCAAGGTAATGATGATTTTGTGATTAACGAGTTCCTCGTTCGGATCATACAGCAACACATTCTCTTTAAACATCAGCAGACCCCAGTTTTCCATCGCACTTACTTCAAATTCGGGCAATGCTATTAGATCTACAAGGGTAAGGATACAGTGAGTAACTGAGTCATCAATGCAATAAAAACCCCTATAATAGCAGCCTAAATAAATAGACATTTGTAAGTAGTCCCAGCTAAGAAGGCATAATAGTACTCAATTTATTTATACAGCGCACGATAAGACAATGGAACTGATCTTAACTATTTTGTTAAGGTCAATGGCACAATCATTGTATGTTAATATTTTTGCATTGTAAACAGGTGTTCACAATTGAACGGTAGGTAGCCTTTCACAAACTTAACAACACTACTAATAATAATAAATCCTTGCATTTGATATAGTGCTTTTCACATCTTCCAGATGTCTCAAAGTGCTTCACAGATTCCACTGTAAAGTAAATTGACTGTATATTTGTGAGCGAAACGTGGCAGCCAATTGCCACGGCAGTTTGTCTCACAAACAGTCATGGAGTGAGGGATTATTATTTTTCGAGGAATTATTATCAGGTGTGTGAAGTAAGGAAACTTGGCCAAGGTTTTGCCCTGCCTGGAATCGAACCCAGGTCTCTCGCTTGCAAAGCGAATGCTCTAATTACTGAGCTAGAGGACTCCACAAAATAATAACAATAGAGGGGTATACTTTCTGTAGATATTGTTTCTCAACTTTAATATTTGTATTAAAGTAAATCAATTAGATTTGACTACTGTATATGGGTTCAACCATATCATGGTTATTGCAACATCTAATAAATTTGGATAAAGAAGTTGAAAGTTTTAGTACTTTATCACAATGCAATGTGACAAGCAATATGTAGTATCTGTATTTATACATGAACTAGCAGAAATTCATGCCAGAACAATCTCATGAACAGCCATGAGGTAAATCCCCAATTCATCTGGGCCATTGTTGGCCAGGGAACCGAGAGAAATTCCCAATCCATTTTCAATGGTATCACAGGACCTTTAATGTCCTCCTGAACTGCAGGTCTTCAAACAAGCACCTCAAACATGCTGAGCTCACCCAACACTGCACTGGAGTATGAGCCTAGATTATGAGATAAAATGTACGTGAATCCCAATCTTCTGACCCAAAAATGAGACTAAGTCAGATCAATATACAAACTCAACATATGCAAGATCAAGAAAGAAACACCAGCGGAGTTGAAATTGATAATCAAATTAATTCTCATCGTGCATAAAATTTAATCCCTCGAGTTGGCTTCATTCTAAGCTGTATGTATGGAGCCCACAAAAGAGTAACCTTACCTGCCTTGGGGAGAGGGTAACTTATATTATAATATATTTCAAAGAATTTAAGTAATGGGCCTGTGATGTTCAGTGCGAACTGAGCTTCACCATTCAGTATAGATTCTTTCTTTGCCCAAATACGAATCTGAAAAAGAATTTAAAAATCACTCACCAAGTAAAGAGAGTAATTCAGTTTTGTATTTAATTCTATTCATCTGCCCCTCAGGTTGTGTAACTCTGCGCCCTTACTTACGAATGTATTATCCTCATTTACATTAAAGTTTACATGTTTGGTGGCATTGTCAAACATCGCATCCTTAACTGTCACCAGTGTAAACTTGCACGTTAGTGAGCAAAGCTTGCCTCTGTCTCATCTTTAAAAACCATCCACAAAATTCTATCTTTTCATCCAGGCAGAAGATGGATTAAAAACCTAGAGAAACCAACTTTATTTATTGAGTTTCCTGTTGTGCAGTGTTGAAATGTCACCTGAAAGAGTTTCAAATCAGGAATTCCCTCTGATTTACACCGATGATAATCAAGAAGCAAATTTGCAAAGTTGAAAAGCATGTCCCTTGTTACAGGGAAATCACAAAGAATGTGCCTTCGAGCTCTGCACCATTTTACCCACCTTGTTTCCATTTATATTGCTCACATTTGAGTGTCCACAGGCAACGTAACTTGTAGACATATGACATGAGGGTTCCTTTCCATTATCCTGATTGATTTTTGACTGAGCAAGACTTTACTATTTTGCTCTGAGTAACTGCATGATCCATGATCGTCAAATCCCCCAAAACAGCCCCTCTCTGTCCACACACACCATGCAGAAACGGAGTTAGTGATATTTACCTCTGTGCCACCGTAAGTTGTGCCAATGGAATCGTAGTCACAAACTGCAAATGCAACTAGGTAGGTGGACATTATCACAGTGGTATTAAATGTTGTAACATTCCATATCCCATCAACTTCCAGTCTTTCTGAAACAGCTAAAAGTGGAAAGCAATAAAATGCTGAATAAAGCAATCATTTTTAGTAAAACAGTGAAAGAGCCGGGATTTGGGCAGACAAGTTTGGACTTTCATTTCTGGCAGAGAAAATTACTCGAAAATGCTTCAGTACAGGAGCCTGGGTAACAAGAACCTTAGAGATGAAAGATAAGTACCTTGTCACTGGCAGAATACTGCCTTGGATCCAATAAAAGAGGAAGAGTCAGATAGAGTGAGAGAGGAGTTGACATAGCGTAACACATAGTGTTGACAGTGTAACTCCCGATGGAAGTTTTTTTAGTTAGCACCATAGCCAATTTGTATTTTGGGTGATGTCCATCCAACTACTGATACTGTCTGACTATCCTCAATGAAGCCGATTCCAATTAGCGTAGTTAATCATCTCTCTATTCAACAATAGCTTGTGAAGTGCTTTGAAACGTTTCAACAACGTGATAAGAGCTATATCAAATGCAATGGTTACTGTTATTATAATTGGGTTCACTGATAAACCATCTGTTTAGTTCGTGTTTGTTTGCTTTTGAACCAACCAGATGGACCTGAATCATCTTTTCTGATCCTTTCCATTCCCATAGACATATGCAAAATCAGATTTGCCATTTAAGTTTTATTCGATTATTTATCACTTTCTTCTCAATAGTTTTTTTTCCATCATCTTAATGTTGTCCTAATAATCTTGTCACTCATTTCCTTGCCTTCTTGGAATAACAAATGTAATATTAAATAAATGAATACTACTAATAAAGATAGGTTAGGAAGAATGTGCACTGGATTGCATATGAAGCACTCATATTATGTTTCATAATTTATTATGAAGCTTTTTCCTGAAGATGTACCATATTAAGTTTTGTAAATGTGTAACATCGTGTGGATGTAGGAAGCTATTCTGCGCATAATGTTCTTCTATAAAATGACGCCATCAGTTTGAAGAAGAGGGATGTAATGGGAGCAAGCAAGAGAGTGAGCTCAGATTTGGCGGCTTCAGTGGAAAAAAGCACAAGTGCAGACTTGATGGCCTGAATAATGTGTTTTTGTGCTGTAACCTTTTAACAACAACAACTTGGATTTATAAAGCTTTCATGATTCTGTGTGACATATCTTTACACTGTTATATAAGCATCTGTGGTGATCCTAAATGGGTCAATGCCACCAGAGCTATTTATAATAATCCTTGATTTTGATACAAAACCTCATCAAGTTATCTAGATAAGATTTTGTGCCTGATGAAACTTTTTTTTCTTACTCACCAATTGCTGGCATATTAGAAAGTGCCACAAACTGTGAACGGTGCACAAGTCTAATGTCAAAGGTTGCTTTCATATGAGGTTCATCGAAGCAAGGGAAAGCTGATCTGGCATATGTTGGCTCCATCTGTGTTACAGCAAGTGTTCTAATTGGAGGAAAAAATGCAACTGATTATTATGCCTTTCACTTGATGGTTACAATATTAAGGCTTTTAAATGCTTAATAACAGTGTGGAAGTAAAAAACCATTCAGCACATGGGATCTGTTTATTCCAAGACTGTATCAATCTGCAAGGATAGCTGAATAAATTGAATTTTCCCCAAAGATTTAGTCTCTTGAGAGTTGAGAAAAAGCCATGAGTAAAGCTTTCAAAAATTAAAATTCTGGAACATTTCTCTGTCTTTCTCTTCCTCCCTCCTTCCAACTTATTATAATAATAATAATAATAGCATTTGGTATTCTGTCTTTCAGTTTGGGAGAATGTAATTACAACTCAATCTGGTGAAATTCCATTCGTAATGGAAAGCTCTTGGTTCTTGCCAATTTTTGCCGATAATTTTCCAAGATTCGGGAAGCAGATGGAAGCCCATGAGAGAGTAACCAGACAAACAAAAGGTGGTTTGTATGGATATTGTTAAGCATGGTGATGGGTTTGCATGTGAGTCAGACAACCACCTCAGCAAAAATACATATATAGTTTTTGATAATATGTATTTATCTATAAATATATTTGGTAAAAATACAAATTACAATATCTTATTTTCCATTTTTCCTTTCTCCCGATACAAAAAAAATTATATTGTTTATAGTACATTTCTCCACTGCACGCACACAGGTTGTGCAAAAATAAAAATAGCTAAATTCCAATACACTATTTCAAAATTAGAATCTTTGTATTCAATCCTGATTTGTTGCACATACAGTATAACAATTCCAGCAACTCTGTACATTTCAAGTGACTTAAACAAAACAGTCAACAGAAGCAAACAAAAGAATCTACCATAAAAATGTTTCCATCTGCATCCAATACTAATCCTTGCATTTGATATAGTGTTTTTCACATCTTCTAGATGTCTCAAAGTGCTTCACAGAATATACTGTAGTGAATTGACTGTATATTTATGGGTGAAATGCTGCAGCCAATTGCGCACAGCAGTGTCCCACAAACAGTCGTGGATTGAAATGACCAATTTTTATTATTGTGTTTCTTTTTGGACGGATTATCCTTTTAGCAAAGCATTGGTGACTTCTAAACTCTGGAGGAGTGTTATATAAGCCACCTGCCTGCCATGAAGCTGACTGAACTGCTGCCGATTGTAGACCGGAAGCCTCATTCTCTGCATCTTTTTACCAGACAATAATTATATGTGATATCTTCAAGACGTCTCAAAACACTTCCAGTGTATACTGTAAAGTGAATTGACTGGATGTTTTGTGCTGCATGTCCCCTGACACACCCGCCCTACCATTGGCGGTCAAGCCTTCAGCCACTTCTGCCCCCAACCTTAGGAGTTCGTGACCCCAGCTTGGGTGTGAAACACTGACTGTCCAGCATCTTGGGACATCCTCCTGAGTGAAATGCTGGACAGTCAGTGTTTCACACCCAAGCTGGGGTCAGGAACTGGGATGGTGGAGGGAAGGGAGGGGAAGGGTGTGACCAATGCATAGTCGAAGAGGAGAGTCTTGAGGTGAGACTTGAAGGAAGCTAGGGAGGGGATAAGGCAGAGGGATGCTGGGATGGAATTCCTATGGTTGGGGGCAGAAGTGGCTGAAGGCTTGCCCGCCAATGGTGGGGCAGGTGTGTCAGGGGACATGCAGCATGCCAGAGCCCCTGAGCGGAGGTTGGGGACAGGTTGGCAGAGGGTTAGGAGGTAACAGAGGTAGAGTGGGGCAAAGCCATAGAGGGATTTAAAGGTGAGGACCAGGATCTTGAATTGAATCCTCTGGGTGATGCGGCACCAGTGGAATTGGGTGAGAATGGGGATGATTGGGACGCGGAGCTTGGTGCTGGAGAGGACATGGGCTGCAGCATTCTGGATCATCTGCAACCTATGGAGGGAGGAATTGGGAAGGCTGACAAGCAGGGTGGAGGCATAATCCAGCCTGGATGTGGTGATGGCACAAATTAGAATTTCAGCGACCTGAGGGGTGAGGCAGTGGTGGAATCGGGCAATGTTGCAGAGGTAAGGGAAGGCAGAGTGAGTCATTGCTTGGATGTGGGAGAAGAAAACATAGGTAAGGATCGAACAAGACATCTAGGTTCCTGACTGGCTAATTGAGGTAGAGTGTGCAACCATGAAGGTTGATGCTGCCATGGGTGCAGAGGCACCTGTGCGATCCAATCAGGAGGGCCTCGGTCTTGTTGACATTCAACTGTAGAAAGTTAGCTCTCATCCAGGACTTAATGTCCAACAGGCAATCTGTCATGACAGTAGTGGTCCTGGAATTGAGGGTGGGCACTGAAAGATAGTTGGGTATTATATGTATACATAAAGTAGGTTAGCCCATGTCTGCGGATGATATCACCAAGGCGGAGCGTAGAAATGTTGAAAAGACACCTAGGTTATATCAAAGGTGTTATATCAAATGCAATGATTATTATTATTTGCTGAGGCGAATGTCCAGCTGTCTGAGCGTAAAGTTCAGAAGGATGGAGTCATGTTCGTTTCTAACACAGCTTTGGAGAGATTATATGGTTTAGTTTCTACATAACAGCAACAAAATTAGATTGTAGAGCACCTTTCAAATCAGGAGGATGTCCCAAGGTGCTGAACAGTCAGGGGTCTGGACTCGAGCATGTGGGGGGTGGGAGGGCGGCAGAAGGCACTGTCGAAGAGAAGGGTCTTGAGACCGGTCTTGAAGGAGGCAAGGGAGGGAGCAAGGCAAAAGGATTATGGGATGGAGTTCCAAAGAGTAGGGGCAGAGAGGTTGAAAGCCCAGCCACCGATGGTAGGGCGGGTCGGGCAGGAGACAAGGAGCAGGTTGCAGCCTACTGAGCAGAAGGAGCAGGCAGGTTGATAGGGGTTTATAAGTCTTAAAGGTACAGTATTACTGTGAATAAGGACACATTTCTATATATGTGCCTGTGGGGTTTTTATGCTTCCTTTCATCCTGGCTTCAATTTAAGGTACATAAGTTACAAGACATGCCTACATCCACATTAACCATGCTTTCCGGCATTTCAAAGAGCATAGCAAACTGGCTTTAACATCAATGAAATTGCAGTAAATACAGAGGAAGTCTACCAAAGAAATTGATGATTAATCAACCAGCAAATTCAAATATCAAGCCGCTGGGAGTTGCTGTCAGTCAGGGAGTTGCTTGGGCATGACGAGATTTATATAACATGTGCAGTGCTGCGTACAGCACAAGCAGGTATGTGTGGTTAACACCAGCCTTTGGATAAGAGAACATTGGCTCTCCATTTCACAGGTCTTCCCCACAAGGAATGCCTGACCTGATCTAAGAGGCTCACTTACAACCCATACTCTTGGCTTTGCTCTTGGCATTTCATAAGCACAGCTAACAAGCTGTTGACAAAATCATGTCACACCGAACCTTACATGTTAGAGAAATAACTTACAGACAATGAGACACAGAGGCAACAGAAACGAGATTAAGAATCCACTGAGAAATTATTTCTGTCTGCATCCAATATTACATAAGTTACTTGTATTAAATGGAGCCACTTTATTAAAATAAAAAAAACAATAAATACTATATAACATTTTCAGAAGTACCATGGACAGTACCTTATACTGGAACACAAGATTTGTTCTTTCTTGAACAAACTTGAACTTTGCTATATAAAGGCTCATGTTATTTTGTCAATGTTTGTTCGTAATACTTTTTTTAAAAACACTAAGCTAGCCAAGGAAGGTTCATATTGATGTAAAAAAAGAAGGCAGAACAGACTAAATTATTTTTATGATAAACAGCATTACCGCATTATATTTAAACCTCAAGCTATTTAAATTCTTTATCAAAAGACTTGTCCGTTGGTGCTTGACAGGGTTCAAAATCCAGATGTGGTTGCCCATATGTTCAAAACACCCAGTTTTGAGTAATGTTTGAAGGTGAGGTAAGTCAAGAGTGTTAAGAAAGTGCATTTTGTTTACTCTCTGAACTATTTTACAAGATTGGTAGTTCCTTAGGTAGTTCCAACAAAGTATTCTAGTAAGGAGAAGTGACTGAGAAGTTGTGTACTCCAGTCCAAAAAATTATTGTGGTTTTGTCCTAAAATTTAAGATTGTGTGGCATTTTTGAAACTTCTCAAATTCCATTTAAATTTTTTAACAAGCCAATTTCCAAGTTAAGGATAAATTTGTGGTGTCCTGTAGTTCAGTGATTAGAGCACTCGCCTACAAGTGAGAGATCTGGGTTCGATTCCAGCTATGGTGAAATCTTGGGCAAGTTTCCTTACTCTACATGCCTGATAATAATCCCTCAAAAAAACAATGATAAATTGGTCATTTAAATCCATGACTGTCTGTGGTTCGCTGCTGTGAGTAACTGGCTGCCACGTTTTGTCTACATATATACAGACAATCCACTTTGCAGCATATGCTGTGAAGCACTTTGAGACGTCTAGAAGATGTGAAAAGTGCCATATGAAATGCAAGCCTTGGTCATTTCAATCCACGACTGTTTGTGGGACGCTGCTGTGCGCAATTAGCTGCCGCATTTCGCCTACAAATATACGGTCAATTAACTTTACAGTGTATTCTGTGAAGTGCTTTGAGACGTCTAGAAGATATGAAAAGGGCTATATCAAATGCAAGGATTATTATTATTATATTATTATTAAAGTCCAAACTTTTACACCTTTACTATTTAAGGCAGTGGTGGCCAACCCATGGCCCATGGGTCAGAAGTGACCCCTACAATATTCACACTTGTCTAGGTAAGTCCATGTTCAATCAATGGTGTGCTTCAAATTTTTTTGTTGATTGAATATTTCTTGATTTATGGCATAATGTGATTTATGGTATTTTGTTGGCTGACCAAAAAGGTTGGCCACCATTGGTTTAGGGCAACAATCTTAGGACTAAGACCAAATAAAGTTTGGGGAGTCTGGTACAGATATTAACATTAGAAAGCATTGAACAAGAAAGAAACAGCGAAAGAAACAGGGAGTACAGCGTAGATTCACTTGGTTGGTTTCTGGGATGAGGCGGTTGAGCTATGAGGATAGGTTGAGTAAACTAGGCCTATATTCTCTAGAATATAGAAGAATTAGAGGTGACCTTATGGAAACCTATGAAATTATTAAGGGAGGCATGACCGAGTAGATAGTGGGTGACTGTTTACCCTGTTGAAGAAACTATAACTAGGGGTCATAGTCTTACAATTAGGGGGTCAGCCTTTTCGCACTCAGTTGAGGAAAAACTTCTTCAGTTAGAGGGTAGTGAATTTATAGAATTCTCTACCCTCTAACTGAATTTCTTGATCAGTATGTTTCCAGTCCAACGAGGAAAGAAGCATTGCTGGATCTAGTTTTGGGGAATGAGGTAGGGCAAGTTCAACAGGTTTCTGTAGGTGAGCATCTAGGGAATAGTGACCACAATATCGTTAGATTCAGAATAATTATGGAAAGGGATAAGGAATGATCACAGGTGAGGACACTCAACTGGAAAAGGGCTAATTTCAATGAGTTGAGGTGGGACCTAGGCAAGGTGGATTGGAAAGAAAAATTGGCAGGTAAGACAACTAACGAGCAGTGGGCAGTGTTCAAAGAGGAGATAGTTCAGGCACAGGTCAAAAGCATCCCCACAAAGGTGAAATGTAAGGCATCCAAACCTCCCTGGATGACTAAGGAAATCGGGGCCAAAATAAACCCAAAAAAAGAGGCTTATGATAAGTGTCAGGCTCAAAATTCAGAAGGGAACCAAGCAGAATATAAGAAGTGTAGGATAGAACTAAAAAAGGAAGTTAGAGGGGCAAAGAGACTGCATGAGAAACAATTAGCGAGTAAGATTAAGGGGAACCCTAAGGTTTTTTACCAACATATTAAGAGTAAAAGGTTGGTCAATGATAGGGTGGGGCCAATTAGGGACCTAGGAGGAAATCTCATTGTGGAGGCAGAGGGCATGGCTGATGTACTGAATGAGTACTTCGCCTCTGTCTTCACAAAAGAAAAGGATACAGCCAATGCCATAGTATTGGAGGAGAGGGTAGGAGAAATGGATAGAATAATTATAACCAGAGAGGAAGTTCTAAAAAGGTTGACGTCGCTCAAGGTGGATACGTCACCTGGTCCGGATGGGATGCACCCTAGGTTACTAAGTGAGGCACGGGAGCAAATAGCAGAGACTCTGGCCACGATCTTTCAATCTTCCTTGGACACAGGGGTCGTGCCAGAGGACTGGAGGATAGCTAATGTTACTCCCTTGTATAAAAAGGGGCAGAAGGACAAGCCTGGTAACTACAGACAAGTCAGTCTAACGTCGGTAGTGGGCAGACTTCTAGAGTCCATAATCAGGGACAAGGTAGATCTTCACTTAGAAAGATATAGGCTAATAAAGGACAGTCAACATGGATTTGTTAAAGGCAAATCTTGCCTTACAAATCTGATAGAATTTTTTGATGAGGTAACGGAATGGGTGGATAATGGTAGCGCAGTTGATGTAGTTTACATGGACTTTCAAAAGGCATTTGACAAAGTGCCACATGAGAGACTTATTATGAAATTAAAGGCCCATGGCGTAAAAGGGAAAGTGGCAGAGTGGATCCACAACTGGCTGCGAGACAGAAAGCAGAGAGTTGCAGTGAGTGGCTGTTTTTCAGACTGGAGGGAAGTGAGCAGTGGTGTGCCACAGGGATCGGTTTTGGGACCATTGCTCTTTGTAATCTACATCAATGATCTGGACTTGGGTGTAGGGAGTACAGTTTCCAAGTTTGCAGATGACACTAAGTTAGGGAGAATAGTAAATAGTGAGGAGGATAGTAGCCATCTGCAAGAGGATATAGACAAATTGGTAAAGTGGGCAGACACATGGCAGATGAAGTTTAATGCAGAGAAGTGTGAGGTGATGCATTTTGGGAGAAGAAATGAAGGGAGGCAATATAGGCTAGATAGTACAATTTTAAATGGTTGAAGGAACAGAGAGACCTGGGGATTTGTGTTAGTGACTCGTTGAAGGTGGCAGGACAGGTAGACAAGGCTGTTAAGAAGACATATGGGATACTAGGCTTTATAAATAGGGGTATAGAATACAAAAGTCAGGAAGTGCTGACTAACCTCTATAAAACTTTGGTGAGGCCTCAGCTGGAATACTGTGTTCAATTCTGGTCACCACACTACAGAAAGGATGTGAAGACATTGGAAAGGGTACAAAGAAGATTTACTAGGATGGTGCCAGGATTGAGGGACTTCAGCTATGAGGAGAGGCTAGATAGGCTAGGGTTATTCTCTCTGGAGCAGAGAAGATTGAGGGGAGACCTAATAGAGGTTTATAAGATCATGAGGGGTTTCGACAGGGCAAATAGAGAAAAACTATCTGTGGTCATGTGGTCACAGATTTAAAATAGTTTCAAGGCGAAGTAGAGGGGAGCTGAGGAGAATTTTTTTCACTCAGCGAGTTGTTCGAATCTGGAATGCATTGCCTGAAAAGGTGGTGGAGGCTGATTCGATAACAACTTTTAAAAGGGAATTAGATCTTTGTTTAGGGAGAACAGGTCTATTAGGCTATGGGGAGCGGACAGGGCAGTGAGATTGAATCGCTCTTTTCAAAGAGCCGACACAGACTAGATGGGCCGAATGGCCTCCTTTTGTGCCGTAAAATTCTATGAATCTATGAATCTATGAAAAGGAGGTAGATGCTCAGTCCTTGAACATATTCAAGACTGAAATTGACAAATTTCTTATGGACAAAGGGATTAAGGGATATGGGGATAAGGTGGGCAGGTGGAGTTAGATTCGAAGATCAGCCATGATCTTATCGAATGACAGGCTTGAGGAGCCGAATGGCCTACTCCTGCTCCTAATTCTTATGTTCTTATTAGCAGAACTCCCTACATTGTGTGCAGATTACAAATACCTGCATGGACTTCACCGCAATTATTCCCGAGGAAATCTCTGCGTAGAGGCTTCCTGAACCCCAAAGCCAATCTCGAAAGCAAAATATTCTTTCATCACCAATTCTCCACTTTCAAACCTGTCCTCCCACTTTCCACCTCAGCATCACAGAAGTCATTGTTTCACATGGAGCTTTAGTTGATCTTAGCCTGTCCCTATATCCTCTGTTACCCTTTACAAGCAAGTACACAGTTCTTTTTGAACTAATTGTTTTACCTATCTTATTGTTCAGACAGTTTGTTCTGCTTAGCCAACGCTCACTGCAAAAAATAAAATTGTTCTGGTCTTTGGATCTGCTTGAGATTTTATTTTAAAGCTACATCTGGTATGCTAACTCAAGCCAAGTGCTGTTAAATGCAGAAAGTCTGCACCACTTTATTCCTGCGTAATAGTTTTTAACACCCAAACAGATGTTTAATCCTGCAAGAAGTGAATGAATACTAAGCTAGAATATTAGCTTATTTTTATCCCTCTTTCAGCTGGTTTGGAACTTTTCTTTTATATAATAAAATAAACTATGCACAGATTATTTAAATGGCAACCAGAGAGACCAACAGGCAGTCAGGCAATTTGATGGGTTTGGTACAGAGGCTGGTGATCGAACAATGGTTTATGTTAATACAGTCTGCTTAGATAAGGTGAACTATTTCATAACTTTTATTTAGTTCAGGAGATTTGATAATTATTGAATGTTTACACTCCACACTGTACATTACTTAATTAGCATTAGACGAGAAAGCCTGTCCACAAATCAAAGGGAAACAATTTGCTTTAAACATTGCAATCCTTGCAGTTGATATTGCACCTTATTAGATAGTTGCGACGCCAGCACCAATAGATAAGAAAACAATCACTGTGCAATAAATAGAGGCATTCTTGCCACAGGCACTGTTCATAAAATTAAAAAAGACTTACATTGAAAACTTATTTTTTGGGGGGTCAGCCAGACCCCCAAAAGTATCCCCCTGTACCAGCAGGAAGGAAGCTGAATCTATTTGGAGGAAATAGAGGAGCAGAGTATAATAATAATAATTCTTGCACTTGATAATGTGCTTTTTCACGTCTTCTAGACGTCTCAAAGTGCTTCACAGAATATGCTGTAAATTGAATTGATTGTATATATGTGGGCAAAATGCAGCAGCCAATTGCACACAACTGGCTGTGTGCAAGTTGTGTGCAATTGCACACAATTATTGTTTTTTTTGAGGAATTATTATTAGGTGTGTGGAGTAAGGAAATTTGCCCAAGCTTTCCCCTGCCTGGAATTGAACCCAAGTTTCTTGCTTGTATGGTGAGTGCTACAATCACTGAGCTACTGGACTCCACAGAAAGGGGCATTAGTTGTAATAAGGTTTACTGAAAGCACAAGGAAGAGTATAGGTGAAAATAAGAGCAATGTGAACTGAAACTCGCCGAAGATGATACCATTCTAATTTGGTTGTTTAAACCCTTATCAATAGATGTTGTCCAACGTATTGAGCATTACAGCTTCCATAAAACCTACAGAAATAGATTCCCATGTAGAGGGTTCAGTACCTTGCCTTAAATAATCCACTCACGCACTTGAATTTTTGTTTATTCCACTCCTACATTGTGCATCAATTAATTTATCTTCAATTCATTTTTCCTTTTCACACTTCCTCCTTTTCACCCCTTAGCTCGATGGATTCTGGTTGATTGTTTAAAGTCCTATGATTTGACTTGTTGAGATAATAGAGAAGTATATGCTGATCCACCTATGTGTTTCATTGTGAGCCCATCTCCTCTGCAGAGCATGCTTTGTGTGAGTGTGAGTTGCCAAGTTGCACAATCCTTACTGACAATAAAGTTAACATCGTGAAGGCCTCCTACGGATCTTACAGTTATAGTTACAGACCTTTCTATTAGCAGCTTTCATTCAATAATTTAAAACAGCTGTAAGAAGGGAAGGATTATATGAATGCTCTTTAGCCTCGAAAGGAGAAAACTAAGAGTGAAGTAGATAAGAGATAAATTACGATTTTCAATGCGGTTGAACATTTATTGGACATTTCAGCAACTTTTATTAACTAAGAATGAGTTTGAAAAGTCCAGAAAAGTTTCAGAAAGTGAAACGCTTGCTGAAAGGGAGTGGGATTATGTTTTGTTTTAATTGAATTTGTTGACGAAAAGTGAAATTAGGGCTGTGATGTCTAATTTACAAATACCGCATTTCAGTTTTCAACAACTGTGATATTCTTGGCAGTGGATTGTTGGAATCGAGCTAGCCCTCTCTGTGGTGATCTTGGTAGTCTGGTTCCAGGTGAAAATCAGTATTCTATGGCCCTGCTGATGACAGCACAGCCAGCCCAGCTCATTGGCAGCACCTGATAGGGCAGACCAGTCACTGGGAGCAGGGAGAGATCCCACTCAGCACCTATTAACCCTGAAAGCCAAAGTCCTAATGGCTTGGGTGGTCCTATCTAGACAGGCAGTGGAAAAGCTCAGCAGACAGCAATATCAATAACCAGCTATATGGTTTGAGCTGGTTCGACTCCATCTTTATTCCATTGCACACTCTGGGGTTCCTAAACTTTGGCTCTCCAGGTCTACCGATGTTCTGTCAGTTTGTCTAACAAACATCAGGGCCTGGATATAAGCAAACTTCTTGCAACTAAATGTCAACAATACAGAAGCCATACTCCTTGACTCTTGTCAATGACTTCTCCTCTAATACTTTCCACAATTAGGTAACAACAACTTGCATTTACATAATGATATATACTGTATATATAAAATTGTATTTGATATAGGCCTTTTCACGTTTTCGAGATAATAATGATAATCTTTGCATTTGATATAGCGTTTTTCACATCTTATCGATGTCTCAAAGAGCTTTACAAAATATATTGTAAAGGGAATTGACTGTATATTTGTGGGTGAAACGTGGCAGCCAATTGCACACAGCAGTGTCCCACAAACAGTCATGGATTGAAATGACCAATTTTTATTATTGTGTTTTTTTAGAGGGATTATTATTAGGCATGTGGAGTTAGGAAACTTGCCCAAGATTTCGCCCTGATCTGCCTAGATTCAAAAACAGGTCTCATGCTTGTAAGGTGAGTGCTCCAACTCCTATAATGGGAATGGGGTAGGAAGGTGTCTTCTGGGTAGTGTTTGGATACATCTGGACTCACTGCTCTGCCAAAAGGATTAACTGGGTCTATTAGGGCCCACAATCCTTCCAACTGTTTATACTTGCACCTTATTATCGTTGCATTCAGCTTCCAGTTCTGGCCATAAACACCAGCTCCTCCCACCTCAACAATAGCACTCTGCAGAGATTGAGACCATGCTGGAAGTAGGTGTCCTCCCGACGTGAAAGGCACTATTAAAATGTCATTTTGTTGTGCTGGGGAGAGCCTTGTGTGTTTCATTCCTGCTGTTCTAACAAGGCTATTTCCCATGAGTATGTAGAAAAGTTAGGTGACAGGTACTCCATGTAATTCCAGATCTGGTTATGATTGGACGCAAGTAGGAAAAAACTTATTTGCATGTGTTATACGCTAGTGCCCTATACAAATGTAATTTTGTTGTTGTTATCAGTTATTTACATCTTTGAGATGTCTCAAATCGTTTCACAGGATATATAATAAAGTAATGTAACTGTGTCAGTTATTTGGGTTAGCCCAGCAGCCCATTTGCACACAAAACAGCCATGGAGTGAGTGACCAGTTTTATCTGGGGGATAGTTGGTCAGCACACTGGGAGAAACTCCCTTCTCCATTAGAGTAGTGCCAAAAGCACGTTTAACATCACCTAAACAAGACTTGGTTTCATTTCTAGTTTAAAATAAGGATGTTGTCGGATTTGAGCCCACATAGAATTTTCATTCATTTGGTGCAGATTGTCAATTTCATAGAAAGACCATTGGTATCGGAAAATTATCACTTAACAGCAATAGGAGTTAAGAGAGTGAGATATTCTGATGGAGCCAAGAACAAAGAAGGCTATATCTGACTTTAGACTTCTCGTCTCTAACTGCTGATGCCTGGCTCATCAGCAAGATTTGGAAGGCCAGACCCCCCTACCTGAAAGCCAAACCTGTAATGGGTAGGGTGATTGTAGCTGGACAATCAGTGGAAAGGCACAGACAATGATATCAATGGCTATGTTATTTTAGCTAGTTGTACTCCAACAGTATGCCGATACACACTCTGGGACCCCCCAAGCCTTAAGAACATAAAAATAAGGAGCAGGACCAGGCCTGCTCTGCCATTCAATAAGATCATGGCTGATCTTCTAAACCAACTCCACCTGCCCGCCATATCCCTTAATCAATTTACTGTCAAAACAAATTGTGCCTTTCAACTTGCGTTTTTGTATAAACACACGTTCTGCAGCTACAGTTACTGAATTAGTCTGGAGGAGTGAACGTGCAGACGAATGGTGTGAGGGAAGTGAGTTACTAATCAATAAACTTCACATGACGTCGTGTAGCTCAGTAGTTATTGCACTGGCCTTACAAGCGTGAGATCTGGGTTTGATTCCTGGCAGGGCAAAATCTTGGGCAAATTTCCTTACTCCACACACCTGATAATAATCCTTCAAGAAAAAAAAACTTGGGACACTGCTGTGCGCAATTGGCTGCCATGTTTCGCCCACAAGTATGCAATCAATTCACTTTACAGTATACTCTGTGAAGCGATTTAATACGTCAACAACAAAATTAGATTTGTAGAGCGCCTTGCACATCCCAAGGTGCTGAACAGTCAGGTCGGGAACTGAGCAGGGGGGAGGGGCAGGGGGTGAGGGGCAGGAGAGAGTTGGGAGGGCGGCAGAAGGCAAGGGGGTCTTGAGACCAGCCTTCAAGGAGGCAAGGGAGGAAGCGAAGCGAAAGGACTGTGGGATGGAGTTCCGGGGTGTGGGGGCAGAGAGACTGAAATCCCAGCCACCGATGGAAGGGCGGCACGGGCGGGGGATATGGAGCAGACCGGAGCCTGCTGAACGGAGGGGGTGGGCAGGTTGTTAGGGAGTCAACCTTGAAAGTTAATGGCGAGGATCTTGAATTCGATCCTCTGGAGGATGGGGAGCCAATGGAGCCAGGTGAAGGTGGTAGTGATGTGGTCGCAGAGCTTAGTGAGGGAGAGAACACGAGCTGCAGAATTCTGGATGATCTGCAGCTTGTGAAGGGAAGAGCCGGGAAGGCCAATGAAGAGGAGACAAAGATGTCTAGAAGACATGACAAGGGCTATATCAAATGCAAGGATTATTATTATTAAACTTGTTAACTCAGGCCTCTTCAGCAATCTTATCTCTTCAACTGTCTCTTTACAGGGGATGTGAAACAGGCTCTTCACACTGTTGTATTTAATGATTAACAACTGGTGCCAGCAAATGATGTCATGGCACACCCAGTTTAAACACAAATATTTCAAAACCCCATCCACATAAACAGACCAAAATTAATCATGTCAAAGTAAAACAGTTATTATTAACTGTTTGTCTCCTTTTCTAGAAGGCAAACAAGTTGTAACACAGCATTATGTTAATGATAATAACAATCATAATCCTTGCATCTGATATAATGCCTTATCACATCGAAACATCTGAAAGTGTTCCAAAAGAGTTTTCTGTGAAGTTAGGTGACTGTGCATTTTCTAGGTGAATTTAACTGCCAATTTGCAGACAGCAATATAACAAAGTTCCACAAACAGCCATGAAGTAAATTAATATTTTGGGGGGGACTGTTGGCAAGGGCACTGGAAGAACCATGTTTTTCTTTCTAACCAGTGCCATGGGATCTTTTAAAGTGCATCTGAACAGGCAAACAAGACCTTTATTTAACCTTTCCAATGAACAGCACCTCTGACAATACAGTTCTCCCCATTATTGCATTCGAGTGTTAGCCTCGACTATGAATTTGTATTCTATTTGTATTCCTTTTCAATATCCTCCACACACACTTTCTCAGATACATAAGGCATGTATGTACACGTAAGTACACCTCCAATCACGTTCTTTTATTATAGGTACCACTAGTTAAACCGTATTTGCACAATTGAGATAATCAATTTCAACAAACATATTCTCCTTTCTGAGGAGATTTCTGTAACTACAACAACAACAAATTACACTTATAGAGCGCCTTTCACGTCGGGAGGACGTCCCAAGGCGCTGCACAGGAGACGTGTGACCCGAGCTGGAAGGGGAGTGTTTGGGAATGGGTGAGACACGAAGTGGAGGTCGAAAAATTCGGGGTGGAACAAAAGGCACGGTCGAAGAGGAAAGTCTTCAAACCGGCCTTGAAAGAGGAAAGGGAAGAAACGAGATGGAGGGATTGGGGGATGGTATTCCATAGGGTGGGAGCGGAGAAACTGAAGGCCCGGCCTCCGATGGTGGGGCAGTTCGGGCGGGGGGCTTGGAGCAGGCCAAGTCCTGTTGAACGGAGGGTTCATGTAAATACTACTGTATTTACATGAACACAGCAAACGTTGTGTTGCTATAGTTGATGCAGTGTGTAAAAGAATTGCATGTGATTCAATGTTATAACGTAATTATATAATTAAGAATACAAGAAACAATTCAAAACGTAACCTTCAATATGGCTCATGTCTAGAAGCAGAAGCCACTGCTGCTTGGCTCTCATCAGCACTTTCTCACCTCAGATGCTGCCAATCTGGATGGATATATACTCTACCTCATGGAGCTAGGTTAGAAGCTTAATATCTTGTTTGACTCCCAAATGTTTTACCAACCCTACATCCATGCTCTTACTCCCCCAGCTTGCCCCCACCTCCAGTAGCATTGTCCAGATCTGCCACAACATCTTCCCTCAGGACACTTAGCTCCTCATCCATAGTTTTAATCAAGTTCCGGTGTGACTATGCTCATGTTCCATTCACCAGATTCCACAGCAATTCCTGCCGCAAGCTGCAGACTATCCAGAACTTTACAGCTCATACTCCCACATCATTGGCTCCCCATCCCGGGCAGATTGAGTTTGAAATCCACATTCTCACCTTCAAATCCCTCCACAAACTCACCTCCTTAAATCATATCAATCCAGCCGATTCCTTGGCTCAGCAAGCACTAGCCTGCTTCACATCCCCTGTGCAGGTGGGACTTCAGCCATTGTGCCCCAACTCTCCGGAACTCCAGAGTCCCTCTAACTTGCTCCTTCATTCACCTTGTTCAAGGTCTGTCTCATCACATACCTCTTTGACTACTTTGAGATGTCTTCCTGATATACAAGGCACTGTCTCAATGGAAATTGCATTGGACTCTACTGTGAAATATCACAATGATCATTGTATTTTGTAACAATGTTGAAGAAAACTATAAAACCTGTTCAGCAATATTGTTACCTGAACTATTTTTTCTGAAAAAATTGCACACAATTCCTAGTTTTGAAACTCAAGTGACACAGATACAAGTTATAAGTAATGGTAAGGAAGTGTTGTAACATGCCAGATATTTTGCAATCTAATAACATTTTAATAGCACTCGTTTAGATATGTGCAGGCTCTACTTTAAACTAAAACAGAAATCATACGTTATTTCTATGAATCATACTCCAGCTTTCAAACTTGTTACTTGAAGGCATATTAGCAGCACACATTTTGTAACTGAATTTGGAGTAGCAACGTAATATTTGTCTAATTCGGGACTGATGTTCTTGGTAGTGCTCTCCAGACTAGCTGACCACAGGGTCAAGATCCCAAATCTCAACAAACCATCTATTAATTGGTAAGTAGTAGTAATTTGATATAGTAGACTTCATTCCTATGAGACATTTGACATTGTGTCTTATCATTTTGTAATGATAGGAATTATTATTAGTCGGGTGGAGTAAGGAAACTTGCCCAAAGTTTCACCCTGACCTGCCTGGATTCGAACACAGGTCTCACGCTTGTAAGGCGAGTGTTCTAACCACTGAGCTACAGGAGCTCCATGGGAGCTTTGATAGGAGAGCATCCTTACACTTAAGTCCCAGCTTGACACTGCATACCTTCTTCGAAAAGAGGATATCTTTTAGACCTGGGAATAGTTTCCTTACTCCATATGCCTAATAATAATCTCTCCAAAAAAACAACAATAATGAATTGGTTATTTCAATCCATGACTGTTTGTGGGGCTCTGCTGTATGCAATTGGCTGTGGGCCAATTGCGCACAGCGGTGCCAAATTGGTTTCGGCCACAAATGTACAGTCAATTCATTTTACAGTACATTCTGTGAAGCACTTTGAGACTTCTAGAAGATGTGAAAAGCGCTATATCAAATACAAAGATTGTTATTATTAATACCTTTTAGACCTGCTAATACTCAACGTATCAACCTGAGCTACCAATTAATCTTTCAGATATCAAAACTGTATATACATTCTTGTTACATGGGGTAAATTTCCACATGTATGCGGACGACACCCAGTTGTACCTTTCTGCCTCATCCCTCAACCCCCAGACCATCGATGTTCTGACAGCATGTCTGTCCGACATCGAGTCCTGGACGAGGGAAAACTTCCTGCAATTGAACGTGAGTAAGACCGAGGCCCTCCTGATCGGCTCAAGCCAGCGCCTCCGCACATCGGGCGCTGCCAGCCTCAACATCCAAGGCTGTACTCTCCACCTCACAAAGCCAGTCAGGAACCTCGGCATCACGTTCGACCAAAAACTCTCCTTCCTCCCCCACATCCGTGCCTTGACCGGCACCGCTTACTTCCACCTGCGCAACATTGCCAGGCTCCGCAATTATCTTACCCCCCACGCTGCCGAAACACTCGTGCACACATACATCACCTCAAGGCTGGACTACGGAAACTCTCTCCTCGTCGGCCTCCCCAGTTCCTCCATTCACAGGCTGCAGGTCATCCAAAACTCTGCAGCCTGTGTATTATCCCGCAACCGCCTCTGCGACCATATAACCCCCACCCTCGCCCATCTCCACTGGCTCCCCATCCTCCAGAGGATCGAGTTCAAGATCCTCGTCCTCACCTTCAAGGCCGTACATGGCCTTGCCCCACCCTATTTACCCAATCTACTCTCCCCCTACAAGCCCACCCGGACCCTCCGTTCAGCAGGACTTGGCTCAGTTTTTCTGCTCCGACCCTATGGAATTCCATCCCCCAATCCCTCCGCCTTGTTTCTTCCCTTTCCTCTTTCAAGGCCGGTTTGAAGACTTTCCTTTTCGACCGTGCCTTTTGTTCCACCCAGAATTTTTCGACCTCCCCTACGTGTTTCACCCCTCCCCATACACTCCCCTCCCAGCTCGGGTCACACGCCTCCTGTGCAGCGCCTTGGGACGTCCTCCCGACGTGAAAGGCGCTTTATAAGTGTAATTTGTTGTTGTTGTTGTTGTTGTTAGGCAGCTTCTGCAATTGTGCGTTAGATGTTTGTCAGACAGATTGTTAACTAAACCATCTGGAAAGAACAGCCAGGCTGCATCATGCGATAAAATTCATAGCTGGAAACAGCATTGGTTAGCTCACTGGACCCCCCGTACATTGGCTTCCAACAATGCATTCCAAGAACACTTTGCAGCAAAAGCATATCCAGAACATTCGAACGTTGCAAAACATTGACGTTTAGGATGTCCCAACACCTTGGGGAACTCTCCTGATGTGAAAATTACACAATTATACAAATGCAATTTGTTGTTGGAATTATTATTTTTCTTGTGTTTGTCAACACATATTCTTTTGCTGTTGTTATGTATGTTTCGTATCTTCTAAAATTACAGCCTGGACCAATGGAAACATTTGAGGGATTTATGTCCAAAGTACAGCTTTTCAGATAAACATAGAATTATACAGCACAGAAGGAGGCCATTTGGCACAAAGTGTCTGTGCCAGCACTTTGAAAAGAACTGTCCAACTCAATCCCATTCCCCTATTTTTTTCAGTCAGCTGAGCATCTGACACATTAAAAATCCTACCCCAATGCTTAAAAAGTATCAGAACCAGACTGAGAGTTCCACAAATGCATGCCACATAAAACAACTTGGAATTATATAGCTCACTCCACACCAGACAGTGTCTCAGAGTGTTTCCCAATAACGGATCACATAGGCGAGCCAGGGGAAGGGAAAAATAGGTGACCAAAAGTGTGGTAGAAAAGAATGGTCTTTAGCCGAGACCTGAAAATAGGGGCGAGTGAGAAGGGATCTAAACCAGAGCCTCGGATCGTGGTGCCTGAACGCACGACCACCGATGGTGGAGCGGGGGACAAGGAGGAGGCCAGACCCAGTACAGCGAAGGCAACGGATGCTGTTGTGAGGAGAGAGAAAGTCAGAGAGGTATGGGGGTGCAGAGGAGTGGAGAGATTTGAAAACAAGAGTGAGGATCTTGAAATCGATCCTCTCCAAGTCAGGGAGCCAGTGCAGTCTGGCAAAGACTGGGGTAATCGGGGAGCGAAATTTAGTATGGGTGAAAATGCGGGCGGCAGAATTCTGGATAACCTGGATTTTATGAATGGTGGCAGAGGGCGACCAGCGAGGAGGGCATTATAATAATAATCTTTGCCTTTGATATAGTGCTTTTCACATCTTATCGACATCCCAAAGCGCTTCAGAGAATATACTGTAAAGTGAATTGACTGTATATTTGTGAGCGAATCGCAGCAGCCAATTGTGCACAGCAGTGTCCAGTCGTGGATTGAAATGACCAATTTTATTATTGTGTTTTTTTTTAGAGGGATTATTATGAGGCATGTGGAGTAGGGAAACTTGCCCAAGGTTTCGCCCTAACCTGCCTGGATTTGAACAAAGGTCTCCCCAGCTTGGTCTCCCCAGCTTGCAAGACAAGTGCTCTAACCACTAAGCCACAGGAGCATTGGAATAATCCAGCTGAGAGGTGACAAAGCCATGGACCAGAGTTTCGGTGGTTTTGGGGGCCAGATATTGCCGGAGACGGGCGATGTGTTGGAGATGGAAGAAAGCGGTGCTTGTTAAGGACCAGATGTGGGGGAGGAAAGATAATTGGGAGTCGAACCTGACGCATAAGTTGCGTACGGGTTCGGAGAGTTTTTGGGGAGGTGAGAACCGTAGGATTGAAGATGTTGATGAGAGCCAAAGAGTATGACTTCCATCTTCTCAACATTGATCTTAAGGAAATTCGCGCTCTACCAACTCATGATGTCTGACAGGCAGGCTGACAGAACATCAGGGGACTGGGGGGTGGTCGCAAATTAAGGTGGAAAAATAGAGTTGGGTGTTATCCGTATACATGTGGAAGTGTACCCCAAGTCTGCAGAGTCCTGTAGCTCAGTGGTTACAGCACTCGCTTTAGAAGCGTGAAACCTGTGTTCGAATCCAGGGAGGTTTGGGCGAAACCTTGGGCATGTGGAGTAGTTTCCTACTCCACATGCCTAATAATAATTAAAACAATTATTACTCAATTGTTTCCTCAAAAAAAGACAACAATAAAATTGGTCATTTCAATCCACAACTGTTTGTGGGACACTGCTGTGTGCAATTGGCTGCCACGTTGCACCCACAAATATATAGTCAATTCACTTTACAGTATATTCTATAAGGTGCTTTGAAACAGTCCTAGAAGACGTGAAAAGCGCTATATCAAATGCAAGGATTATTATTATTATTATCACCAAGAGGGATCATGTAGATTAGGAAGAGGAAGGGGCCATGGATGGATCCTTAGGGTATCCCGTAGGTAACCGCGTGAGAGCGGGAGGAAAAGCCATTTATGTCAATGTACTGCAGGCAGTTTGTGATGTCGGACTCGAAACAGGCAAGTGCGGTCCCACTGAGGTAGATGACAGAAGACAGGCGGTAGAGGAGGATGGCATGATTGACCGTGTCGAAAGTGGTGGAGAGGAGGACAAGAAGGCAGTTGGAGCCCTGGTCACAGATAGAGAGTCCCTGTACTGAGGGCAGGGCGGAAACTGGACTGGAGGGGTTTGAAAAGGGAGTGGGAGGAGAGGTGAGCGAGAAGTTGATTGGCAACAATGCGGCCTAAGACTTCGGCAATAAAGGGCTGGTTTGAAATAGGGCAGTAGTGGTTAGGATTTGAGGGATCGAGGGTAGGTTTTTTGAGGAGGGGATGATGACAGTGGTATTAAGGCGGGCAGGTACTGATCCTGAGGAGAGGGACTGATTTATGATGTTTGCCAACAGTGGGAAGAGGAGGGGGAGCTGAATGACCAGCAAGTTTGTGGGAAGGGGGTCGAGGCAGCAGATGGTGGGTTTCATAGAGGTGATGGTGGGTGAGAGGAAGGAGAGATGGGGAAGGAATGTAGGATGGGATTCGTGGTAGGAGCTGATGATAGGGAGTGTGAGGGGGAAGGAATGGGTGGTGGTGGGTGACAAGAGGTAGGAGGACGAGGCTGCCTGGCGAATATTGTTTATTTTAGTGGAAAAGAAGTCCATGACCTCCTCATACTTGGCATTTGATGTGAAGATTGAGGATGCTTGAAGGGGCACACAGCGGAGGTAGTGGGTGGTGTAAAAAAGGACTTTTGAGTTGCTTTTGGCCTCCAGGATGATGTTGGAGTAGAAGGCTGTTTTCGCACATGACAAAGAACGGTGGTAGCTGTGGAGATGCTCGAGCCACAGTTGGTGGTGGACCGTCAGACTGGTTTTCTGCCATTTGCGCTTGAGCAGTCAGGTTTTGGTTTTAGAGAGCTGAGATGACTGTTATACCAGGAGGATCAGGTGTGTTTAGAGATGGTCCTGAATTTCACGGGGACGAGAGTTGAATTTGGAGAAGAGGCGATCATGGAGCACCTAGCCAATTGGCTGCCACATTTCGCCCACGAATATACAGTCAATTCACTTTACAGTATATTCCGTGAAGAGCTTTGAGACGACTAGATGTGATAAGGCACTATATCAAATGCAAGGATTATTATTATTACCCCAATTTATCTGGGTTAATAATAATCCCTTAAAAAAAGTGTGGTCACTCAATCCATGACTGTTTGTGGGACACTGCTGTGCACAATTAGCTGTCAAATTTCACCCACAAAATATAGTTAATTCACTTTATAGTATATTCTGTGAAGTGCTTTGAGATGTCTCAAAGACGTGATAAGCTGCTCTATCAAATGTAAGGATTATTATTATTCTACTTTATCACATCATTTGGATTGCTCAAGGTATTTTAATAATAATAATAATCCTTGCATTTGATAAAGAGCTTTTCACGTCTTATCAACTTCTCAAAGCGCTTCACAGAATATACTGCAAAGTGAATTGACTGTATATTTGCAGGCAAAACGCAGCAGCCAATTGTGCACAGCAGTGTCCCACAAACAGTCGTGGATTGAAATGGCCAATTTTTATTATTGGGGTTATTTGGAGGGATTGTTTACAGGATATACTGTGCAGGGAATCGTCTGTGGTGAAACACACCAGCCAATTTGTACATAGCAATGTCCCACAGACAGCCATGGAGTGATTGATCAATTTTATTTGGGAGATTCATTGGCCAGCACAGCAGGAGAAATTCCCTTCTCTTTTTGAAGAGTACATCATATCTTCAACATTCACCTAAACGGGCAAACCATACGTCGGTTTAATGACTCATCCAAAGGTCAAAACTGACAACAATGAAACCTACCTCCAGCACTGTATTGGAGTGTCAGTTTAAGACTATGTGGTTCCAACTCTTGATGTGGGGCTTGAACTCACAACCTTCGGATTCAAAGGCAAGAGTGCTACTGCTGAGCTCGGCTGACATCTAAGTCCACAAATCATCCAAGCCATCAATGGACATTGTCCAATTAATCAATCCTAGAGACACTCCATTTTAACTTTTTCAATACAACATTTGAAAAGTCCTGGGTTGAGATACAATGGAGTTGAAAAGGGGACATGGTATCACCAATAATTATTTTCCAACTAATTTAGAATTAAAGATTGGCCATCGATCTGAAATCCCTACAAACACAACACCATAAATCTGACCCCCATAATTCCACCTAATCTTAGATTGATAGATTTTTAATGGATAGAGTGATTAAAGGATATGGGGATAGGGCAAGTAAATGGAATTAGGTTAGAAGATCAGCTGTGATCTTATTAAATGGCGGAGCAGGCTCGAGGGGCCGAATGGCCTACACCTGCTCCTCTTTCTTATGTTCTTCGCCTGTTAGACCATTTAGTATTAAAAATTAAGATTGTGCAGAGTTGTGAAATTTTTTTGAAATCAGCCTTTATTTGGCTGTCAGTTTTTGGGGAAGGTCCTTAAACAACCATAACTTGCAATTTCACACTGGAGAATCGCTTAAACAGTGAACAGAGCAAGATGTGAGTCAGAGAAGTAGGAGGAGGGGGCAGGGGCAGTCAATAAGTTCAATTTTAGAAGCGTTTTGAAAGCAGAAAGAGAGGATGTGAGACGGAAGGATTTGGGGAGATATTTCCAAAAAGAAGGGGCAAAGAAGCTGACAGCTTGTCCATCAATGGTGGGGCAAAGTGGACAGTGAGGTATAGCAGGCCCAAGTTATCAGATACAGAGAATAGGAGAGGAGATGGTCTGAGAGCAGAGATGGGGTGGGGCAAGAACGTGAAAGCATTTGGAAGTCAAAATAAAGAACTTGAAATGAAAAGGACCAGCTTCCAAATTAAAACTGAATTGATGAATACTTGATGCTAAGTCTAAGACAAGTCAGATTTTTGCACACTTGTTGAATATTTATAGATTTTTACTACACTCTTTAGGCTTTTTGTCATGATAGATTAACTAGTTTATAAATCTATGCAGCAGCCAAAGTCTCATTCATATCTAAACAAAATTAAAAATCTTGCAGACATAAATATTTAAGACTCCTAAAAGCATTAACCAGTGCCTAGCTGCTTTTAATCCAATTACTTGTACAGTATCTATTATTTCCCATGTCTAATAATAATAATCGTTTAATTTGATGTAGCATTTAACACGTCTTCTTGACGTCTTAAAGCGCTTCACAGAATATATTGTAAAGTGAATTGACTGTAAGTATGTGGGTGAAATGCAGCAGCCAATTGCGCACAGCAGTGTTCCACAAACAGTCATGGATTGAAATGACCCATTTATTATTGTTTTTTGAGGGAGTATTATTAGGCATGTGGAGTAAGGAAACTTGCACAAGGTTTTGCCCAGCCTGGAATTGAAGCCAGGTCTTTAGTTTGTAAGGCAAGAACTCTAACCACTGAGCTACAGGAATATGTCTACTCAAAGGTGCTTGCAGAAAATGGAGACAAATTTAAATATGATTGAAATTGGTTTATTGTGAACAAAAAATATAAAAATATATTTAATGTATATACTTTGTGGTCCTCCATATGTATATAATTGATATATGCGCATGTGTGTGTATACATATGTTATGCATTTAACACTACATTGTACAGATTATGTAGCTAAGGAGCTTTCCCAATGTTCTTTGCTTTTTAGTAATTTGTAACGTTTGAAAAATGGCTTGTACAGATGAGGACATCCAGTTTGTGATAGGATCAGGAGCAATCTCTCTTGAGTAAAATCAGAGTGGTTTGTTGGAGGGGTTAGCCAGGTGTGTGACACTTGTGGAAACAGAAAGAGTTTTATCTCCTTATTCAAGTATTGATCTCCTGACAGAATACTGTATTATGAATATTATGTCTCTTACCCTAGTACTCATCTCCAGGCCAATTTTCAAGGGACTTGAAGAAATTAGGCAGAATAAAGTGGCAGGAATTGTTGGCTGATAAATTGACTGGCAAACAGTGGAATTTATTGAAAGAGGTATCAAAATCAGTCTACATCCATTAACAGCAAAGATTTTCTGGTATGAAATAATAGTTCAAATAAGATGGTTACTGTAACATCAGTATTATTAAAGTATTAAACAAAATAAAAAAGGCTTGTGAAACGGCAAGGGATAGTGGCAAAACTGGAGAAGTGGAAGAATATAGAGAGCAGCAAAAAGAAAATAATACAGAATACAAGATGAGAATAGAAAAAAAAACTTGCAGATGGTAAAGCAATTAAAAAATGTCAAGAATTTGTTTTCTTATTCATCATCTAATTAGATAGCGCACTGTTCAGACCTCACTTTATTCAGGGTTAGGCATCTAACTTTAGGAATAATAAGTAGGGTGTCCAGTGGTGGTTCAATAGAGTATGACCTGGAGTTAAAGGTTTTAGCTGTAATAATAAAATAACATATATATTTACATTTGTATAGCGCCTTTCAAATTAGTAGAATGTCCTATGGCACTCAATACTGTTCGATACCCAAACTGTGACGGGAGCTGATGGGGTATAGGAGAAAGAAGACTGAAAAAGTGGTCAAAGAGGCAAGTCTTGAGGCAGAACTTTAACGAAGTGAGGGAGCGCATCCATCCAGGGGAACTCCAGGATGGATTTCCAGAGAGATGGGCAGGTAGGCTGAATGCGTTTACACTGGGAGGATACTGTGACTTTCACATTGGAGGAAATCTGAAAGTGCTCCATAGAATTTAATGTAAAGCGTAGTGGCTGTATTTTGTAGTAGTTGATTTGTACACCTACAGCAAAACTTGTATGAAAAATGTTCCTGTGTCTGTAAATTTCAGTCTGGTTTGTATACTCTTAAGCATAGTATTTTCACATATATCAGACACCAGTCTTTACCAAAAACAATGCTATTCCTTTCACTTCACTATACATATGGGAAAACTATTTGGTCTGCATCTCAGACACTCAGAGGTTACACGAGGAGCAACGTACATTGAAAAAAAAGCAATGTGTAGGTGAGATCAAGGCATAAAGCCAGTAGAGGGCTGAATGTTAAATACTGTTCTCTATATAACTAGAAAGCATTCTTAATACATAAGAGTTCCCTTGTTCAAATGTATTCTTCTATGTAAGGATATGGCTTCATGAACTCGGTTCCTTCGTTAAACTGTAAATGAGCTAAACTCATGGGAATAGTTTTAGCAGCAGACATGTCAGGAATCATGATTTTTTAAAATCATTTGTATGGCAAATGCAGAAGGAACAAGATATTTCTTCCTCTTTTTCCCTATTGGGTACCCTGGTAATTATGTTATTGCTGACTTTCTGTATTAAATCTGACAGTATAGTGGCATTGTTGGGAAATGTTAGAATTGCTGTAGTATATAGATGAATAAATAATACACTGTTTAGCCCTGCAGTGAAACAAACAAAATCAAATACATTTGTTCACAAGAATAAAGCCCTAACTGAGACCATTCCCAAGCGGGAATTGAAATAATTTCACCCAGGAAATCTATACAGTCAATTCACTTTGCAGTATATTCTGTGAAGCACTTTGAGACGTCTAGAAGATGTGAAAAGCGCTATATCAAATGTAAGGATTATTTATTATCATATTTTAAAGAAGTCAAGAAGAAGCCATTCACATCTTACATCAGCGAATTCCCCGAGATAGACTGTTTTACTGCACGTGGAAACTGGCTGATATAAAGATTAGAAACTTTACATAATTATAATAATAATCCTAGTATTTGATATAGCGCTTTTCACGTCTTCTAGACGCCTCAAAGCGCTTCACAGAATATACTGTAAAGTGAATTGACTGTATATTTTGTGGGTGAAACGTGGCAGCCAACTGCACATAGCAGTTGCCACAAACAGTCGTGGATTGAGCGACAACATTTATTTTTGAGCGATTGTTACCTCCAGAAAGCCATCTGTCAATCGACTAACAACCGGGTCCTACTTATTGCTACATAAACAGAGGCGCGCGGAGTAAGGAAACTTGCCCAAGGTTCAACCCTGCCCGGGAATCGAACTCGGATTCTCTGACTTTCAGGGTGTGAACATTATAGGTATCACTCAGATACACTTATCAGAGAAATACAACCTTAATCCAACCAGCTTCTCCAGTACTGCCAGCTACAGCATTTGTGGTGAGTTAATTTATATATATTATATATATATATATTTATATATGGCCCAGGATTTGGTTTACAAAATATAGTAACTCTATTTGTACAGTACTGTCTCTCTTAACGTTCACCAAAAAATATACAGATAATAATACAATGAAAAAACATCCAGAATCAGAAACGTTACACAATTATAATAATAATCCTAGTATTTGATATAGCGCTTTTCACATCTTCTAGACGCCTCAAAGCGCTTCACAGAACGTACTGTAAAGTGAATTGACTGTGTATTTGTGGGCGAAACACGGCAGCCAATTGTGCACAGCAGTGTCCAGCAAACAGTGATGGATTGAAGTGACCAATTTTTTGGGGGGGTGAGTTGGCTGGAATGGGGTACACATTTGGGTAGAAATTTTTATTGGGGTTCACAGACTGGTCCAGGGGAGCATTGCAATGTCAATGATCGAAATCATTCTGTTTACCGTTTCTATCCTAATCTCTCACTCACTCACTCACTAAGTGCAATTCGAATCACAGACATCCCAAAGTTAACTACCGAGTTTACCTTATTTAGATAACGACCTTTGAAAACTTCACAGAAGTCAACTATCATCAGCAATCTGCACTCACCAAATGGGTAAACTTACAGGAGAGATTGTGTGTGTGTGTGAGAGAGAGAGAGAGAGAGAGAGGGGGGGAAAACATTGCCTTGAAATGGTTTGTGATCTCTGAATTCCAAGCTGTTTCGAGTTTGCAAACTTTTGCAACGCATTTTGCCACCACTTCGTGGCTGGATCGCAAAGCTTGAATACTGCAGACAGACAGAGAGAGAGAGATGTAGACAGAGACAGGCAGACACACAGAGAGAAACAGACAGACAGTCAGACAGACAGACAGACAGACACAGAGAGAGAAAAACAGACAGACAGAAAGACAGACAGAGCTTAGGGAGGTGGAAGACTGACAAGTGAAAAATAGAAAGATTGCAAATATTGGACAGATGCAAAACACCAGAGCCTCCCATTGACAGTTCAGAAGGAGTAACCAACACAGGTTTGGACGTGGATTTACTTTGCTGGACCTTCTGGTTTTGTTTTGCTGTTAAGTGAGTGCTACACTGTACTTCTCAAACTGCAGTCAGTAGGTAGGTGTCTGTGTGTGTGTGTGTGTGAGCTGGGAGGTTTCTCTGCTTGACTTACTTGTTGATGCCCTGGTCGCGGTAGTGGCTGATGTACAGTCCTCTCGGGTTCTCCCAGAGTTGTCCACTGTAGTTGAGCTGGAGGCTGTAGACCTGCCCGGGCTCCAGTTTGCTCTCCAGCTCGATCACCAGGTACTCATTCTTCACTTCAACCCAAGTGTCCAGGATGGCAGGAGCCTGGCTGGGGCTGAGCTCTATCCCAGAGTAGTTCAGGTTGCTACTGTGGATCAGGACGATCTGTGTCTCCTCGTGGCATGTGAAAGTCACACTGACCTGCCCACTGAAGAGGTACACCTCGTCCTCCCCAGGCTCCAGCCTGGGCCAGACCTCCAGCTGGTAGTGAGAGGGGCTGAGGCTGGAGGGCAAACGCGAGTGGTTCCAAAGCCCAGACCTGCCAGGGAAGGTGGGCTCGGGGGCTGGGCTGGGCATCAGCCACACCGTGGGGGGCACCTCTGCCGCTTCGGGCTGCCAGCCTCTGGCATAGAGAACGGCCAACACAACCACCGCCAGCAACAGGGCAAGAAGGAGCAGGGCAAAGGCAGCCACCACCTTCCTGCTCAGGTAGAAACCAGACTTGGATTGTGGTCCCATATTTCGAAGAGGGGAGAAGGAGAGGAAGCAGAGTGTCCTGTTCTCATCTGCTGCTCTCCTGGCTTTTATTTGTTGTTACATTTTTGTTCCAGATCTCGGAGGGATGTGATGAGAAAGGGGCTGAACCTAATCTCACTTGGACCAATATCCATCTGACTAGCAATCTGATCTGAGGAGTTTGGGGTGAGGTTACACTTAGCAAGTCAACTCCCCCCCCAACATCCCACTTTACCAATGACAGCACAAAGCGTAGTGTTTTCAACTCTCAGTGCCTCCAGTTAGTTTTTTTTTAACATAAAGGCTGGAAACTATTTCAGATGGATTCACGTACAGTGTGGGAAACAGGAATGAAAGGGAGCCTGGTTCTTGTTTTAAATTAAATGTCCCGTTGCAAACAGCAGAACTGCACAAGAACAGTTTTAAAAAGAGTTGATTCTAGGCGTTTTATCATTGTATTATTATCTTTATATATTTTGGTGAACGTTGAGAGACAATACTGTACAAATAGTTACTATATTTTGTAAACCAAATCCTGGGCCATATATAAATATATATATATATTATATTATATATAAATATATAAATTAACTCACCACATATGCTGTAGCTGGCAGTACTGGAGAAGCTGGTTGGATTAGGGCTGTATTTCTCTGATAAGTGTATCTGAGTGGATACCTACAGTATAATGTTCACACCCTGAAAGTCAGAGAATCCGAGTTCGATTCCCGGGCAGGGTTGAACCTTGGGCAAGTTTCCTTACTCCGCGCGCCTCTGTTTACGTAGCAATAAGTAGGACCCGGTTGTTAGTCGATTGACGGATGGCTTTCTGGAGGTAACAATCGCTCAAAAACAAATGTTGTCGCTCAATCCACGACTGTTTGTGGCAACTGCTGTGTGCAGTTGGCTGCCACGTTTCACCCACAAAATATACAGTCAATTCACTTTACAGTATATTCTGTGAAGCGCTTTGAGAGGTCTCCACGACAGGATAAGGATCTATGTTCGAATGCAAGGATTATTATTATTAACCATTTTAAAACTTTATTGTTCGTGCTCAGTTTGTTGCTGAACTCGAGACGGTAACTATGAGTACAAACCCATCGTTTATCAATCATGATGATCCTCTTTGGTTTATGGTTGTGCATGCCCCTTTGTCAAGATGCGCATGGGTTGAGATGAGCACACACTCTTTATATTTAGTCCATAAGCACAACTCCTTCTGAAATTCCTAGTAGAATGACAATTATTGGCATTAGCATTTTCTTGCCCACGAGGAATTATAAATGAATCAGGCTATTCTCTGTTCTGGCAGTAAACTGGAGAAAATGGTAAGAAAATAAGCCACTTCCACATGTTCCACCAGACTTTTATTTTCTTTAAGACTTTGTGAATCCCCACATTACATTTTCCCAAGCTCATGGAAACTACAAGAAAACTTATTTTTCCTGTTGCTGTAGGAGAGAAAACTTATATCAGAGGTTATGAGGAAGAGCAGAGGGATTATAGTAGATAGCTGTAGTTGAGAGAATTAGTACTAACAGCCATAAAGAACCAAATGGTCTCATGTGCTGTAAACTGTATGACTGTACTTCAAGCATTGTTAGCTTCAGCCTAATGAAACAGTGAATTAAATATTGTTTTAATTGCAGTCATGTGCACTTTTGTGGGGTGGTGGGGAGGGGGTGGTATCAGAGACCTAAAAAAATATGTACTTAATGGCAGTTTGTAGGATGTTTCTGTGCAAAATAGGCTGCTATAATTGTCTTCAAATCCAGTCACTGCACTGTACAGTAAAGAAAATCCAGTGAAGCACTTCAAGCCATTTTGCCAATGTAATAAACACAAAGGTTATTGTCTTTACTGCATCCTTTGTGCTTGTTTGATGTTGTCTAATTGGATTTCTCTCAATCAGATTTCATTGTTGGTCACATCCAGATTATACATCAATTTATATGTATGTAGTGGATAGCGCCTTTCACTTGGGGAGGAAAGATGACTTGAAAAGTGTGCTCAAATAGTTATGGTTTGAGATGGGCATTTAATCAGGAGACAGAGGGAGGGAGTCAAAGGGATCCCAGGATTGAATTCTAGAGTGGGGCAGAATTGTTGAAAGCCTTTTCATTTACAATGGATCAGAGAGGGCAGGGGACATGACACAGGTCAATGCTTGCTTTGCAAATGAAAGGTCTGGGGCAGTACAGTTAAAGGAGCTCACAGAGGTAGGCTCGAATGAGACCCTGCAAGGATTTGAAGGTGTGAATAAGGATCTTTAATTCAATCATCCCAAAATGTTGAATATGTAATGTGCAGCTGCCTTTGAGTGCTGAATTTATTATTTGTTACAAAACTTAGAAAGGTCAAACCGGTGGACCAAGAAGTTGGGCAAATCCATTTGAGATATTAATTAAAAGCGGCAATAACACGAATGGTAATTGTCAAGCAGATGTCTGTGAAAGGGGTTGGAGGCAATTTAGATAACACAGGGCTACACTGCAATTGGTTTTGAATTTTCCTTCCTGTGTTCAATTCACGTTTTCTGTGCAGGATGAAAGCGGTTGCAAAACCAATTGATTTTCTCACTTCCACAGGAATAATCAGTTCCGAGGATAAAAAGAGAAAATAACAGAAACCGCAGCAGATCACTCAGTATTGGAAAGAAAAAATAGATTAATATGTTGGGTTTGGCTCCATCTCTGTACCCAGTGTATATCCGATCTCTGTCTTATATGCCTCTTAATGTTGGTGGGTAAATTACTGAAGTACATTGAACATTACAACACGGAAAGAGGTCATTCATTCCAACTCATCTGCTTTATACTGTTTTATGAAGAGTGTTTATACTCCTCATAAGCCTATACACCTCCTAATCCCTTCCTCTATACCCTCTATTCCTTTTCTCCCTTGATGCTTTCTGCTTCAACTACAACTTCTAGCAGTAAATTCCACATTCTCATGACCCTCTGCATGAAGAAGTTCCTTTTGAACTCTCTATAAGATCTGCTATGGCTATCTTATATTAATGCTTGAACAAAAACAGAAGTCACTGGGAATACTCAGCAGGTCAGGCAGCATCTATGGAGAAAGAAAGAGTGAGTTAACGTTTCAGGTCTCCGACCCTTCGTAAGAATGGCGAATGCTTCCTTGTTTCGTACACCAAACAATGGAAACAGTCTATTAATATCGAAGCTATCGAATCCTTTCATCACTTTAAACACCTTTACCAGGTCCTCTCTCAATTATCTCATCTCTGGAGACAAACACTAATCTGTCCAGTCATTTCCTCCATCCTGGTAACATCCTGGTGAATCTGCACTCTCTTGATTGGGATAGTATCCTTGTTTATCATATTAGGGTCTGTGTCACTGTTGTGATTGCAGTAGCAGCAGTAACTCATCAGTCTGTTGAAAAATGTGAGCAATTACCCTCAGTGACGGAGATTGTAAGGCAGTGGATAAAAAATGCTCAACAGTTATGCCATTCGCTGCCTTTCAAGCATTTTTGCTGATTAAAAATGTGGCACTCCCTTTGTCTCTTGGCCAATAAGCTTCCAGCAAACTTGCTCATTCAGTTCATGGTTGTACGTGGAAAATTTATATTGATATATAACTGTACAAGTCACTGCTCTTTACAGTAAAAGCATTTCAGACGTGATAAGGTGCTATATAGCAGCATCACCATTTTGTCTTCACGAATGGCTTCTCCTCCAACTCCTCCAACACTGCAGTTTATCGTGCAGTGTTCCTCAGGGTTCTGCCCTTGATCCCCATCCTCTTCGATATCTACATTCTTCCTCTTGGTGGCAACATCCACAGACATTGTCAGACTCCACCACCGTGAAGCGCTCGGGGATGCTATCCAGTGTGAAGGGCGGAATGTAAATGCAAGTTATTGTTGTTGATGTGGGGTCAACTTCCACAAATTTGCGGATGACATCCAACTCTATCTCTCTGCCTCCACCCTCGACTCCAGGAACACTGCTGTCCTGATGGAATCAGACATCAAGTCCTGGATGAGAGTGAATTTTCTACAGTTCAACGTCAACACGACTGAAGCCGTTCTGATTGGCTCCCTGCCTCCACACCTCAGGCCCTGGCAACATCAGCATCCACGGATGCACACTCCACCTCACTGAGCCAATCTGGAAACTTGGGGTCTTTTTCGACTATCAGCTGTCCTTTCTACGCCACATCCGTGCAATGACCCGCTCTACCTTCCCCACCTCCGCAACATCGCCTGACTCTCCACTGCCTCACCACTCAGGCTCCAAGTTGCCCTCCCGACCCATCGGCAGTCAGATCTTCAGCCTGTCCCAACCCACCCTTTGGAACTCCATCCCTCAATCCCTCCACTTTTCTTCCTCCCTTTCCTGTATCAAGGCACTTCCCAAGACCCTTCTCTTCAACTGCGCCTTCAGTCACCCACCTACCCTTATCCTCCCTGCTTTCCAACCCTCCCGATCCCAACCCCCAGCTGGGTTCCAAATCCCTGACTGTCAAACACCTTGGGACATCCTTCTGACATGAAAGGCGCTGAAGAAATGTAATTTTTGTTGTTATATCAAAGAGAAATGCTGCCTCATTCTCCACTCCACTGTCATTATATCAATACTGTACTATGAAGACTGGCTAGTTTTTCCAAAGCTCCAAATGCATCATCTCACATCCTATTCCTCCTCCTGAGCTCCACTGTCTTAAAAGTAAAACTTGTTCAGTTTCTGCATTTTTAAATAATAATAATAATCCTTACATTTGATATACAGTAGTGCTTTTTACATCTTCTAGATGTCTCAAAGCACTTCACACGTACTATAAAGTGAATTGACTGTGTATTTGTGGACAAAACACAGCAGCCAATGGCGCACAGTAGTACCCAACAAATAGTCGTGGATTGAAATGACCAATTAATTATTGTTTTTTGAGGGATTATTATCAGGCATGTGGACTAAGGAAACTTGCCCAAGGTTTCGCTCTGCCTAGAATCGAACCCAGCTCTATCGCTTGCAAATGAGCTACAGGACTCCATCTCTAATAATAATAATTATTATTAATCTTTGCATTTGATATAGCACCTTACATGTCAGGAGGATGTTTTAAAGGGCTGCACAGATCTCACTGTAAAGTCTAATGACTGTAGATGAACACAGCAAAAAAAACTGCAAATAAATTTCCCACCGAATCTCACCATCAAAGATACAACAAAAAACAATTGGACAAAAATTACATGCAAAAATCCACTTTCTTTCCTTGCTGCAACAGATATTCTGATTCTTTGATGTCCAGAATCCACTAGCAGAGCAGCAGCCAGATGCTCAAGTCAGTTGTTTCCATTAAATTGCCAATGAGCTGATTTCTTTTTCGATGGTCTTCCTCTTGGATTGTTTTCGTTTTTAATCTTTCTAAATAAAATCATGATTATTTTAATACCTTATTAAATTATCGTTGGTGTATAAATTATTGTTTTGGAGTATTTTATTGCAGTTGTGCATGTCATGATTGTAATACAATCATTGGAGTGGTGGAATTAGCACAGTAATCCAAAACAGGTCTGTTTCTGCACTGTATCATTCAAACTCACTGCAATGTTTCTACAAATTAAGTGGAGCCAAGTAAGTAATGTGAGCATTAGCTAATACTGTAACCAGGAAACAGTGACCACAACATTATTCGCTTTAATGTAAAAATTGAAAAGAAGGAAAGTCAAAGTTACGCAAGTGGAAAAAAGGCAAATTTCAAAGAGATGAGAAAGGAAGTAACATGGATAAAATGGAAGAAAAGGCAGCCAGATACTAAAGACAGCAGGGAAACTTTCAATATTCAGATAAACAACACAATAACAAACAGGGTGTGAAATTATGGTGAAGGTAGGACTTAAAAAGACAATACATTGAAGGATAACAATATAAAAGAATATTAGGCAGCATATAGAATGGAAACTTAAAAGACTTGAAAGGCCAGAAGGGGATAAGAAAGAAGACTGGCAGAGAACATAAAGTAAAATACTAAAGGATTTTATAAACACATAAAAAGCAAAAGAATAGTTAAAGAAAGATAAGGCCAATTCAAAAGGGGAAATATAATTATAATAAAGGAATCTGTCAGAGACACTTAATGAGACTATTGTCTCAATTTTTACAGGAAAAAGTGAGTGAGACATTAGATTCAAACAAATACAAAATTACACTTGTATAGTTCCTTTCACATACATAGGGCTTCCCAAGTCATTGTACCCCATAGAAGGTACAGCTCAAAAACAGACACCAGCAAGTAATTATAGACCAGTCAGTCTAAACATCTATAGTAGGCATATTTAAGAGGCTATAATATGGGATGATATTAATAACCACTTGGAAAGATATAGGTTGTTTAAAGACAGGCTGCATAGATTTGTTGAAGCACATTTTGCTTGACAAATCTAATAAAGTTCTTGGATTAAATAACTGAGAGAATAGATGAAGGTAATGATGTACATTTGTTTTTTTTGTTAAGTGGAGTCGCACAGCTCAGCGGTCAGTTAGAGCACTTGCCTCATAAGCAAGAGACCTGGGTTTGATTCCCAACAGTGTGAAACTTTGGGCAAGTTTCCTTACTCCACACTTTACTTTGAATTACTCTTTTTCAAAGAGTCAGCACAGACTCGATGGGCTGAATTGCCTCCTTTTACGCTGAACAATTCTATGATTCTAAGACATGCCTGATCATAATCCCTCAAAGAAATAAAATAAATAATAAATTGGTCATTTCAATCCATGATTGTTTGTGGGACACTGCTGTGCGCATTTGGCTGCTGTGTTTCGCCCACAAATATACTGTCAATTTACTTTACAGTATATTCTGTGAAGCACTTTGAGACATCTAAAAGATATGAAAAGCACTATATCAAAGAAGCTGAGGTGGTGTATTCATCAAATAGTAGAGGGCTAGGTCATAAAATGCACGATGTTTGTGTTGTTGCCATTTTTAAAGATGAGTTATATTACATAAAATATTGTTTGGCACTTAATAATGTATTAGGATTAGTGTCCGGCGATATGGAATTTTTCCGATATCGATATATCGGTGGGCGCATATTGATATACACCAATATAAAAAAACCTGGTGATATCGATATATACCGATATATCGATATCGCCAGGTTTTTTTATCCTGTGTATGCGCGCGCATTCGATGTGCGTGCTCTACGCCCAGGAGGATTGCAATGCCGGCGACAAGGTATGTTGAAAAAGTTCATATTATACCAATATATGATATATCGCCGGACACTATATACCGATGTTTTGTGATATACCGATCTTTTTTATACCGAATTTTTCAATATAGCGATATATTCAAATTTCCAATATCGGCATATCGATATGAAAAATTATACCGATATAACCGATATATCGCCGGACACTAATTAGGATGCATGTTTATTAGTGGCCAATTGTTGACAGAAGCAAATTATTGGTAAACTGGAAGATGGGAGTAGCCATTCTATTATCTTTCCTCTTGTTGAATTGAAGTGGACAGTTACTAACAGTAAAAATCTGTTTCATCCATCAGAGGCATTTTGGGTGATCTTCATCCTTCAACAACAATTTTGATTTATGTAGTGCTCTCCACGCCGGACGGCGTCTCAGAGCGCTTCACAATGACAGAATCAACTCTATCTCTTGACAAAATATTATTATTTTTAACATAAAATACAATGCGATAATTATAGATGTCTACAAGTAGAGTGACCAGACCAGGAGCAACCTAGTAATGAGCAGATATAATATCACATTTAGTATTCATCAATCCATTAGTACAGGTTGCCTTGGACTCGAAATGTGAAATGTGGACTCGGTTGAACATTGCAGAAAGCTATGGTGTCCACTTCCACATTTACCCACATGGCACCCAACAATTTCTCACTGCCTATAACCTTAATTCCAAGAACTTCTCCATCTCTTCAAGGGTTCACAGTACAGGCAAACCCCGCTTAACGTTGCAGTTTGGTTCTCTAAAAACTCGACTTTAATCGGAACAACGTTAAGCGAATACATTTTTCCCATAAGAATGAATGTAAAAACTGGAGTTAGATTCTTTTGGATATTTTTCATCAACATTTTCTTAAAAAAACATAATACTCATTCCCTGATCAACCGCCAGGCTCAGGCACTCGCTCCATGACTGCCTGCCCAGATCACTCACTTGCTGCTGGTCTCACTCGCTGCCGGCCTGGCTCATTCCCAGGTCCTAGTGCAGTTGCGCCCTCTTTCCGCCCTCTGGCGACCAAGGTGGGGGTGGGGGAGGGGGCCACAGTTTGGAAACCACTGGTCTATGTAGGCTGACTTTCCTGAATGAGCAATAGGTGATAGAAGAGATGCCTGAAGGGAGGAAAAGCACTGTTTAGTACTCCATAGATGAAGCTGATTCATCTTTCAAAGGTGCACCACTGTTGATATATTGAGGCATAAACTCTACGATTCATATCTCTAAATCCAAGTTAAACACAATCATGAACGATTGTTACAACAGCCTCCAAGAATCCCAGCACTCTGTATTCACACAGAATACCAACAATAAATTTGAGAAAACCAACAATAAATTGATCACCGATTTACAAAACATATTTTCCATTATGTAATCCAGATTAAATGACAGTGAAACAGAGCAGATATCAGGTGTAGTTGCATAATGCTCCGCTGCGATTTGATTTTATTCTAAATAATTGAAGATGTGACCATTTTTTTTGCAAAAAGATCCAAAGGTTGCCATGTTACAACAACAACAAAATTATATTTATAGAGCGCCTTACATGTCAGGCGGACGTCCCAAGGTACTGAACAGTCAGGATGGGACCTGAGCAAGGGAGAGGGGGAGGGCAGTGGGGAGGACCAGGAGAGAGTTAGGAGGGGAGGCAGAGAGTTGGGAGGGCAGCAGAAGGCACGGTCAAAGAGGTGGGTCTTGAGGCCAGACTTGAAGGAGACGAGGGAGGGAGCGAGGCAAAGGGACTGCGATGGAGTTCCAGAATGTGGGAGCAGAGAGGCTGAAAGCCTGTCCGCCAATGGTAGGGTGGGTCGGGTGGGGGACATGGAGTAGACCTGAGCCCGCTGAATGGAGGGGGCGGGGAGGTTCATAGGATAACAAGTCGGAGAGGTGGGGGAACAAGGCCTTGAATGGTCTTGAAGGTGATGACGAGGATTTTGAATTCAATCCTCTGGGCGATGGGGAGCCAATGGAGCCTGGCGAGGGTGGGAATGATGTGGTCGCGGAGCTCGGTGCAAGTTCCACTGTTACCATCATGAACAATTTTGTGTGGCTTCTGCGACTCTTTATGTGAAGTATTCATTGTTCAGTTAAATAATATCAACAGAAATATTAATGAGTTCAAGTCCTCAAGTATCACTCTCCTGCAGTGATACCAAGACTTCCTGGGTTCTGATGTCATAAAGTTCTATACCATACTTATGTGGGGTCAGGACCCTGGGGAAGAAATTGAAAGGGAAAAATAATAACTTACAAAACCAATTGTGTGTACGGAGTACAGTTTCCAAGTTTGCAGATGACACTAAGTTAGGGAGAATAGTAAATATTGAGGAGGATAGTAGCCATCTGCAAGCGGATATAGACAAATTGGTAAAGTGGGCAGACACATGGCAGATGAAGTTTAATGCAGAGAAGTGTGAGGTGATGCATTTTGGGAGAAGAAATGAAGGGAGGCAATATAGGCTAGATAGTACAATTTTAAATGGTGTGAAGGAACAGAGAGACCTGGGGATTTGTGTTAGTGACTCGTTGAAGGTGGCAGGACAGGTAGACAAGGCTGTTAAGAAGGCATATGGGATACTAGGCTTTATAAATAGGGGTATAGAGTACAAAAGTCAGGAAGTGCTGACTAACCTCTATAGGACTTTGGTGAGGCCTCAGCTGGAATACTGTGTTCAATTCTGGTCACCACACTACAGAAAGGATGTGAAGGCATTGGAAAGGGTACAATGAAGATTTACTAGGATGGTGCCAGGATTGAGGGACTTCAGCTATGAGGAGAGGCTAGATAGGCTAGGGTTATTCTCTCTGGAGCAGAGAAGATTGAGGGGAGACCTAATAGAGGTTTATAAGATCATGAGGGGTTTCGACAGGGCAAATAGAGAAAAACTATTTCCACTCGTGGGCGAACCTGTGACTCGTGGTCACAGATTTAAAATAGTTTCAAAGCGGAGTAGAGGGGAGCTGAGGAGAAATTCTTTCACTCAGCGAGTTGTTCGAATCTGGAATGCATTGCCTGAAAAGGTGGTGGAGGCTGATTCGATAACAACTTTTAAAAGGGAATTGGATCTTTATTTAGGGAGAACAGGTCTATTAGGCTATGGGGAGCGGGCAGGGCAGTGGGATTGAATCGCTCTTTTCAAAGAGCCGGCACAGACTAGATGGGCCGAATGGCCTCCTTTTGTGCCGTAAAATTCTATGAATCTATGAATTGTCTACTGTTAAGTTGAAGAATGTGGGAGGCTTTTTGAACACAAAAAAGAGCTTCTGCTCTGTCTGTTGACTGGTTCCTGGAGAGTTCCTATTTTTTGTCGTCGACTTGGAAAGAGCATTTCCCACAGTCACAAGTGCACAAAACGCATGGATACACAGAACAAAGAGCATGTTTATGCGTTATGAACAATCAATCAATCAATCAATCAAAACTTACATTTATATAGCGCCTTTCACATCGAGAGGAGTCCCAACATATCTCTAAACAGATTTATTGAGCTAATGAAAACATAAAATCTAATTAGAAAGATGCCTATTTTCACCGATTGCTGAGCCATGAATTCTAGCCCAGGATCTGTTAAGTACAGTACTAAGATATATCTTGATACAGTTATAAAACAATTTTCGACAGTCGGAGTTCGGAATATAAAGATGCTTGAATTTTATGAACCACACAATTGGTAAAAACACAGCATAAGTAGAAAACAACTGATCAGTAATAGTCGCACATTAAAGATTATTTGTCACTCATGTTACAATCTTGGATTAGAACAACCGAATCGCAACACACGTAGCCTTGATGCAGCATATTAGAACACCTGAATCGTGAGTGATATTATCCTGACGCAACTTACTTATAAAATCGTTCATATAATGCGCAAAAGGTTAAAACATCAGTTAAGTGTAATCACAATCCATGATTGCCATGTGACCGTTAGCTGGGTGCATGTGGGTGAGTGTGGGGGCAGCCTGGAAGCCTGGACATTCTGCCCAAGATTGGATTACCGTATAATACCCACTCAGCTCTCGTTCTACCCTTTCACCTCTTGACTGGATGATATTTCTGTTGCTGTGGTGGTAGCTGCAGGACATATTGTTCATTCTCTTTCTCTCACTTTCCCTCTGTACAATGTCTCTGCTGCTGTAGTAGTAGATTTAGGACACTCTCACTTTCTCTCTCTCTCTTCAGTTTCAGCACTGTTCTTTCTTCCCTTCACAGTGTGTTGGTAGGCACCCATCGTCATTTAGTCGGTTAGTCTGCTTGACGGAAGTTCTCTGCCTCGTCCCTTGCAACTTGTCAGATGATCGGCGTGATCAACTGGATTTGTGATTCAGGTGCTGGTTTCTGAATCCCATTTTAGAGCCTTCACAGAGTGTAGCTTCTGTGCCCAAGTTCTATTTTGTCTTGCCCTCCCTACTCTTCCAGTGAAAAGTTGACCGACTGAAAAGTCAACTGACTGACGAGTCAACCGACTTAAGTCGACCAACTGACTGACTTCCCTCGTTCCTATTCTTATACCTTTTAGCAGCGTTCGGACAATAACCCGGTCCACCCTACATGTCTTGATTATCAGTACCTGATTGTGACCTTTTGGTCTTTCTTCTTAATTGAATTAACAAGTCAGCATTTCTCATTCTCGCTTGAGGACTTCTGTCCTGCTAATTCAGTTAATCTTATTGGAAGACCCTTGGCTTGGCATTCCTTGCCCTCTCCTGCTCAGACAAACTATTACTCTAACCTATCTCCCTGTACCAACCTCCCTTGTACTCTGTCCTTTTGAACTATTCTATCGGTTATTTTCTTGATTACTTTCTCTCTGTTCATTGTCCTGTTCTCCTGAAAGCGTCTGGTCTCAACCAGAGATCTGCTGACTCGAGTTGTCCCTGGTTCTCACGGCTTGACCAAGGCTTTACTACCCATAATGCTTATGACATCCATCACATACATTTAAGGGTTACATTGAATTAAACCATCATTCTTCAGTTTCAGTAAGTACGATTACACCATCTTAATAAAAGTTAGTAAACATACATGTTTCACTGTGGAGGCAGGCAGTGTATTGTTGATTTTCCACAGCTTGAGCTTTTCCTAGTACCGTATATCTCCGCGTATAAGGCGCACCCGCGTATAAGGCGCACCCCCCGTTTTTGACCTTTTCTTGGTGAAAAAAAACGGAAGCATTTTCAATGATATTGCCGGCAGAAGGGAGGAGAGACAGGAGAGACAGGTAGGTAGGGAGAGAGAGAGGCAGGCAGGAAGAGAGAGAGGGAGAGAGGCAGGCCGGCAGCGTGGGAGAGAGAGAGGGAGAGAGGCAGGCCGGCAGCCCGGGAGAGGGAGAGAGGCAGGCAGGCACGCAGGCAGGGAGGGAGGGAGAGAGAGCGGCAGGGAGTGAGGGAGGCAGACTGGGTTTGGCAGAAGGTAAGCACAGCACTGAAGTCCGCTGCTGCTGCCGCTGCCCGGGCGGCCGAGGCCGAAGCCCCGTCACCCGCTCCCCCCCAACCCCCGCCGGACACTGACCAAACCCCGGCTGACAGCGCGCCGGCCGCCCCCCCTGTTTACTGTATCTCCGAGGCTCAAAATTGCTTGTACCTGCGTATAGGGCGCACCCCCAACTTTCGAGATCTTCCGACCTGAAAAAAAGTGTGCCTTATACGCGGAGATATACGGTATATTTTAAATGGATAACATCTGACTAATATGTCAGTGCAACCCTACCACAGCTGAAACAGTGTAGAGCTGTACTCTACATCTACTAAGATGTAGTCTGCCCAAATGGTGAAATTAAATTTTTATCAATCTTTACAAATCATAAAATCATAGAGTTATACAGCACAGAAAGAGGCCATTTGGCTCTTTGTTGTCTGTGTCAGCTCTTTGAAAAGAGCTGTCCAAATCAATTCCACTCCCCCGCTCTCGCTCTCTCCCTATAGCCCTGCAAGCCTGTTCTCCCCAAGTAACTATCTAGTTCTCTCTTAAAAGTTGTTATCAAATCGGCTTCCACCACTCTTTCAGGCAATGGATTCCACATCCAAACAACTTGCTGCACACAAAAATTTCTCATCTCCCTTGGTTGTTTCTTTTAACAACTATTTTAAATTGGTGTCCTCAGGTTATGGACCCACTCACCAGTGGAAATAGTTTCTCCTTGTTCAACCTTTTGAATCCCGTGATAATTTTGAAAATTTCTGTTAAGTCTTCTTGTAACCTTCTCTGCTCCAAGGAGAATAATCCTAGCTTCTCTAGTCTCTCTTAATAATTGAAGTCCCTCATTCCTGGTACTATCCTGGTAATTCTCCTCTTCACACGCTCCAATGCCTTGACATCCTTCCTAAAGTGTGGTGCCCAGAACTGAACAAAATACTCCAGTTGAGCCCGAAGTGTTCATCGTAACTTCGTCATAAAGCCTAGTATCCTGCATGCTTTTCCAAAGCTTTATTTACTTGACCTGCCACCTTCAAAGATTTACTTATATGAACCCCCGGATTTCTCTGTTCCTTTGCCCTCCTTAAGTTTCTACCATTTAGCCTATATTGCCTTTCCTCATTCTTCCTCCCAAAATCGATCACTTTGCATTTATCCACATTATCCCCTCTGTCTACTAATTTTCCTAGCTTTGTATCATCTGGAAGCTTGGAAATTGTACTCCCCATACCCAAGTCCCTGTCATTTATGTAGTGTCCCAATAATAACTCCTGGGGGATACCACTGCATACTTCACTCCAATCAGAAAAACAACCGGTCACCACCACTCTCTGCTTTTTGTCTCCCAGCCAGTTCTGTATCCATGCTGCCACTATCCCTTTAATACGGTGGGCTTCTATTTTGCTTACAAGTCTTTTATGTGGCACTTTATTTCTGTTTAACTCACTCAGCCTTTTGAAAATCCATATAAACTACATCAACTGTACTATTTTCATCCACCCTCTCTGTTACTTCATCAAAAAACTCTATCAGGTTTGTTAGACATGATTTGCCTTTAATAAATCTGTATTGGCTGCCCTTCATTAACCCATAATTTTCTAAGTAAAAATTTATTTCATTACGGATTGTAGTCTCTAGAAGTTTTCCCACTACTGACGTTAGGCTGACTGGTCTGTAGTTCCCGGGTTTATCCCTCTGCTCCTTTTTGTACAGGGGAGTAAGTTACAAGCCTCCAGTACTCTGGCACAATGCCAGTGTCCAAGGAGGATTGAAAGATTGTGGCCAAAGCCTCAGTTATTCCCACCCTTTCCTCCCTCAGTAACCTAGGATGCATTCCATCCGGACTGGGTGATTTATCTACTTTGAGTACCACCAACCTTTTTCATACATCTTCTCAATTTATTCTTATCTTATCCAATTTCTCTACCCCTCTCCTCCGATACCATGGCATTGACTGCATCCTCTTCATTTGTGAAGACAGATGCTTCATATATATTCAGTACATCAGCCATTCCCTCTGCCTCCACAAGATCCTCTTTGGTCCCCGATTGGACCCATCCTAGCTTTGATCAACCTTTTATTGTTTATATGCTTATAAAATACCTTAAGGTTCCCTTTTTGTGTTATCTGCTAATCTTTTCTCATACAATCTCTTTGGCCCTCTTGTTTCCTTTTTCAGTTCTCCTCTGCACTTTCTATATTCTATTTGATTATCTTCCGTATTTTGGACCTGACATTTATAATACTAATAATCCCTGTATTTTGATGTACGACATTTCACGTCTTCTAGATGTCTCAAAGCACTTCACAGAATATACTATAAAGTGTGTTGACTGTATATTTGTGGGCGAATTCATGATAAGCCTCCTTTTTCTATTTCATATTACAGGTAATCCCAATTTCCTTAGTCCAGGGAGGTTTGGATGCCCTACCTTTCCCCTGAACTATCTCCTTCTTAAAGGCTTCCGATTGCTCATTAGCTGTTTTACCTGCCAATCTTTCTTTTCAGTGCCCCATGGCGAGGGCCCTTTTCAACTCACTGAAATTACCCATCTTTCAGTTGAGTAGCATTACCTTTGATTGTTCCTTATACCATTCCACAAGTACTGTAAACCTAATGATGCTGTGATCAGTGTTGGCCAGATGCTCTGCAACTGAAACCTGCTCCACTTGCTTCACTTCATTCCCCAAAACTAGATCCAGCACTGCTACCTTCCTTGTTGGAAGGAAGCATACTGATCCAGAAAGTTATCCAGCACACATTTCAGGAATCCTTCCCCCTCCTTTCCCTTTACATTGTTATTTTGTCAGTCTGTGTTAAGATACTTAAAGTCTCCCACTGTCACTACTCTATTGATTTTACATCTTTCTGAATTCTGTTTGCAGATTTTCAAAATTTGCATCTATTTCCTTTTACCACTATTTGATGGTCTACACTAGTATACACCTAACAGAAGAACAACTCCCTTTCTGCTTCTTAACTCTAACCAAATAGATGCTGTTTTTGAATCCTCTAGCACATCATTCCTTTCCAGGGCATAACCGTGTCCTTAATCAATATTGCCCACCACCTTTTATCTTTTCTTATCCTGCCTGAATACATTGTTCCCAGAAATATTCAGCTCCCATTCCTGCTCTTGCTTGAGCCAGGTCTCCTTTATTGCCACTATATCATAACCCCACATGGCAACTTGCGCCTGCAGCTCGCCAATCGTATTTGTCACACTCCGTGCATTTACGCACATGCACAAAAATAGATTTTTCATTCACATTAACTGGAGGTCAAGAACAGCAACTAGCATTTTTATTGTACACGACCACATCATTTTCATTGCCCTTTACTATTCTCTGTTGTTCAGGTAGTTGTTACAGAGATAAATAGACCGAATGCTGATTTGCAAAATTTTGACAGGAAGGCATAGAAAATTGTAATTACTGGATGTAACGTTCCATTATATCTTCTTATTTTTGGTCATTATATTTTAAAATAATTTCATTGGCATTTTGAGGGAGCTGCCAAAGTAAAACCTTGGAGATTTTTGCCTAGTGCAATTTCACCTCAATTAAAATGGAAGCTTGAGTAATTCCGTTTACAGCTGTTGTGGCTAGAACAGTGTTTTACTAAGAATGATGGATTTGTACATGCAATAACAAGACTGAGGCATTCAGGCTCCAAACCACTTGATAGCCAGTGGGTTAGACCGCTCTACATGGGGGTAATGTTACCACAGATTTACTGCTGAATGTGATAAAATACACTGATGGTTACCCAATACTTGCGGTAATGAGTCTCAATCTCTGTGATACAAATATGACATTTTCCGTTGAATAATCAAGTTTGGCGACACATCAATTGAACCCTAGACTGCCACAAGGGAAATCCCAGTCATCCTGGCAGGACATTGATGAGAATTCTTTGCAGGTCACTGAAACATACTCTTTTGGAGAAATTCCACCTGGATCTGGATTTAGCTCTGTTTTTGCAGCATTGTAGGGCATCCAGAATTTGGAAAATTCTTGAATTCAGTGTCAGCTTAGAAGACAGTTTTCTGTAGTTCTTAATAAAAGGAACTTTGAGAAAAACAGCTTAAAAATTAAGGTTGTGTGTATATGCCGCAGAAATAAATGTAACAACAACAACCATAAAAATTCCATTTAACTTTCATGTCGGGAGGATGTCCCAATCGGGGTTCAGACAGCTGAAGGCACGGTCGAAAAGTAAATGTAGATCCAAGTTTAATTTCTCCGCTGATATTTTGTATCAAACCTATTCAAATCTCAGAAGCTTTTTCAAAAGCACTATTAACCTCATACCTTTAAAATAAACATTTGAAATACCACTTTACTATTTAAAAAAGGGAAAACTTTCACATTGGGAGGGCATCCCAAGCCACTTAACATTACTAGCTTGCCACCTGAGCTGGCAGTGGGACCTTAGGTGGATGGGGAGCCAAAAAATGACAGTTGACCTTAGAGGTAGATCTTGAGACAGACATTGCATGAGGTAGTCAGAGAGATTCTGGGATGGAGTTCCAATGAATGGGGACAGAAAGGTTGAAAACCCGCCAAATTGTGGGATGGAAAAGGCGAAGACATGGAGCAGGACAGTGCCCAGATCCGTAAAGTTTGAGGAAGTCACAAAGGTAGGATGGGGCAAGACCATGGAGGGATTTAAAGGTGAGAACGAGGATCTTGAACTTGATCCTCTATGGTCATGGATGCAAGTGCAAGTTTACAGAGCCGTACAACGATAGAACTTTTATACTATTAATTCCTGAAGCAATTTAACCTCCCCAGCTTGTCAAACGTACCTCCTGAGCTTAATGAATAATTTTCTTCTGCAGTTTTCAGTTAAAGGAGGTGGTTGGAAACTTTAGTTAGGTGAAACTTTAATAATCATTCAGCTTTCCTCGAGGTTACAATTTTCATGGTCACAACCAATTTAAAATGAGATGGTTGCAGTGAAAAAATGTTTGGGAAGGTTAACGCAGGCTGGAGGTAAGCTGCATTAATCAAGCCAAAGGAGAGAAAATAAAAAAAACATGAATCAGGGGAATGAGTATAATAAAAGAAAGAGACTAACCCATTTTGGGTAGCAGGCAAACTGTGTAAACGATATAAAATCTGTTTTAAACAACAATCTGCATTACGCATACGTATTTCAATGCAGTCGGTGAGCATGAGGTGATGGGTCAAAACTATATTTCCCACCTTGACTCTTTGCCAAATATGCTTTTACTAGCAAGCATTGGAATCGCATTAAATCATGGGACATGATGTTCTCCTACACATGCAGCAAAGGATCAAGACTACGTTTCCTGCGATTCAATGCGGTCAGTAAGATCGGGATTAATGGAGAAAAAAGGAACGGTGTTATGAGTCAGGATATGATTTGCTTTATAAAGTACGACATGTGCAAAGAAATCTAAGTGGTTTTGATAGAAAATTGAATGGGACTCGGGTGCATATGTGACTTAGGCAAGAATACGATTTATAAAGATAAGACTTATGCAAGTTTCACTGAACTGTTTTAAAAGCAGTTAATTGATTAATAATAACTGCTAGTGGGTGTTGACTAAACAGGGAACCTTCAGCATGTCGATGTCATGCTGGATATACTATGCAGCAGAAGACAAAGAGAGAGGAAGAGGAAAAGAGAGAGGCAGAAAAGAAGACAGAGTGAGAGAGAAAGACAACGAGAACGTACAAGACTCAATTAATTATAGTAATTACTACCCATAAGGACTCAATTCCAGGAATCCAGTCTATATCTATGGCACTACTGGAACATGATGTTAGTATATAGTAATAGCTGGCAATGTTTCAGTGTCGAACTACAGGTGTGTGAAAGCAAATTTCAAAGATGTGCAGTTTTTGTAATCACTCTCTGATTACATGAGGGATGTCCCTCATGAGGCATGAGGGACAGAAGGATACAAACTGTGCCGAGAACTGGTAAAGAGTGCACATTCCATGCTGTAAAAGTGGGAATTTTCCAACAAACCTAATAATCGTTGCCTTTTTGATTTGCAGTAGTGTAAATCTATCTACTAGTAAACCCCATTGCAGTTTAACTACTGTAACTGATTTCTAATTGTTGAGGGTGTCTAATGCACTTGGCAGGATATCGCCTGACACATGCTTAAATTAGAAGAGAAAACATACCAGCTGCTGCACACAAGTATCAAGGGAGGAAGAAGATTAGTTCATGAGAGGAACACATGGACGCACATCCAGATGCAGCACAGGACAGACAATAAGCAATGTTAGATCCCTGTCCAAGTGAGTGCGTGTAAACTCTGTAACTGTATGTAACCTACCTTACTTAACCCTGACATTCTGTAGGCAGATCAACATGTTTAACCAAGTTGTTTTGTCCAATTTTCCAAAGTAGAACCACATGTTAGGGGATAAGAGTACAACTGCGTGTGAGAGCTTTATTAGGGGTGGATAACTGCTTCGAACAGAAAACATTGAAAGGGTGAGTAAATCGGGATGTATGCAATGATGTGCCTCTGAATAAACGCCACCTGCTTTGTGCCCTATTCAGAGCAATGCAAGGTGGGACCCAGTGTATGTAAGATTAGCCACCCATAGAGTGCCTTTAATCACTTAAATATACATCTCAGTCATATGAATTAGCTCCTTTGAACAAGATGACCAAGGGGAAATGCGTACTGACTAAATTGAGCTATTTACAATTTCAGTATTGTGGCACAGTAGGAGGTCAACAAATAAGGCAGATACTACAGTACATCACTTTAGTGTTTGTGGGGATATTAGTGAACATAGTTCTGGAGCAACAAGAGGCCCCACCTGGATCTTAGAAAGGCCCCACAATATATTACAGAGGAAGGAAGAATGGGAGGTGGTAAACTTGGGTCAACTTGGTCTCCCCCACTTGGAGGACCTCCTTGAGAGATCGTGAAGAAATGTAATAACATTGAGAAGAGCAAAGTTAAGCAATTCAGTCATTGGACTTTTCATGCAGCAATGTCTCAGTAGACTGTGCATAAAACGCTTTGATGACACCTGCTGTACTGCTAAGGGGAATGAGTGAATTGGGATTATTGCAAACAGTATTATTCAATCTGGAAACTCAACAACAACAAATTGCATTTATAGAGCACCTTTCATGTCAGGAGGATGTCACAAGGCATTGGACAGTGGAGGGTTTTCACCAAAGCAGTGGTCCTGGAATCAAGGATGGAGGCAGAGAGAATAGAGTTGGGTGTCATCTCCATACATGTGTAAATTAACCGCATGTCCGCATATCACTGAGACGGGGAATGTAAATATTAAAAGACAAGAGGATCGAATGTAGAACTCAATCGATGCAGATATATATTAATTAGATCACTTCAAATTCCGGGATTATTTCCATTATTTCCAAGCAATTTTTTTTGTCAATTCTATTTCACAACTCCATAATGGGTAAAGCGAGCATTAACATTGACACTGGCAAGTATTTGATCATCTTTTTTACAATGAAAATTAGGGTTTATAAAGGGCACTTTATGCAGGGTAGCTTTGAGGAACACTGATTAATGGTGCAGTTTGACATCGAGCCGGGAAGAAAGGGGAAGTGATCATAGACACAGTTGAAGAGAAAAGTCATCAGGTACAAGATGACACTTAATCTGAAGTTGCAAGGGTTGCCTGAAGACATGATCTCTGCTAAAAAGGGATATTATATGATGTCTGGAGTGAGCAGGATAGATTATGCAGGGTAAGGATTATATCAGGTGCCTCACATGTTAATCCTGGAAGCCAAAACATAAAAGATAAGGTGGTCCCAGGTGGCCAAGCATTGGGTAGCTTCTCAGTTAAGCTATGTGATTTTAGCTGACTGAATGCCAGCATTATCCCCAAAACTACTATGCGGTCCACAAGTCTTGCCAATGTGTGTCTAATATTTTCTGTGATTTGGCGGGGGGCAGGGTGTGTACTTCCAGGAAGATAAAGTGCATTTCATTCCAAGGAAATGGTTTGGATAATCTTAAACATGGCAATAGGTTTATGTGCAAGTCAGACAAAGAGTATGCATTCCATTCCAGACACAGGGAAATTCACACTGCTCGGTTGAAGTGAGTAAGGCAAACCAGATGCTGGCTGTATTAAAAGGCAATATTGAGACAAAATAGTGGGGAGTCCTGTCACTTTGTAAATCACTGGTGCCACTGCACTTGGAATACCTTGTGATGTTCAAGTCACAATATATAAAGAATATTGCAGCAATTGAGAGGATACAGAAGAGGACAATCAAAATGATTGAGGGGATGGAGGGACTGGATTATGAGCAGCGATTAAATAAACTTACCGTATATCTCCGCGTATAAGGCGCACTTTTTTTCAGGTCGGAAGATCTCAAAAGTTGGGGGTGCGCCCTATACGCAGGTACAAGCAATTTTGAGCCTCGGAAATACAGTAAACAGGAGGGGCGGCCGGCGCTGTCAGCCGGGGTTTGGTCAGTGTCCGGTGGGGGTTGGGGGGGAGCGGGTGACGGGGCTTCGGCCTCGGCCGCCCGGGCTGCGGCACTCTGTCTCTAACCTCTGGAACTCCATCCCGCAGTCCCTACAAATTGCCCCCTCCCTGGCCTCCTTCAAGTCCCGCCTCAAGACCCTCCTCTTCGACGGACCATCAGTCACCCCAAATCCCCTCCTTTGCCTCCACCCTCCCCGTCCCCGATAGCAGCTCGGGTGTGAAACAATGAAGATTGTCCTCCTGATACGAAATGGACTAAACAAGTGTAATTTTGTTGTTGTTGTTGACTATGTAGGTTAGAGACATGGAATGAAAAGGACGGAAGAGATTTCAGTTTCAAAATGAATTTCCAAGTGGAACTAACTTCATAACATTACATTACCACAAAGATAGACTTTATTTTGTTTTATTGTTCACATTTTGGATTTTGGATATTTTTAATCTAATAACAATAAACATTACATTTAATTGAGACCCTTTTATATCAGGAAATCATCTGAAAGTTTTACAGGATATACTATAAAGTCAAATGACTGTTTTCTGGGAAAACGCATTTTAGAACTTTCAGTAAAAGAAAGTGGCAAGAGATTTGACATGTAGATTGATTCCGATATTATACTGCTGGCCAGCTATGATCATTGCCTGGGTCATGGCCAGGTCATGTCTGCTGTAATATTTCCCAGTTGATTGTTGCTGTGTGGAGATTGCTGCTTCCATAAACTGGTTGCTTTCAGCATTGACTATTTCAAGGTATTTGGTTTTCATTGGAAGTACTGTACTACTATAGGACCTGGTTTTTTTCCTGCGTCACCTTGGATTATGAGTGAATTTGTCCTGAATTAATTATTTTTAATATAGGTTTTTTGTTATGGGAACAGCTAAATGTCATTGGCCTTTTTATACGGAGTTGTAAAATTTTTAAGAGACTCGAGGCCATGTCTGCAGTTAATTCCAAAAGGCTTAAGTGGACCATGTCCCACAGTATTTCTGAGTTGAACGAGTTCCTTTGTAGTTAAGATGGGCTTGTTGGCAGTATTTTAAAATGTTACTTGTAGATCAAGCAATGCATTCTCATTCATGTGAGCTCTGAGAGGTAGTGTTCTGGATGATATGTTGGACTTGAATGCTTTGCAGGGATCCTTCAAACAGTTGCACAATTCTCAGACATAAGAAAGGATTTTACCTTTACTGATTGAGCTCCTTTTCAGATTGTTAGGTAGTAAAGTCTGGTATTGTTTCGTTTGTGGTAACCTTGACCGCATTAGGTAGAAGCCAGATAAGAAAGCAAGTGTCTAATTGAAAGTGTCCACCTTACTAGGTAATGGAGAAAATATTAAGAATGTTATGTTAAAACATAATTTCGGAACACTGTGGTTGAAACATGACTTCCAATGGTGGGATAAAGGGTGCGAGGGATGAAGAAGGGAACGGTGCCAGTCGAATGGAGGCACCGGTTAGTGGATTGAGGAGGTCAGATAGGTAGGGAGGTGCTAGATAGTGAAGGGATTTGATCACGGGTGTGAGGATCTTGAAGTTGATCCTTTGGTTATGGGAAGTCAGTGGAGCCTGGCCAAAACTGGTGAGACATGGGTACGGACTTTGCTCCGGGTCAGTATGCTTAAGTTGCAACAGAATTCTGAATCAGCTGGATCTTTTAAATGGAGCTGGAGAGACAATGCGTTGAAGTAATCCAATTGGGAGGTGATGAACGCATGCACAGGAATGGGCTACATTAGTGTAAGGTTCGGTCGGAGGCAGGCAATGTGATGGAGGTAGAGAAAGGCGGTCCTAATCAGGGACTGGATGTGGAGGAGGGAAAACAGCTGGGGGTCGAATTGGATGCCTTGATTACGCACTGCTTTAGTGAATCTAAGTGAGAGTTCAGATCCACAACTGTGAAGATGTTGACGGGAGCCAAGGAGTATGGGTTCCTTCTTGTCCGTATTCAGCTGCAGGAAGCTTGCACTCAACCAGACCCTGATTGTCTGCCAGGCAAGCTGATAGAACATTGGCAAAATTATAATTGGTACTGAAGGATGCAGAGTAGATTTGTGTGTCATCCACATAGATGACACACAACGTGGAAGGTTACCGTGTCCGTGTTTACCTTGTGACAGATGACATCAGTCTTGAGTCGCGCCTTGTAGGAGGCAAGGGAGGAAGGCAACGAAAGGCTGAAAGTCCGACCGCCGATGGTAGGGCAGATTCATGTGGGAGACATGGAGCAGATCCGAACGTGCTGAATGGAGGGAACGCACAGGTTGATAGGGTGTCAGCAGGTCAGGGAGGTAGGTGGGGGCTAGGCCATGTGGGGCCTTGAAAGTAAGGACAAGGATTTTAAATTCTATCCTCTGAAGGATGAGGAGCCAGTGCAGCCGGGTGAGGGTGGGGTTGATGGGGTCATGGAGCTTGGTGCAGGAGAGGACACAAGCTGCAGTTTTGTATGATCTGCAGCTTGTGGAGAGAAGAGTTGGGGAGGCCGACAGGTCGAGCCTTGATGTAACAAATGCATGAGAGGTCGAGGAGGCAGAGGGAGCTGTTACCATTTCCTTGCCATTTCTGTTGATTGCTTGAATTGTTTTCACCTGCACAGTGAAAAGATAGGTTGGAACATTTTCTTACCTCATACTGTACCAATTCTAGTTTCTTGAACTTTCAATGTTTTCTTCCAAACAGCAAATATTTGTGGCATTTTAGTTTGGAAAGAGTATTTGCCTGCCCCCAAAATCCCCCATAGATGAAATTGAGCAGTGTTGCATTGCAAGCTTAAATAATAAACAAAAGTGCCTGTATAAACAGGCTTGTCAAAAAGTAAAGTGAGATCTTGATTATCTGCTATAATAGAGGCCCCCATTATTCCCATGGATAATTGAAATTGGCAACGATTCAAGGTCAAATACATTAGTGAGTTTTTTTAATGTTAAAACTAACATTTTAGTTTGTAAATGTTAGTGAACAAAGTTCTAGACAGCCTCAGGACTGAAAACCAATAAATCAATTGCCAGGATAGAAGATCCGAACACTAAAGTGCAGCAAACATTGGCTTCAAAACAGACAGCTCGTGCCTGATCAACCTGCAATTTTGGAGGCGACTTCGAATTTGATAAGAAAATTTGAACAATATGCTCTGACTTTCAAAATGCCTTCAATAAAGTATCAGGAGAACTCGATAAATACCAATAATCTAATCAGCTACAGGATAGGATGGAAGGACACTGAGGGAATTGTTCTTTAAACAGCCAGCGAGGACACAATGGACCAAAATAGATTTCTTCAGTGCTATGATTGTGTATGACATTTTAAAAAATTATAAATGGACACTTCATGCATGGAGAACACTATATAAGTGCAAGTTGTTGTTGTACAAGCGATTAATGTGGATTTTGCAACTAAATGGTTATTGAGGAATCAGGTAACGCAATGCCCAGCGTGTGTGTGTGTATGGGGACGACGACGACAGAGAGAGACAACTGGAATCCGAGGAGATAGGCTCAAATGACAATGCACTTGCCTGGGCTGATTGCCAGCAAAGTAAATTAATCTGGACAAACGCTAAAAATAGGGTGAGATAGAACTTTCTACGGGTTAAGTCAAAAACAAGATCCTTTGAGGAAACTGAAGATTTCTTTATCTCATGCTGAATTCAACACTTCAGACATTGTTTGACTGGAGCAGTGGGGGCTGACAAAATATTGTTATCTTGATTGAATATTTGTTGATTGATGGCCATACGATAAATATTGCTACTCAGTGGCTACTGGAAACAAAATATTGATTCAACATAGACGTAAAATTTTCTTCTTGACTTCCCATGGGCTGGCTACTTTAGGCCTGTAGGCCAAAAGCACGACTTCTAGGAGTTTGACCTCAAAACATCTTGTCGAATGTCCAGCCCAGCATCCTGTCTACCTCATCTTTACTATACTTGCTCAGTAAGAGTGGATAAATGCCCAACAAAGTTATCTCCAGTCAGGGCAAGAGACTCGTGCAAAAAAGTGTTTGTTGCTGTAAGTGGAAAACTGTCGGGTCATTAAAGAGGTTGAATGGGCCTAACATCCTATTGATCCAAACTGCTCTTGTTGTCTTGTAAACTTCATCTAAGTGCCTGTAGTAATACTACGTGTAGACTGGCACTAAATAAATCCCCTCCCACCCCCAAAAAATACACAAGGCAGGTTTTTATTTTACAGAAAGACTCTCATAGATTACTTACTATACAATCACCCACGGGGTTGGGGGGAAGACGCCAATATGCAGGAACTAAAATTGTGGGAAAGAAAAAGAGCCAAGGAAGCAAGCAAAGTTAGTATGCCCAGAGTAATAGAAGCAGAAAAAAAACATGGATTTATTTACAATATCCTGTGAAAATAATGTCAGATAATCAAAGTTCCACTGAAATACTGAAAAGGAAATGCAGAACTATTTCTACAGTTTGAGCAAGTTGAGCAAGAGTTCACGTTCCTTATAGATGTTATCTGAATCCCTTGATTGCTTCACGGCACTGCTTTTAATTCATCTCAGGCTGTATATATACACAAATATAGCAGTTGGAGTTTAACTATTGGAGACATGCAGAACAGTATATAATGAATGACATCTTTGTGAATTTGTGTCCTGTATTAGCTGCTCATCTTGTGGAGTCCTGTAGCAAAGTGGTTAGAGCACTCACCTTAGAAGCATGAGACCAGTGTTCGAATCCAGGCAGATCAGGGCGAAACATTGGGCAAGTTTCCTTACTCCACACGCCTGATAATAATTCCTCCAAAGTAATAAATTGATAATTTCAATCCAAGACTGTTTGTGGGACGCTGCTGTGCGCAATTGGCAGCCACGTTTCGCCCACAAATATATACAGTCAATTCACTTTACATTATATTCTGTGAAGAGCTTTGAGACGTCTAGAAGACGTGAAAAGCGCTACATCAAATAAAAGGATTATTATCTTCTGTATGGTTAGAAAAAACCTCCAGAATCTTGGCTCAATTCCCAAATCATCTTCCACTTTGTTGTGTGAGCCTGGAATCAGAGAGCTAACTCAACAAACGCAGGTTTTCGTTAAGTGACTAATTTTCTAAGGCATTACCTTGATATCTATACATGCATTTCAAATTACCCAAGGAATGTGTTTGTACTCCCAATTTCAAAACGACTGACCTTAGTCGAGTCCTTGCACAGCAGTATCTTTGAGCTGATGTTATCCTCCATTGTGCAATGTCAATTAAATCACAGGTTGCGAATAATGTATGAAGATAACATTCAAGGTATTGTTTCACGACGAAAGACCCAGTTACTTAAGGCTGTTTATCAAACCTTCTTCGGTTTAATGCAGATGGAGTACAATGAGTACAAATCACGAAGCATCAAGACAAAAGTAAACTTTATTGATCTGGTAACGCAGATACAAGCCATTCATTTTGCTGTAAGATACAAATGTCTTCACTACTTGTCACACAGTCTAATAGCAGTTAAAGGAATTTCCATTTAGCTAACAAGTATGATGACTTATGGACTAGTTACGATAATTGATCACCACAACGCTAACCGCATCTTTAATCTATGTAAACATTCCTCACATATTTGAATTTAATTTCAGCTGAATCTGCAATGCATCAAGTGAATTCTTCCCTTTTCCATACACCCAGAAAAGGTTTTACATCACTCCTCAAAATGTAGAAGTCAATTTCAAGTATTTGTCCCAATTATCCCCATGCTATATTTTTTACTAGTGCATGTATCAGAATTGTATTCCAGGTGTTGCATAAGTGATGCATAGGGCAATAAGAATTGTGCTTAATGGACGACAGTTTCCATTGTAAAATCAAATTACGTTCACAAATTGTAAACCGAATGATAAAATTAAACGTGGTGAAGGATCCCTCCTACCAGAAGCGTGGACTTTCACAAGCTGAATGCCTTGTTCTGCATTTCTAGCAGGTTTTTTCTTCTCATGAAGTGTGTAGTGATTTGTCAGAAAATTGGCAGTGATAGAACAAACTGCAATTTGTCCTTTTCATTCCAAGGCAGCACAATTTAAAAGCTTCAAAGTGTAGCTCTTTGCGTGAATCCAAACACAGCAGCAATTTTAGAATGTGAGATGTTCCAAGTTGGTTTCTGCCACCTCATATAGGTTAGAAATCCAAGCTATAAAACATTATAAATGATTACAAAGTGCAAAGTTGGTCGGATATTGCTAAATATTTGGTAAACAAGAGGGAAGAAACGAAAAAGAAGTGCTGGAATGGTAAAGCTGACAATTTTCTTCATGAGATTCTGTTAAAACATTTGTTTTAGATGTCATAATACTGCAACAGCAAAAATCATCCTCACACCTTTATGGTGTCTTCACTATTCAACAGATATCTAAATAAATACAAAATACCCCCAAAAATAGTTAGTGATCTCTTTTTACTGTGTATAAGGTATAATCAGATATACAAAGAATAGTTTCATAGCACAGATTGTACAAAGTTAACTTTTTTGTCTTAAATAATTCAGTTAAATAGCAGCAAGTGGACAATAGTCCCCTCACAAAGAGTACCGGAATGTAGATGTAAATGGGAAATTGTACAAGAAACACATTGAATTCAAACATAAGTTAAACACAAAATAATCAATTTTTTTTCTATGTGCCTGCAGGGAGGAGGGCGGGGTTGGGGGGGGAGATTTTGCCGTACAATTCATCAGAGTAAAACTTCCCCATCGTACTTTTTTTTCGCAATTAAACAATATCAATTGACTCCTTTTATTTATTTGGTAAACAATTGTGGGTGTAGTAAACCTTTTTTGTTAATAAATAAAAGTTCTAAACTGGAAGCCGTGGATTTTATTTAAACGAGGGCAGGTTTGGCACTTTTATGCTGATGTCGCCGATGTTAATATTTCGAGGAATTTCGGGAAGGTTGATATTCTTTACTGCTGACACAGCTCTGGCTGGAGCTCCTGCTAGACCAGCCTATATAAAAATGCAAATTACAAAAAAAAACAATTGTGAATAAGAGTGCTGAACACAAGAGTGAAATTCAAAAACTGATCCATTGAAACAAGCTTAAGAACTCTTTGTTTTTTTTAAATGGGTTTCTAAAGTTATAATGCAATTTATCACCAATTAATCCTCAGACTGGAAACCATACCTCGGGCAACTGAAATATTTGAGTTTTGTAAGCCAGCTTATTCATAAGTTAGTTTGAATATCAATTTATTAAAAAGCCCAAGAAGATTTCTGGAGAAGGATATAGAAAAGGTTTGCGTTTTTGCAATCCTGTAGAGATGCCTTTGTATATTTGTGGTCATCTCTACAAAAACTGTCCACAACTCTATTTTGGTTTAGTCAAAATAATGTTAAGATTTGAAGCCTAGATATTGCTTTAAAGGAAACTGGAAATATTCCCCCTTTCTTCTCCATGTATATTCCATAGCTGTATTAAAAGATTCAGAACAAAATATGTCAAAATGTGGAAAACTTAACTCTTTGGTAGTTAATCTATCATTTGTGAATATTTGTTAAATTGGGATGCACAGAATTAATACGTTATATAAATAGAAGCTGTGCTGAAAATTAATTTGGATCCAATTCATGATACAGTAGAAGCCCGTTTATCCGTGACTCGATGCACTGGCACTTCCGTATAACCGGCACGCCAAAAAAAAAGTCCCCATTTGATAAACCAGAACTTATCCGGAACAATAGCAGTAGAACATTTGTAAATGCATAAATAATAATAGATAATAACAGAATATTGTATTGGTATTTATTGTTAAAACTACTCTCCTGCATTTTTCACTTTGCTGGTAGATGCTGTGCTTGAAGCCATGGTGCTGCAGTTGAAGTTATAGTCCAGCGATTCTTTTTAAAATGGAGCACGCCATGCGGGTGAAAAAAACAGAGCGCAACTTTAAAGCCATATTAGCGGCAAGCCGATAATGCTAGCCGATACCTACATTGTCGCACAGGTGCACTATTTCAGTTTGCCGCAAGTAGTTTAGGGCTATCGGCTTGCCGCTAGTAAAGTCGCGAGACTTTAAAATCGCGCTGCCATTTTTTTCACCCACTTGGCGTCCTCCTTTTAAAAAAGAATCGCTGGATTGTAAATCTCAATCAGTAAAAGTGAGAAGCGCAAGAGAGTAGTTTTAACAATAAGTACCAAGATAATATTCTGTTATTACCTTAGTCTGGTGAGTATGGTGTGTGTTAAAAGAACTTTAATTTTTTTGCAGTGGGTTTTCGGCCACGGGCCGCCCAAATATCCGGCAGGAGCTTTAACTGACATTGGCCAGGTCCCGTGGATAAACGGGCTTTTACTATACTGCAGATTTATTCTGAGTTAACAAAGGTGATTAAAGATCTAAACAGCAGATTTAAGTCCATGGGGAATTCAATAGAGTATTGCAGAACCCACATAATTGTTCAATGCTAACCTGCGCCAATGTCAGACAAATTAAAAGAAACATTCCTGGGCTTCATACAGGTTATTTCTGCCACAGGTAGAGGTAGGATTTCTGTCATTAACTACAATTGCACCAAAACCCTTTTGTTATGCTTTCCTCGATTTATCACAGGCTTGGGTAAAAAAAGGAATAAGGAAAAGGGAAAGAGGAAAAGTACTACATTAGAAAATATTACTAACTACATGCACTCTGAAATGATTTTGAATGCAACAGATTTATTTGAAACCTTCAATTGGCAATTGGAATTGAGAAGGAAAAAGAAAGTACTTGAATCCAGTTAGCTTCCTCTGTAAATCAGACCGCAAAGCAGCTCTCTGAAATCACTTGGTTACAAATGGAAAGGTGCCACACATTAGGAAAACATCAACTCAGTTAACTGCATCCCAGAACACTCTCTTAGGTTAAAGTGTTACAACCCATCTTGAAAGATGTCTTCACGTACGTACAATTAAAAAAAACCGAAGAAAGCAAAACAAAATAATGCATCAATACTAATGTGAATCTTAATAAGGCAAACTTCTAAGCATAATTAAGCAATTTCTTACAACACAAAAATAACGACACATTTTGCACATAAGAGCTTGTTTCATATATTTATATTAAATCAAACAATCTCTTGAAATCATGCACTAAAAGCAAAAAAGGGGTAATTCATTATTGTTGGGCAAGCCCATGCAGTGGTCAAGCAAGGAAGTTTGCAATTACCAACAGCATTACAGTCTATTTGTGTATATGTAAGGGTTCATACAATACACTAACACGTTATTCATAAAAGTAATTCTTTGCTCACAGCACATGAAAAATTTCCCCAAAACATTTAGAAAAATGTCAATTTTGAAATCAAAGAACTAGCATAGAACTGCTGTACTTTACTCGTAATGCTTACAAAATGGTTTTATATTATATGAAACCTTAAAAGTATTCGCACATTTTTAAAACATTGCATTTAATTGCATGCGTTGTTTGTGAAATTAAATGTAAAAATAAATGAAAGTAAACTGAACCCTTTTCAAATCACAAAATTGAAAATAATGCACAATTGACTAGAGGAAAACTACAAGTCATTATGTAAAAATATCGTGCTAAAACTTGTCTGGTTTCAAACATTACATGGATTGAAAGAAACTGTAAATCTGGTGAATCAGGCAAGGTGACTACCGGGTTTTAGACAAACAGGCTTGGACCAATATTATTACGGTATCTTGCTGCTTCTTCCATTGCTTTTAGTTAAGGTTACGAACAGATGAGAAAGCATTGTTCATGAATTATGATAAGTTAAACCTCTCTCTCCCTCTCCCATACTTTTAATTTTAAGATTATGGAAAGAGAATTTTGTTAGGTAAATGATGGATGAAAATTGAGATTTGCAGAATAATTAGTGTAGCTAGTCAGAGTGCTTTATGGGATATACTGCAATGCATGCAACTACTAGAAAGAGAAAACAAAATGAAGTCTGCAAGTAGGAGAACAAAATGAGGAGAAACCTGTAGGAAGAACTAAAATCTTTGGAATTTAGTTTCTAAACCAAGGAAAGTCCCTAGTGAGAGGTGCATAACAACAAGATGTCTTCTCTCATGGTTCCCCCCAAAGTAACCCATTGCTCTTGTGACATCATTTTGCTTTCTAGTGGTGAGGAGCAACAACAACAAAAGGAATTATGTCTGTCCATTTAGAGGCAGCAGTACCTGAGAAATTACAGTAACAGTATCTATCTGTCCTGTCTGGGAGACTGAAAGATAAAGGTCTGCAAGAGAGAAGAATGGAAAGAGCTAGAAAAGGTCATACGTTTTGGAAAGTGAGGAATGATTTTTAAGACCACATTTAACGAAACAAAAAGATACCATTTACTTTACACACAAATAGTGGAGAATGAACTGTTCCTACCACAAATAAAAACCCATTCCGTTACTGATAGACTCGTGGAATCTCAAACAGTTGCAAATCTTTTTCAGGGTTGCACACTGTGCATTTCAATCTAATTTTACATTTCAATTTTACATTACTTTTAAATAGCCAACTGCAATTTGAAAACTGGACATTACAATGAAGGAAGTCAACGGCTAAAGTAAAGGTATGAATAGGAATCGGAGTGGAGAAGGGTGTGCGGAATAGAAGTAGGGGTTAAATATAATAGTGAAGTGAGACACAAGTGCAAATTTGAACTACCATTTCATATCTCTGTTGAATAGTCAAAATACTGTGGGTTATGAGAATTCAAAATCATCTTTCTTCCAACCACTTTTCATGACATTTGAATGCACACATTTTGTCTCAGAAGATTCAGCACTGTACCGGGCAGTTATTGACAAAATATTTGCATAAGCCTCAGGTTCACTTACAATGGGATATTGCTCTGGACAGCACAACCTTTCCAAATGCATTTTAATAATCTTCATAAACCTTGCATTTGATATCGCGCTTTTCACGTCTTCTGGATGTCTCAAAGCGCCTCACAGAACGTACTGTAGTGAATTAGCTGTATATATATGGGCGAAACGCAGCAGCCAATTGCACACAGTAGTTTCCCACAAACAGTCAAGGATTGAAATGACCAATTTCTTTTCCACCAATTCCAGTGGGAGACATCGATCTGAGCCACTTCCAATACATGGTCACCTCACTAAACAAACAAGCACCCCTGGCCTCTTCATCACCCAAAAACCTTGAATCATTTCATTCTACATACAGTACCATCAAACAGAAAGCTTTACAAAATAATACAAAAATGCAGTTGTCCCAAATCATTGATACAAGCACTATTCCATTGCAAAAGATAATCACAAAAAAACACCTTTGTGATTCTGATGAAGTGAAAAAGCAACTGAAACCTTCAAATATGTTGATGCTGAGCAAGGTTCGTCTGTCCAAAGCCATCTTAAGGTAGCATGTTTATGGTTACCAAGTGCTAAAACATGTACTTATCAGAGGTCCATCAACTGGCTGCCCTCCTTTGGAGAGGCGAATAAATGTTTGTGGTCTCTTTGGGCCTCAGTTGGCTCCAAGGAAACATCTGGCAATGGAATATCAGAATTATGTGCAATACGTATTAGAGGACTTGGGAGATGGGGGAGAAGGGTTGTTCCCACTCACCACCTGTTAATCTTTCAAAATAAACTCTTAACAGACAGGGTGGTCCAATCTGCATAAACAGCAGGAAGCTTGCAAAAAACAATAAGTATTAGCAATGGCAAGCTGTGCAGTTTTAGTTGTTTAAATTCCAGATTCCTCACTACCCCACCCACATTACACATTCTGTGATCCACATGTCTTGGTTCTTCCTAACCTGTACCTAAAGCGACTGACATTGAGAGAGCAGGATGTAAGGGAGAGTACGCATTGCACAGCAGACAAACAGAAGCTCTCTTTGGGTACTCATGAGCATAGTCATGGGTTTGTGTGTGTCAGCCATTCAGCTGGCCAAATAAAAATGGCTAAAGAACCACTCTTCAGTGCACAAAACACATCACCTCCTCAAAATAAAAAGAAACAGATTACTATTCTCTGTAGGCAACACAAAGAACATGAAACCAACGCCTAGCTAGGCAACATGACACCAACCCTTGGCACAAATCCATCAAGAACTTTAAGGCTCCATTAAAACTAACAAGCCAGGCACAGTGATTTCCCATTCCATGGAAGCATCCAATTTCAAAAGGAATTCATTAAAAATACAGATTGAAATTCGTGCAAGGAAAATCTTTCAGAAGTCACTAACTAGGGGGCATATCCACAAAGTCATCTTCACTTTCCAAAGACTCCTTTTCTCAGAAGAATCCCTGGGGTAATAAAATATCTATAGTCTGAATGTAAGGTAACCGTGTCAATGTTTCTCAGGTTATTCAAGAGGTTATGAAATTGAGCAGCCAATTTAATGTTTCAGAGAAGCAAACCAGATTTAAGTCATTTACACAATCCCTGGACAGATGAAAAAAAATCAAGTACAACACAATAGATTCTTTATGTTAAACAGGGGCGTTAGAGTGATGAGATTTCCTACAATGAAGATAATTGTATGAAACAGAACAGCACTTTAATTCTGTTCAGGTTTACGGATTTCAAATAATTTTCATCAGACATGAACCAGCAAACTCTTGCTCAGTGGCTCTATCCACAACAGCATCTGTACTGCCGCTTTTATAATTTTATTAGTTTATATTTCAGGACAACTTCTAGTGCATGGAATTATGCAATTATGCATTTCCTCTTCACTTCTTTAAAAATCTCAAATGAATTTCTTTTTTTTAAACTCCTAGATATTGTACTTCTGTCCAAATGTTCTGGAATCCTATCATTAGCCTCCAACTAGATTAACTAAGGAACTACACCACACTACCATGTGTTCTTTGTGGTGTCTGATTTGCAAGTTGTGTTAAAAAAAGTGTAAATATACAAATGTACAGAGGGATTTATATTTGGCTTTCATTATGCAATTGACAGTGAATGAATGAATGATTACACAATCACCTGGAATCATTTTTTCCAATGAATCATGGAATAAAATCTGGAATTCATTCTGTACGCTAGGAATTATGCAGAGTGTTTTGCCTCCTGATTACACATAACTGGCACATCCTCCGACAGACAACTTTCTCAATCTTTTCAGCCAGACTTGATGTTCTAAAATCTCTTCTGGACTATTGTAGAGTAGCTACCACTATAACATATAACACTCATGTTATCAGTGAGCCCTCCATTCTGATTGAAGGAGCTCAGGTACTGCATGCCTGAATTTTAGGTGGAAATATGTACTTTAAAGTCAACATTTATGCAATTCTATCAGTAAAAATAGAATTGCATATGACCATATCAATCCCATCTTTGCCTAACTCCACTAGCTTCCCATCACACAGAGGATACAGTTCAAGATCCTGGTCCTCACTTTCAAAGCTCTCCATGGCCTCGCTCATCCCTACCTCTGCGAATTTCTCTAAGAAATACAATAAGATTTAACTTTTTCCTGCAGAGATGGTCCGTTCAGCGGCCTCCGGTCTGCTCCATATCCCCCGCCCGACCTGACCTACCATCAGTGGCTGGGCTTTCACCCTCTCTGCCTCCACACTCTTGAACTCCATCCCACATTCCCTTCGCCTCACTTCCTCCCTTGCTTCCATCAAGGCTGGTCTCAAGACCCTCCTATTCAATCATGACTTCTACCACCCTCCCATCTCTCTACCTCCCTTCTCCCTTACCCTGTCCCTCCCCCATGCTCAGTTCCCATCCCCTGACTGTTCAGCACCTTGGGACATCCTGCCGACATGAAGGGTGCTCTATAAATGCAACTTTGTTGTTGTTGTATGTAAAACAACTCTGGAAGTGAAGTCGAAAAGATCAGATTGGCACAATGAGACCTTCCTACAAAATGTAAGGATTAGGATTATTATTATCATCTTCATCAAGATGCTAATTTTTGTTTAAAAATATAGACAATTATTTAAATAAGAACAAAAGTCACTTTGGGTTTTAAAAAAACGTGAGGTTTTGAAGCAAACGTGGATGTTTTTATGAAACATGATGTAAACTAGAAAGTGCAGTTAGCAAAGTGCAAACGAAAAGGGATGATGAGCACAACGGCTGACACTTGCTGTCAATGTTTTGTTTGCTGATCTTCCTTTGGCCAATTTGGGATTCTCAATTCAACACCCCAAATTTGACCCTATTGTGAAACAGAATAACTGACTAAGCATCCAGTTTAAATCGTTTCAACTAAAGGCTGCCAGGAATTGTTCCAATGTTATTTAATCTTTGTGTTTCCAAAATAAATTAATGTACCTTTCAAACCGTTGGAAATGTTAAAACCAGATTTATGCTTCTCCGTTGAACATCACTGATCTCGAGGGCCAGAGTTAGCTCCGCTATTTGTGCAGAGCTAGGCTCACTGGTGCCAAATGCAGTTTACCTTTTTAATCTTGTTAAAGAGCCAGAAGTGAAGCTGACTCTAATGGCACCCTTCAAGGCATTTTCAAAATGTTTATACAGAATGTATCTGCTCTACAGAAACTCCAGAAAACGTGATCCTGGCATAAACTCACTACCACTTAAATTATCGTGTTGTCGATATCCCGACTGCATTTATTTATGTGCTTATACATGTACCTAACTCGTCATTGCGAATAACTCGTGACTGAGATGTTTTCTCTTGTAGGGACGAGTTATCAGGGGTTTACTGTATATTTTGGCTACGGAATTAGAGAAACATAATACTTCTACTACTAATAATAATAATCCTTGGATTTGATATAAAGCTTTTCACATCTTCTAGACATCTCAAAGCGCTTCATAGAATATACTGTAAAGTGAGTTGACTGTATATATGTTGGTGAAACGTGGCTGCCAATTGCGCACAGCAGTGTCCCACAAACAGTCATGGATTGAAATCACCAATTCTATTTTTAAGTATTATTAGGTGTGTAAAGTAAGGAAACTTGTCCAAGGTTTCACACTACTTGGAATTGAACCCAGGATTCTCACTTGTAAGGAGAGTGCTCTAACCACTGAGCTACAGGACTCTATATCACTGGAAGCTGAAAATACTGAGTATCAGCAAGACTGCTAAATAATAAGATACTACCCAGCCTTTCTATTTTGGATTTTCCAATGACTGTTACTGTGGATTTTATTGATATGTATTCTATATGTCAAAAAACAGGAGAAAAAATTGTGTGGGTGGGAGAGGCATCCCTATTAATTGGGACCAGCAAGGATGCATGAAAATTAAACAAGATACAAAACATGACGTTGCTACAGTGCTAATGAAAAAAATGTTCTTTCAAGAATTACACCATCACGGCAGTATCACATTAAATCAACCTTTCTCTACTTCTGCATCTCTGCAGCTCTTACTCCAAGTCTAATTTTCTGTCTCTATGGTTTACCTTTTCTGTCTCTATGGTCGACCCAAAAATCCAATCATGCACATATATACAAGATTATTAGACATTTAATTTGTGAGTTTAGCAACCGCATACGTACACAGCTAGTTTCACAATGCAGTGAGCGAGCATTCCTGGAAGCTCAAGCATCTTGCACAACAACTTGCACTTATATAGCGTCCCTCACGTAATGTAGCACCTCACAGCGCTTGCACACCACCGGGGGAAAATAGTTCATTTGGGGTTGTTTTGGGTTCAAATTCAGGAAAAAACATCTTTCTTGACTGGCTGACTATCACCAAAGAAAGTAGCCATTTTTAAAAGACTTCCACTGGTCCTTTACTTTACATTCTGCAATTTTTAAACAAAAATACCAAATTTGAAGGTGAATTGTGATCTTGTGAAGTTTTGTGACTTGTTGCATACAATTTCCTGCTTGATTAGATCCCAGGTTTTTCATTTCACAGGTATGAAATTTAATACTGTACAGGTATCCCTCCCCAACCGCGGGGGATATGTTCCTGTAAACCTTCGCGGTTGGTAAAATCGCGGTTGGAAAATGCAGGGCCCTATAGGAAACATGGGGATAGGGGGAGTAAGTTTGCATTTCATATAACTAAACACAAAGAAAAACATATACCGCTATAACACACATGGGGAAAGGGGGAGTAAGTTTGGGCCCATTGGCAGCCAGGATCTGCAGCAATCCGTGAGGCGATCTGACTGACTAATCTACAGAGAGAGAGAGACATGGAGGGTATGGGGGGGGGGGGGGGAGTGCAGAAGGTGGTGTGATGGGCGACATGGAGGGTGGGTAGGGTGACGCGGAGGGAGGGGAAAGATGACACGAAGGGTGGGGAGGGTAGGTGACACGGAGGGTGGTGGGGGGGGGGGGGGTTGTGCAATAGTGGTGTGTGAGAGAGAGAGAGAAATCAACGGAGATTTACCTTAATCCTAAGAGACAAGCGTTGTCACTAGTTGATTGCAACATAGCAACTGGGTCCTAGTGCTATACGCTAGCTGTTTGCGGTACACACAGTACCTGTAGATCCATGAGTGCAGCTAGATCACGTGGGGTAGTAAAGAAGCTGATAGGCGGGAACCGCGGAGCGGATGAATACACACCAATACACAGATGAATGCAGTCCCTTGTTTGGAGGAGTGAAACTTGAAAATTTAAACTGCGGATGTAAATCGCGGACTCGCAAAATGCGGTTTGCGAGGGTTGTCGCATTTAGCAAACCGCGGATGCCTGCATTTCATGGTTGGCGAGGCCGCGGTTGGGGCAGGATACCTGTACTAGACAAAAGTGGGAATTTGATTTGGGAGAAAGGAGCTATAAAGTTGCACCAAAGCTCAGCAAGTTCTTCGGTTGCTGAAAATGCACAGTCCTGCACCTTGATGTAGATGACTGTTGTGCCCCCAATTGATCTGTCAATGACTCCAAATAGTGCAAAGTAGAAGAGGCCAGATGTTAACGCAATCCTCTCACTCATGCTCCACAAACCTCAAGGGGCAAGGAATGAAACCAGAACATTTAATTAACCTCACTTGAGGGGTGGAGCCGGGGGGAAGAGGAGAGAAGAAACACTATCAGAAAGATTAGAGTTTTTTTTAAATGGTTAGAGTGGGATAGTTAGTTCCATCTTGGTAGTCACGGCAAAACGTGCTTTAGTATAATATAGGCATATGCTATAAAGTGGTTGACGTGATCCAGAAAATTCCATCCTGTGTTATAAATCTGCCCTTGACTTCTGGGTTCATGGAATCACTGAAACACCCTGCGGGTTGGGGGAAAAGAGCAGCACTGCGAGGGAGTGCAGAAGACTGGCAGCTCTTGCACAATGTACTGCACTTCTCGTGAGGCACATGCCTCCTACCTTTACATAATGCTGTTCTCCTGCCAATGAGATTTTTGTGCTTTAATGTCACAAATGTTACCCGCCTTATAAACAAGATTGTGCCTCACTGAAGTGTTACAATAGTTAACACAGAAAACGTTATTTAAAGTTTGGAAGCCACTGCCCTACATGGTGTTTTAAAAGTGCAAGTTGAATTTACAATGTCCAATCTCCTGACCTGGACAGTGGCCAGATGATACACTTGGGGTTAATGCTATCAACAAAAACCATGGTAATAAGTAAAAAGGCCATTGCATACATGTTGACTCCTCACTCAATGATGGTTGTGCAATCCCAAATGCTGGGCGTGATGAAAATATTAAGCCAACATCCCTACCATCAGATCTGAAATCAGCTGAACTTTTTTGGAGCTGATTGTTCAACCAAAGGCGGCCTGAAGTGGCAGTAAATGTCCTCCTGTGATCCTGGGCTTTACCCTTGAGAGAGTATACGGAAACCAACCAACAACAACAACTTGCATTTATATAGTGCCCTTCACGCAGGGCAACATCGCAGAATGCTGGACAGTGGCGGAGCACGACGTAGAGTTGTGGGAGGGGTAGGGTGACCGCAGCCACAGTCAAATAGGAACGTCTTCAAGTGCAAACTGAAGATGGGGAAGGAAGGGGCAAGGTGAAGGGATAGAGGAAAAGAGGTTCGGGGCATGGTAGCTGAAAGCACGGCCACCAATAGTGAAAAGGATGGCACAAGGGACATGCAGAAGGCTGGAGTCAGTTGAGTGAAGGCAGTGTTGGGGTTTTGTGTTGGGGAGTAAGCAGGTCGGAGAAGTAGGGAGGTGCATGAAGGGATTTGATTTGAGTGAGAGAAGGAGAAGTAGCTGGAGGAGTAGAGTTGTGTGTCATCCCCATACATGTTAAAATTTACCCCGTGTCTACGGATGATATCGCCAAGATGGAGCATATAGACAGGAAAGAGGAGGGGGCCAAGGATGGAGACCTGGGGTACCTCACAGGTGATCTGGCAGACACAGGAAGAAAAACAGCTTGAGGAGATAAAGTGAAGGTGGTTTGTTAGGTAGGACTCGAACCAGGCTAGTGTGATCCCACTAAGGTGGCTCAGAGAGGAGAGGCAGTGGATGAGAATGGTGTGATGAGAACTGTGTCGAATGCGATGGAGAGGTCCAGGAGTACAGGGCGGCAGTCAAGATTATACCAGCTTTTAGGATTTTAAGTTACAAGGAAAGGTTAACAAAGATTACCTACCTGTACAATGCTCCTCATTCTTCAAATTGAAGACACCCTCCATCTAACACAGGATGAGGTTTGGATCGCTACCAAACATTTATTTTTTGGGGAAACTTTTAAGATACTTTTGATGATATGATGTCATGTCTCTGGCAGATGACCCCAAGTGCTCTCCCACACACACACAGCTTGGCGCTACAGTAGTAATCATAAATCTTTCTCTCACACACATAGACACACACTCACACACACACACACACACAAAACACTTTCTTGTGAATATGGCATCCAATGTCTATGGGGAAATAAAACTAAAATGCAGCACTACCTTACACACAAACATACACATACAAAATGGATGGTGTTTGAGTTGATCACACAAGAGCACATTGTAACATCTTATAAAGTATCTTAAGTGAAAGGTGGACCTTCACATGTTTGGTAACGGTACCGATCTCATCCTACACTGTGTGGAGAATGTCCAGAACGAAGAAAGGAAGTTGGATTTTTCTGGAATCTCGACTGGGAAGTGCTCTCTTGAAAATGTTTCTTGATTTGGTAAAGGGGGAAATTGTATGGGCATGTAGGCAGGTTGATGAATGTGGTGAAAGTTTCAAACGCCAGGGGCAAAAGTTAAAAATGAGTGCATTAGATGCAAGCAAGAAAGGTAAGCAGAATGCTTTAATGCAAAAGTAACAGGCTTGTATAATAAGTTGCCCAGAAAGGCCATGGAAGACGACAGAATAATAGTGTTTAAGAGGCAACTGGATGAGTTTGCGGAGAAAGAATGGATTGTGGGAAAATATGATGAGAAGGACCTGCGGGATGATAAATATTAAAAAATGGCAGCCTTGATAGGCCCAATATACTTTTACTGTCCCAATGATTGTCATGATGAATTAAATCCTCTCCTCAACTACATTTTTTTTTACTGGAAAACTATTGCATAGAAAAAGCAGTCGCTGCCTATAAAAGCCGATACAGCAAATTTAAAACTGAACTTGCTATCACGCAATAGTTTTGCTTTAAGTTAAAAGTTTGCGTACAGTACATCTATTTGCAGGAGGCTACATCCTAGACACATAAAGTTTACAAGGTTAAGTTGCAATGCCTGAAACCTTCATGGTAAGTAAACGTGCAGATTAATTCATGCGGTTTCCAATCTCCAATAATAATATCAAGTCTTGGGGCACCTGAAGTTCGATCACCACTATTTGTGTGAGCAGCTCAGTTACTATCAAACTGATTGGTCGGCACATTACAATCATAACCGATGATTTGTCATACAGAAAAAATGCCTCGATCATTAATCAGTAGGTTCATTTAGTAAACTGAGCAAGCTGGCTGTGGGCATTAACGGGCGAGCTACAAAAGGAAGATTGAAAAAAAACATGCAGGCTCCATAACCATGCAAGTTATCAAAAGGTATGTTATTAGTCACAATATTCTTACCTCAGACTTTTCCAGTTTATTCTGAGCATCGATCTGAGTAACTATTTCATTCATATTCGTCTCTAAAACCATTCCGCCCATCACCATCTCAGCCAAAATATTGTGAACCTTTTATAAAAATTAAAAAAAATTCATGTTAAAATCCAAATATAGTACAGGAGTTTTTCAGCATTAAAATGTTTCAATCCAACAACTATCTAAAAGTTTCAGCACCCAAAACCACCGCACAACTTTCAATACACATTTAGTAGAAGTACAAATTGACTACATAATATGTGGTTTTACAGAACTCTGATCAATTTTTCAGTTCATGATTAGCAAGACATAAGAGCTGCATGTTCTTGGCAGAAATTTGATTCATTCAAAATATCTTAGAATCATAGAATCATAGAATTTTACGGCACAAAATTCCCTTTTAAAAGGGAATTAGATCTTTATTTAGGGAGAACGGGTCTATTAGGCTATGGGGAGCGGGCAGGGCAGTGGGATTGAATCGCTCTTTTCAAAGAGCCGGCACAGACTAGATGGGCCGAATGGCCTCCTTTTGTGCCGTAAAATTCTATGATTCTATGATTCTATGAAAAGGAGGCCATTTGGCCCATCTAGTCTGTGCCGGCTCTTTGAAAAGAGCGATTCAATCCCACTGCCCTGCCCGCTCCCCATAGCCTAATAGACCCGTTCTCCCTAAATAAAGATCTAATTCCCTTTTAAAAGTTGTTATCGAATCAGCCTCCACCACCTTTTCAGGCAATGCATTCCAGATTCGAACAACTCGCTGAGTGAAAAAATTTCTCCTCAGCTCCCCTCTACTGCGCCTTGAAACTATTTTAAATCTGTGACCACGAGTCACAGATTCACCCACGAGTGGAAATAGTTTTTCTCTATTTGCCCTGTCGAAACCCCTCATGATCTTATAAACCTCTATTAGGTCTCCCCTCAATCTTCTCTGCTCCAGAGAGAATAACCCTAGCCTATCTAGCCTCTCCTCATAGCTGAAGTCCCTCAATCCTGGCACCATCCTAGTAAATCTTCGTTGTACCCTTTCCAATGCCTTCACATCCTTTCTGTAGTGTGGTGACCAGAATTGAACACAGTATTCCAGCTGAGGCCTCACCAAAGTCTTATAGAGGTTAGTCAGCACTTCCTGACTTTTGTACTCTATACCCCTATTTATAAAGCCTAGTATCCCATATGCCTTCTTAACAGCCTTGTCTACCTGTCCTGCCACCTTCAACGAGTCACTAACACAAATCCCCAGGTCTCTCTGTTCCTTTACACCATTTAAAATTGTACTATCTAGCCTATATTGCCTCCCTTCATTTCTTCTCCCAAAATGCATCACCTCACACTTCTCTGCATTCAACTTCATCTGCCATGTGTCTGCCCACTTTACCAATTTGTCTATATCCGCTTGCAGATGGCTACTATCCTCCTCACTGTTTACTATTCTCCCTAACTTAGTGTCATCTGCAAACTTGGAAACTGTACTCCGTACACCCAAGTCCAGATCATTGATGTAGATTACAAACAGCAATGGTCCCAAAACCGATCCCTGTGGCACACCACTGCTCACTTCCCTCCAATCTGAAAAACAGCCGCTCACTACAACTCTCTGCTTTCTGTCTCGCAGCCAGTTGCGGATCCACGCTGCCACTGTCCCTTTTACGCCATGGGCCTTTAATTTCATAATAAGTCTCTCATGTGGCACTTTGTCAAATGCCTTTTGAAAGTCCATGTAAACTACATCAACTGCGCTACCATTATCCATCCATTCCGTTACCTCATCAAAAAATTCTATCAGATTTGTAAGGCAAGATTTGCCTTTAACAAATCCATGTTGACTGTCCTTTATTAGCCTATATCTTTCTAAGTGAAGATCTACCTTGTCCCTGATTATGGACTCTAGAAGTTTGCCCACTACCGACGTTAGACTGACTGGTCTGTAGTTACCAGGCTTGTCCTTCTGCCCCTTTTTATACAAGGGAGTAACATTAGCTATCCTCCAGTCCTCTGGCACGACCCCTGTGTCCAAGGAAGATTGAAAGATCGTGGCCAGAGTCCCTGCTATTTGCTCCCGTGCCTCACTTAGTAACCTAGGGTGCATCCCATCCGGACCAGGTGACTTATCCACCTTGAGCGACGTCAACCTTTTTAGCACGTCCTCTCTGGTTATAATTATTCTATCCATTTCTCCTACCCTCTCCTCTAATACCATGGCATTGGCTGTATCATTTTCTTTTGTGAAGACAGAGGCGAAGTACTCATTCAGTACATCAGCCATGCCCTCTGCCTCCACAATGAGATTTCCTCCTAGGTCCCTAATTGGCCCCACCCTCTCCTTGACCAACCTTTTACTCTTAATATGTTGGTAAAAAACCTTAGGGTTCCCCTTAATCTTACTCGCTAATTGTTTTTCATGCAGTCTCTTTGCCCCTCTAACTTCCTTTTTTAGTTCTATCCTACACTTCCTATATTCTGCTTTGTTCCCTTCTGAATTTTGAGCCTGACACTTATCATAAGCCTCTTTTTTTTGTTTTATTTTGGCCCCGATTTCCTTAGTCATCCAGGGAGGTTTGGATGCCTTACATTTCACCTTTGTGGGGATGCTTTTGACCTGTGCCTGAACTATCTCCTCTTTGAACGCTGCCCACTGCTCGTTAGTTGTCTTACCTGCCAATTTTTCTTTCCAATCCACCTTGGCTAGGTCCCACCTCAACTCATTGAAATTAGCCCTTTTCCAGTTGAGTGTCCTCACCTGTAATCGTTCCTTATCCCTTTCCATAATTATTCTGAATCTAACGATATTGTGGTCACTATTCCCTAGATGCTCACCTACAGAAACCTGTTGAACTTGCCCTACCTCATTTCCCAAAACTAGATCCAGCAATGCTTCTTTCCTCGTTGGACTGGAAACATACTGATCAAGAAAGTTGTCCTGCACACACTTCAGGAATTCTTCTCCCTCCTTGCCCTTTACTCTACTATTCTGCCAGTCTATGTTGGGATAGTTGAAGTCACCCATTATCACTGCTCTATTAGTTCTGCATTTCTCCGTGATACGCTTGCAGATCTGCTTGTCTATCTCCTCCCCACTATTTGGTGGTCTATAGTATACCCCTAACAGTGTAACTGCACCTTTTTTATTCCTCATTTCTAACCAGATAGATTCGGTTTTTAGTCCTTCTTCCACCTCGTTCCTTTCTAAGGCAGTCACTGAGTCCTTAACTAAAATTGCCACCCCGCCCCCTTTTCTCCCCTCTCTATCCCTCCTGAATACATTATAACCAGGAATGTTCAACTCCCATTCCTGCCCATGCTGGAGCCAAGTCTCTGTTACTGCTATAACATCATATCGCCTCGCAGCAACCTGAGCCTGCAGCTCACCAATTTTATTTCTCAAACTTCGTGCATTTACATACATGCACTCTAAGGCACAAATTACTTCCTCTGCATTTTTCTCCCGTCTTACCTTTACCCCTGTCCTCTTTATTACCCCTCCCGTATTTGAACTACTGATCAGTTTCCCACCCTCACCCCCCGGGATTAGTTTAAAGCCCCCCCCACAAACCTCGACAACCTCCCTGCAAGGAGATTGGTTCCAGCCCTGTTCAGGTGTAACCCATCCATTTTGTACAGGTTCCACCTACCCCAGAATTGGTCCCAATGGTCTAGGAACCAGAAACCCTCCTTCCTACACCACTTCTCCAGCCATGCATTGATGTGCCTTATTCTAGCATTCTGGAACTGGCTTGCTCGAGGCACTGGAAGCAACCCAGAGATCACCACTCTCGAAGTTCCACTTTTTAGTTTACTCCCTAGTCTCTGGTACTCTCCCTGGAGCATCTCAGGTCTTTTCCTCTCAACTTCATGGGTCCCAACATGGACCACCACAAGTGGATTTTCCCCTTCCCCTAGCAGAATTTCATGGACCCGCTCAGTCAAGTCTTCAACCCTGGCACCTGGTAGGCAACACACCTTCCGAGATTCGCGTTTCCGTTCACAAAAACGCCTATCTATACCTCGGACAGTTGTATCTCCTATTAAAATCTTGTCGCCTTCCTAAAAAAAATTCTAAAAGGAAAAGATCGTACAGCTCATTGCTAAAGCTGTCACAGTGTTTAAACTGAGCCCACACACACCAGGAAGGTCCCTGGTTCCTCCCTTAGTTCAGTGATGAAGAAAAACAAACATAAATTGAGACTCCTTCCTGTCTGTACAACTGAGGGGCATCTCTATCTGGACAGCTTCACCCTTCCAACAAAAGAAGATGGGAAAAGAAAGCATGTGAAAACAGAGGATGTTTTAACTCAGCAAATGTAGTTTGCACAAATCGTGTCACATAATTGCATAGCCAGTGTTCTTGATTTTATACAAATGAGGGAATGAGAATTGGCTTATCATACTCCTCACACATGAAGAGGACAACCAACAATTTTTGATTGCCTCAGGAGGGTAAATAAAGAGCAAACAAATACGCAGCACAAGTAAAAAGGACAAGATGCTAGAGATGCCAAAGACTTGGCTTCTATGCACATTGTGATGGGAAACAGATCTGTGTGAATTATTGAAAATCATGCCACAAATGGGAGTGCATTCCATTCATGCATCCTGCCATATCATGTGCTTTCAATCACTGGCATCTTACATCCGATTAACAAAATCCAAACTTTAATAAATAAACTACAAACTTTAACTGCTTACTTGATGGACATGACTGACGCAATGATTAACAAAACATTTCACTGAAATATAAGGGTAGATTTTCTCAGATCACGTTCAGATTAAAAGCATTGCACTGAAAGATAAGATTCAAATTTAACCATTTTAAAGCTCATTGGTTAAGAGTACTCGTCTTGCAAGCGAGAAGCCTAGGTTGTATTCCAGGCAGGGCGAAACCTTGGTCAAGTTTGCCTGATAATAATCCCTAAAAAAAATTACTAAATTAGTCACTTAAATCCTGGGACACTGCTGTATGCGGTTGGCTGCCGCGTTTCGCCCACAAAATATTGTCAATTCACTTTACGGTATATTTTACGAAGCGCTTTGAGGGGGCTAGAAATTGTGAAAAGCACTATATCAAATGCAAGGATTATTATTATTATTCATCTGTAGCAATCCAGCAATACAATATTCAGGCAGGAGTAGACCATTGCTCCATCTAAATTCTATCCAAACCACAAAGATTCTTTCAATACATCATCTTCATCATCAACTTCTAATTATTTAAATTCCTTTAAATTTCTAGGAACCAGATCCAAAACACTTTATTGGTCCTTGATCCATGGTCTGTGCTGGTACACATGCCCATCAACCCTTTACTGAACACATTTCTCCTGAATTTATTTGCTTTGACTGTTTTGTAACTTGTGATTTTTTTTATTTATGGAAGTAAACTTGATTTGCATGCAAATTCAATAAGAATAAGAATTCCTGAATTTGAAAAAGAGAATTGAATGTCAGGAGAACTCCTCAAATCACTTCACAGAAGACACTCTAATGTAAATAAAATTGTGTTTTGTTGGCAAACGCAGCAGCCAATGTTGCATGCAGGATGTCCCACTTACAGCCATGAAATGAATGACTAATTTTAACCGGGGATTGTTGCCAAGACACAGGGACAATCCTTCCCTTCTATTTTCAAGTCATGCCATGAAATCTTTAAAGTCCAGTAATAATAATACTTGCATCTGATATAGTGCTTTTCACATCTTATTGACGTCTCAAAGCGCTTCACAGATTATACTGTAAAGTGAATTGACTGTATATTTGTGGGCGAATATACTGTATATTTCAGTATATTCACAAATCAGGATTACTGCAGTACTTACTGCAATACAATCAAAAAGTTTCACCATGATAAGGCACTATACAAATGTAAGTTCTTTCCATTTTTAGATAGTTTACGAGAGCGACTGGTTGACTGGCTCACTTTTATTCCCTCATTTCAAGGAACTACTGTCAAATGATCAGTGGTGCAGTTTCAATTAGGTTATCACCACTTGGGTAAAATACAGATACCATATATCGTCTAACCATTCCTTAGGCTGTGCTTTCAACCTGTGAATTGAAAAAAAAACTTGTGTAAACCTGTTGATTAATTAATCTTCAACAAAGGAATATTAATTAACTTGTCCTTTTCAACCCACTATAGTGATGGGGATTCAGAAATAAAACCAAGCATTATTCACAGTTCAGTTTTTTTTAATATTCGGTCACTAATGTGATATGAATCAGGTTCAACAAATCCCAGCAATGCAGCTGCCGATACTGAATGGAAAGACTTCAGTCAAACCACAGTGCAAACAAAGCCAAACAGATACCAGAAAAGGCAACCTACACACTCCATAATGACAAGGCAATGAAACAAACACCAGAAACTGTACATGCTGTTCCCTTGTTAAAATGCACATCTGTAAATAGAATTAATATCTGAAAGCCAAAAGGGATGGCTGTAATACAAACGTTGCAGACAGTAGAGTTGTTTAAAGCGGACTACAGGATTTATGCAATGGAACAAATCAGGATTGGCTGTTCTACCATGGATTTTACAAACATTATAATCCTGGATAAATCTTACAGATATCATTCAGCAAAGAGTGTTTTAATTCATTTTTCTCGCTCCATCACTTAATCTGATAAGAACAATGCGTGTATGTAATATGTAGACACCTGTGATTTCTCAATGGGTAAACACACAGTGGTGTGGCACTCGCCAGATACTCAGTTAAGACCAAAGAATCTCACCCATCAACATCTGCAGAACACAGGCTCTCAACTGCAAACTTCACAAAGGATTTGTAAACAGCAAGTCTGATTTGCGCTTGTACACAGATCTCCTACTAGGTGCTGAGATTGCAACATGGAAATCAAAACCTCAACAACAACAAATTACTTTCACGTCGGGAGGACGTCCCAAGGCGCTGCACAGGAGGCGTATGACCCGAGCTGGGAGGGGAGTGTTTGGGAAGGGGTGAGACATGAAGGGGAGGTTGAAAAATTCAGGGTGGAACAAAAGGCACGGTCGAAGAGGAAAGTCATCAAACCGGCCTTGCAAGAGGAAAGGGAAGAAACGAGACGGAGGGTTTGGGGGATGGTATTCCATAGGGTGGGAGCGGAGAAACTGAAGGCCCGGCCTCCGATGGTGGGGCGGTTCGGGCGGGGGGCTTGGAGCAGGCCAAGTCCTGTTGAACGGAGGGTCCGGGTGGGCTTGTAGGGGGAAAGCAGATTGGTTAAATAGGGCGGGGCAAGGCCGTGTAAGGCCTTGAAGGTGAGGACGAGGATCTTGAACTCGATCCTCTGGAGAATGGGGAGCCAATGGAGACGGGCGAGGGTGGGGGTTATATGGGTGTCGTCCGCATACATGTGGAAATTTACCCCATGTTTGCGGATGACATCGCCCAGAGGGAGCGTGTAAGGGTGAAAAGGAGGGGGCCTAGGACAGAGCCCTGAGGGATGCCATGAGAAACTGTGCGGGGGTTTGAGGAAAAACTGTTGGAAGAAACAAAATGTAAACGGTGGGTCAGGTAGGAATGGAACCAGTCAAGGACTGTGCCTTGAAGGTTGAGGTTGGAGGTGGAGGGGGGAGGGATAGAGGTGTTGCAGGAGATGAAAAAATGGTCGGAGATGGCCTTGCCTGTGATGGTGACGCCAGAGACGTTGAGGCCTCGGGTGATCACCAGATCGAGCGGATGGCCGTGGGTGTGAGTGGCAGTGTTAATATGAAGGGAGAAGTTGAAAGACGAAAGTAAAGAGGAGAATTCAGAGGAAATGGGGCAGGAGGGGGTGAAATGGAGGATGAAGTCGCTAAGAATAATAAGGCGATCAGAGGAGGCACAAAGGGAGGTTAAAAGTGAAGAAAAATCTGAAATGAAAGTGGGGGAGGGTTTGCGGGGGCGATGTTACAAGAAAAGGAGGATATGACAGCGTATATGGTTGCTCACCTTACAGAGTTAAATGGCATGATGGGCATACAACAGGATTTAGTAAGGATGGCTACTCAGCAGGGGACTAAGTCAGTTGTCAAAACTCAGTGATACGAGGAATTGGAAAATATGTTATAAACATGCTAAAACTCAAGCTGGTGGACACATAGAAATAGAGAATTCCCATTAGGAGATCGCGAAAAGTGCCCGAAAAAGGTCCAAGAAATTCAGGTAGCACTCGGACAGCGCCGGGCAGAGCACTCAGCAGTGGTTGAAGCTGTGCAGAGTATCATGCAAAATATGCCAGCAGTGTTGGTTATGACACTGGAGCCTAGCCCATGGTAGGAGTGGAGCCGCAAGTGGGTCTAGCAACTAATAAGATGGTTGAGGGGTATACCGAGGCAGGAACAGTGCAGATTGAAGCAATTTCAACCACTGACTCTGCCCGAATTGTCCAGGGAGATGCACACAGAGAGGGATCATTTGGCGAACAGTCATTTTGACTCCTATGAGCGGAAGTGACTGTCAGGCAATGATATGATTGCTGGGTCGGATCACCTCCGGGAAACACCCCTAAGCTTTCTGCCATGAGCTGGCTGCCTTTAAGCAGAGCCAACCCCAACTGGAGGAAAATGATTTAAAAGTGGACAGTAATTGGGGCATTGGAACTTGAGTTACTGGGGAGACTCCCCGCATAGCTGTTTCAACCACAAACCACTTACTGGCTGCTTAAAAATGGGACTCAGACAGCCCTGGGTATAGGCAGCGTGGATGTTGGGAAAGAGTTATATGAGGCAGCGCAAGACATCAGGGAACACCCACAGGCTTTTGACAAACGATTGAGTGAACTGTTATATTTGTCACAGATGATCCCCCGGTCGCCCCAGATACGCACACTATGATGCCATACAAACAACATTTATTGGCAAAACTACATTCAAAAGCCAAAGCCATAATTGCAAATGGCTCTGATACATTAATCATGATGGTAGTTTGGGCTTGGAATGACTGCCAGGATAGCAGCTCAGGAACAAAACATGTAGATTCAGGGATTAAAAAGGGAGGTATTTTTTGTCAAAGGGTCGAGCCAGAAATACAACCTGTGAAAACCACAGTATCATAACTCAGGTGGAAGACGGTGTGGATAGTCAGGCCACTCGCTATACATGGAAACAATATAGAGACAGTCCGGGGCCACACTAAATGTGCTATTTGTGCGGCCAGGATGACCACCGGTCTTGAGACTGCCCACAAGGGTTCGGTCCAGGCAGTAACAACAACAACAACTTCGATTTATATAGCAGCCGGACGGCATCTCAGAGTAGTGGAGGCCTGTAGCTCAGATGTTAGAGCACTCGCCTTACAAGCGCAAGACCTGTTTTCAAATCCAGCCATGCCAGGATGAAACCTTGGGTAAGTTTCCTTACTCCACATGCCTAATAATAATCCCTCCAAAAAAATACACAATAATAAAATTAGTCATTTCAATCCACGACTGTTTGTTGGACACTGTTGTGCGCAATTGCCTGCCGCGTTTCACCCACAAATGTACGGTCAATTCACTTTATAGTGTATTCTGTGAAGCGCTTTGAGACGTCTAGAAGACATGAAAAGCGCTATATCAAATGCAAGGATTATTATTATTAACAGAAATAGTTTGCCACAGTCACTGTCAAACCCAAGCTCGGTAGGCCTGTCCCAGTCATCTTCCTCACCTCCTCCTGCGCAAAACATAATATCCCAGTCTAATTGCTGGGACAGATAGAGGCAATGCTGAGCACTAAGGCAAAAAAAGGTATATGTGACATCTGCATCAACTCCCCCTCTTCCGGAAATTCTGACCTTGTCAGTAACCGAAGGTAGGGTTGTCCCACCCCAATGCCGGATCTCGGCCTTCCCAGTAATACAATAATCTATTAATTTTACTGAAATTTTGGACAACCGACAACTGTGTGTTTTGTTGTTGTTGTCACGCCTGTGGTGAACGGAGGCCCTTCATAATTAACGTTATGGGTCAGATATTAGCATTGTGCATTCCACTACACCTACTGAAATGCCGCGTGCTACTAATGAATACTTCGCATTGCATGGTTTCGCCGGTAGCACACAGCGGGCAGTGAAACTAATCCAGTTTAAACTTTCGTTTCCCCAAGGAACCCTGGAGGTATCGGATCTCGATGTCTATGACTTTAAAGAGGGGAATACTGGTGTCAGATGTGTTACTACAGTACGCCAGAACCATAGACTATGCTAATCAACGTTTATGGGTAAACAATCCTACGGGTAACGGGTTATGAATTTTCCCAGTACCATTGAGGACACCCACTCGGTTTTTCCCATTAAGGAATTCGAACTTTACCCCACGCTTGTCTTCCCAGACGAGCAAGTGGTTAACGACTGTCCCTCAGTTCTAGCAAATCACTGCAGCCAGATGAGTACTCCTGAAGTAGGTCACCTTTCCACCCCTGCCCCTGCCTCCGTCCCGGGATCCGCTATTGTGAAGCGCTCTGAGATGCCGTCCGGCATGCAGGGCGCTATATAAATCAAAGTTGTTGTTGTAATAAACAGGCCTCTGCACCCTCTCCTCAAGGCCCTTGAACACACATTCAAATAGATTTCATTCGATCACTGCCTCAGGCAGATTTTACCACCGTTTAGTTATGCTAGGCAAGTTCACAAAGTGGATTGAGGCATTCCTAACTTAAAGCCACATTGCCCTCTCAGCTGCACGGGTTTTATTGTGGGAGGTGGTCTGCAGGTGGAGAAAACCCATTCAAGTTGATAGTGACCAGGGATCTCACTTCACTGGACAGATCTTTGCTCAAATGCAAATGATGTTGGGCATTAAACAGAAACTGCACATTTCACATCACCCGCAGTCATCTGGAGTAGGAGAGTGAGGGAACAGAAACCTTAAAACAACGCTGAAGAAATGCTGTGCCGTCCACTCCGCACAATGGACCAAGTTGGTGCCAAATGTGCCTAATGGCCATTCGAGCAACTCCTAACTCAACCACAAGTATATCCTCATATCAAGCGATGACACGGTGGCAGATAGTCACCAGCATCATTATTATTATCATCACGTTATCAGTGTCCAAGGAATGCCATGTCCAATGGCTAGGTTTGGCTTCTGTGCAATAACATTGTCGAGACTGCGAGAGGACACAACAAATCTCTACCTGGGATGGCAACCCACCATGTTTCACCAAGTGGGGATCAGGCCATCTGCATCACTGGACACGAGGGAACGGCGATATGGGAATTTTCCGGATATGGATATATCGGTTGGCCCATACCGAGATATACCGAAATATCGATATTTTCAGTTTTTTCGTACTCTCTCCCCCTCACCCTCCCCCCCCCCCCCCCCAGCCGTCTCTCTCTCCCTCAAACCCCCCCCACCCCCAGCAGTCTCTATCCCCCTCACCCCCCCTCACCCACAGCCATCTCTCTCCCCCCACCCCTTGCATACCTGTATATTGTATTCGAGGACTATGAATACAAGATGGTGGCTTTGCACCTCGGTCTGTGCATTGTGTATAGAGATGAGCATTCTGGGTCTTGTAGTTGATTGTGCTCGCATCCCAATTTTTTACCTCGATATATAGTTTTTCGATATACCGATATTTTTTTAATGTCTATATCGGCGTATCGATATGAAAATCATATCGGGTTTTAGCGATATACCGATATATCGCCGTTCCCTACTGGACACACTCTTCTCACCTGGTACAGTACATCAGGGGTTCCAAAAGCAAGACTGGCTGATTCCGCCCTGGCTGGACCTAACGGGCCATCGTTAACTCATAATACAGGGGATAACATGCCAACCACAACAACAAAATTACATTTATAGAGCACCTTTCATGTCGGGAGGACAGGTGATCGGGAATGCATTCTGTGGCTGTAGTAACAAGAACATAGCCCTCCACCCTGGCTATCCCTTTCAAATTCCTAACCATGGTGAGGGCAGAGTAATCTGGATTGCCCGAATATGTTCACAAACAGAGCAAGGTAGGAATCCCCTATGTGACTTTACCAGACCAGGATAGAAGGTCAGAGCTCTCGGAGTTTCCCTGTACCTACACACGACACTAGGGCACCTATTTCTGCCGATGGCAGGGTCTGGCGGAAAGGCGGAAGCAACGTCCACAAGTAATGGACGTATCCAGCTCTCCAGGCCCTTACCTCACTATAGTGGTAACCACCGAGATACGAAGAAGGAGGGGGAAGAGTACAATGAGGTAGAATTTCTGCCTGGAACAGCCAACGGTTTGGTCCCCCAAATAACCAACCGGGTAGTGCACATCAATGTGTCCTACGGGACTTACCCAATCATTTTCAACCTGTCTAATCTCATCCTTCTCCATCGCCTGTGCAATGCGCACTTATCAATGGTGGGAGTTTGCAAGTAATTTTGCCATATCTCTTGCAGTTCAATGCAGACACAGCAGGGGGACACTAAATAAATAAATGACACTAAATAAAACCCAAATTAGAGATCATTAGAAACACTCAGCAGGTCGGACTAAATAAAACCTGCCACCCACTGCAAGCCACTTGGCTCCAAAGGCTTTTTGATCTCAAAAAGGACAGAATCTTCTACTTTAGCAATTCTACTTTCTTCTACACCAGTGTCATCTCTGTGGGGAAATATGCACATCAACCTCACACAATACCAGTGCTGTACATCTGCAACACCTTGATAGACACTTCCAGGAGGGAGTATAAGAAACAGAATGCCTGACTGCATTCACTTGTGCTGGTGTGCCAGAGGGAAGGAGGAAGTTGGGTCAGGGATTCTTTGAACGCTGGTCTCAATTTCTGAAGCTGGTGACAGCATTGTTCCAGAAAGTCGACCGCAAATCATCTGAGATTCCCCTTGTTGCTAACCTTTTGTGAAAACCCATACAAACCACTCCCACATCTCCAAGACTCCTCACTCAATCGGACACTTATTACACTTTAATGCTGTAGTAGGACAAAACACACAGCTGCATTTGACCTTTGGGCAGATTATCTGGGATTGAATAACGTGCTCGGAAACATGTTTGCATCTGGTTTAAGAGAATCTGAGTGAGAATTTAAGTTTATCGTGTCTTTCTCCATCACAATTTGAAGCAGCAGTTTTCAGCAATTATGGTTTAACAAGACAACTCAGAATAAGTCTCCTGTCTGAACTGACTTCTGTGGGTGCAGACAGAAGGTGGAAGGAAGAATTGGGAAGACCAGGCCTGGTTTTGGTAGTTACTGAGGTGTTATTTCAGTGTTTCAATATTTGAACCCTTCCACTTTACAAGCCACTCCCACCTCTCCCACTGTACAAACCACGCCCAACTATCTCTAGACTACTCATTCAATCATGAGATCCTTGCTACACTTTTAATGTAAGAAGCTTCAGGACAAGACACACTGATGGAACAGCAAGGCCCTGAATTTAACCCGTGGAGAGATTATCTGGGGCTGAATAAAGTGCTCAAAAGAATTATTGAATCTGGAGGCACAGTGAGCGGTTTAAGAGAAACTGATCTCTCCAATAAGGAGAGATTGTCACTGGGTATCCTCAAACATGACCTGAAGGAGCATGTATCTACACCACGATGCCAAGCGACAGCGTTGATCAGTCAAATGTCAACCAGACAAGTTAGGACAAGCTATTTGGATGGACTGAAAGTCACAAAGATCAATCTGAATTGTGAGAAAATCACACGACAGGGCACTGTGTATAGTCAGGAATCTGGCACCAGGCGCTGGCCTACGGGTAAGCATCAAGGAGGTGGAATAGACAGATGGCAATTATTGGAGAGCAAATTTCATTCCCCGCTTCCAGTGCGAAGGTGGTGGAGTACCGATGGAAAATGGCAAAGCCAGCCTGGCGGAATCACTTCACCAGCAGCTGCCACACAGCCCAGTTACGAGGCAAGTCACAACTCTAACAACTATTGTGTTCTTTGCAAAAATAATCTGGAATCCAAACATATCTACCAGTCTCACACTCTGAAAGACAAACAGGGGAAGATTTTGTGTCCAATTCTGAGGAGCTACGTCTGCCCGCTATGCAGCGCTAGTGGGGACAATGCCCATACTCAGCAATACTGTCCCTTGTCCTATTTGCTGTACAAGTCGTCGAGGAAATCAACGGGGGAAAGCTACAAGTCCAAAGCATTGTGAACAAAAGATAACATTTCCAAGTTCTTAAGTTCTTAATTCGTCCATGGCCTCGCCCCACCCTACCTCTGTGACCTCCTAACCCCCTACCAACCTGCCCGCTCCCTACGCTCGGGGCTCCGGCCTGCTCCATGTCCCCCAACCCACCCGCCGCACCACTCTGACAATAACCTCTGAACTCCATTCCGCAGTCCCTCCGCCTCAGCCCCTCTATCAAGTCCTGCCTCAAGACCTTCCTCTTCGATCCTCCCATCGATCACCTCGCCTCCCCTTTTTTTTTTCCACCCTCCCTAATCCCGACCCCTCTCGGGTCTGAAATACTGACTGTCCAGTGCCATGGGACGTCCTCCTGATATGAAACGTGCTATACAAATGTAATTTTGTTGTTTTCATTGAATTTAAATATATTAAAGCATTTACATTTCACAACTTGATATTTAAAACATACCAATTTTCTTTCCCTTCTGAGACCAGCTCAGATTCTAGTTCTACAGATGCCAGGTGACCTTCAGATATCTTACTCAACTTATCATTTTTCATCTGCGACTGTTTTCAGGATATTTCAAAGTAGAAGGGTCCGTCGATGTGGAAAATTTTCCGATTAAATATATCGATGGGCTCATATCGAGATATACCGAAATATCGATATCTTCAGGTTTCTCGTACTGCGCATGTGCGCGAGCATTCGGAGTGCGCACGCATTCGGAGCGCGCACGCATTCCGGGTGCTCGCGCATTCGGGGCCTATCTTCTCAGGAGGTAAATATCTTTCCCTCTCTGTGTCTCTCACTCTCTCCATCTCTGTGTTTTTCTGTCTGTGTCTCTCTATGTCTCTGTCCCTCTCTCCTCTCTCACATCCCCCCCCATCTCTATCTGTCTGTATATTATCACATCCACCCCGTCTCTCCCCCAGCCCCCCCCCCCCGACGTCCCTCTCTCGCACCCCCCACCCCCGTTGTCTCTCTACCCCACCACCCCCCCAGCCGTCTCTTTCTCCCTCCCCCCCCCCCCGCCGTCTCTCTCTCCCTTCCACCCCAGCCGTCTCTCTCCCCCTCTCCTCCCCCCCACCCGCCGTCTCTCTCTCCCTCCCCCCCCAGCCGTCTCTCTCCCCCTCCCCCCAGCCGTCTCTCTCCCCATCTCCTCCACCCCCCCGCCGTCTCTCTCTCCCTCCCACCCCAGCCGTCTCTATCCCCCTCCCCCCAGCCGTCTCTCTCCCCCTCTCCTCCCCCCCCCCAGCCGTCTCTCTCCCCCTCTCCCCCACAGCTGTCTCTCTCCCCCTCTCCCACCCCCAGCCGTCTCTCTCCCCCTCTCCTCCCACCCCCAGCCGTCTCTCTCCCCCTCTCCCCCCCACCAGCCGTCTATCTCCCCCTCCCCCCAGCCGTCTCTCTCCCCCTCACCCAACGCCCAGCCGTCTCTCTCCCCCTCACCCCCTCCCCACCTCAGCAGTCTCTCTCCCCCTCACCCCCCCCACCCACAGCCGTCTCTCTCCCCACCCCTTGCATACCTGTACATTGTATTCGAGGACTATGAATACAAGATGGTGGCTTTGCACCTCGGTCTGTGCATTGTGTATAGAGATGAGCATTCTGGGTCTTGTAGTTGATTGTGCTCGCATCCCAATTTTTTACCTCGATATATAGTTTTTCAATATACCGATATTTTTTTAATGTCTATATCGGCATATCGATATGAAAATCATATCGGGTTTTAGCGATATACCGATATATCGCCGTTCCCTACTGGACACACTCTTCTCACCTGGTACAGTATATCAGGGGTTCCAAAAGCAAGACTGGCTGATTCCGCCCTGGCTGGACCTAACGGGCCATCGTTAACTCATAATACAGGGGATAACATGCCAACCACAACAACAAAATTACATTTATAGAGCACCTTTCATGTCGGGAGGACAGGTGATCGGGAATGCATTCTGTGGCTGTAGTAACAAGAACATAGCCCTCCACCCTGGCTATCCCTTTCAAATTCCTAACCATGGTGAGGGCAGAGTAATCTGGATTGCCCGAATATGTTCACAAACAGAGCAAGGTAGGAATCCCCTATGTGACTTTACCAGACCAGGATAGAAGGTCAGAGCTCTCGGAGTTTCCCTGTACCTACACACGACACTAGGGCACCTATTTCTGCCGATGGCAGGGTCTGGCGGAAAGGCGGAAGCAACGTCCACAAGTAATGGACGTATCCAGCTCTCCAGGCCCTTACCTCACTATAGTGGTAACCACCGAGATACGAAGAAGGAGGGGGAAGAGTACAATGAGGTAAAATTTCTGCCTGGAACAGCCAACGGTTTGGTCCCCCAAATAACCAACCGGGTAGTGCACATCAATGTGTCCTACGGGACTTACCCAATCATTTTCAACCTGTCTAACCTCATCCTTCTCCATCGCCTGTGCAATGCGCACTTATCAATGGTGGGAGTTTGCAAGTAATTTTGCCATATCTCTTGCAGTTCAATGCAGACACAGCAGGGGGACACTAAATAAATAAATGACACTAAATAAAACCCAAATTAGAGATCATTAGAAACACTCAGCAGGTCGGACTAAATAAAACTTGCCACCCACTGCAAGCCACTTGGCTCCAAAGGCTTTTTGATCTCAAAAAGGACAGAATCTTCTACTTTAGCAATTCTACTTTCTTCTACACCAGTGTCATCTCTGTGGGGAAATATGCACATCAACCTCACACAATACCAGTGCTGTACATCTGCAACACCTTGATAGACACTTCCAGGAGGGAGTATAAGAAACAGAATGCCTGACTGCATTCACTTGTGCTGGTGTGCCAGAGGGAAGGAGGAAGTTGGGTCAGGGATTCTTTGAACGCTGGTCTCAATCTCTGAAGCTGGTGACAGCATTGTTCCAGAAAGTCGACCGCAAATCATCTGAGATTCCCCTTGTTGCTAACCTTTTGTGAAAACCCATACAAACCACTCCCACATCTCCAAGACTCCTCACTCAATCGGACACTTATTACACTTTAATGCTGTAGTAGGACAAAACACACAGCTGCATTTGACCTTTGGGCAGATTATCTGGGATTGAATAACGTGCTCGGAAACATGTTTACATCTGGTTTAAGAGAATCTGAGTGAGAATTTAAGTTTATCGTGTCTTTCTCCATCACAATTTGAAGCAGCAGTTTTCAGCAATTATGGTTTAACAAGACAACTCAGAATAAGTCTCCTGTCTGAACTGACTTCTGTGGGTGCAGACAGAAGGTGGAAGGAAGAATTGGGAAGACCAGGCCTGGTTTTGGTAGTTATTGAGGTGTTATTTCAGTGTTTCAATATTTGAACCCTTCAAATGGGAGGTGGGAGTAGAAGCCACTCCCACCTCTCCCACTATACAAACCACTCCCACCTCTCTCTGGACTCCTCATTCAATCCTGAGATCTTTGCTACACTTTTAATGTAAGAAGCTTCAGGACAAGACACACTGATGGAGCAACAAGGCCCTGAATTTAACCCGTGGAGAGATTATCTGGGGCTGAATAAAGTGCTCAAAAGAATTATTGAATCTGGAGGCACAGTGAGCGGTTTAAGAGAAACTGGTCTCTCCAATAAGGAGAGATTGTCACTGGGTATCCTCAAACATGACCTGAAGGAGCATGTATCTACACCACGATGCCAAGTGACAGCGTTGATCAGTCAAATGTCAACCAGACAAGTTAGGACAAGCTATTTGGATGGACTGAAAGTCACAAAGATCAATCTGAATTGTGAGAAAATCACACGACAGGGCACTGTGTATAGTCAGGAATCTGGCACCATGCGCTGGCCCACGGGTAAGCATCAAGGAGGTGGAATAGACAGATGGCAATTATTGGAGAGCACATTTCATTCCCCGTTTCCAGTGCGAAGGTGGAGGAGTACCGATGGAAAACGGCAAAGCACTTCACCAGCAGCTGCCACACAGCCCAGTTACGAGGCAAGTCACAACTCTAACTACTTTTGTGTTTTTTGCAAAAAGAATCTGGAATCCAAATATATCTACCTGTCTCACACTCTGAAAGACAAACAGGGGAAGATTTTGTGTCCAATTCTGAGGAGCTACGTCTGCCCGCTATGCAGCGCTAGTGGGGACAATGCCCATACTCAGCAATACTGTCCCTTGTTCCGGGGTACATCCTATTGGCTGTGGAATAGGAATTCAAGTGGGCAAAACTACGAGACCTGAAGGATTGTGAACAAAAGATAACATTTCCAAGTTCTTAATTCCTCCTGGAGATGGGAACATTTCTCTCAAACTGTCCTAATGTTATTTCCTTGCAGCTTAAAATTTGAAAACTTTTTGTTTAAAAAGAACGTAGGTAAACTATTGTTTGTGATGTTTGGTGTTGGTTCAGATGTTAAAAGATATGAAAGCAGGTGGTAGGAGTAACTCAAACAGCAAGTCCAGTTGACACAGAGATAGATGAAAGCTTGTTGGGTGGGAAATTTCACTTGCAGCTCGGCTCAGCAGGTTCACTCAATTTTGTGAGAGTAGATTGTAAACGTTTTAATAAATATTCCCAAAATAATCTTTGCAATTAATACAGCGCCCCCATCACGTCTTCAAACGTCTCAAAGTGCTTCACAGTACAATACTGTAAAAGTCACAAAGTTACACTGACTGATGGAAAAAAATCCATGATCAATCTTGCCAACCCTGGAACCAACTCTATTCTAGATGCAGATAATATCCAATCCCTGGACCGTCCTTCTGAAGTGAAGATTGTTATTAGACTGGAAAACCAGTTGCCGAAGTCCATTGCATGAAGTGGCTTCCCTTTTAAAAAATCTTACATAATACAAACTATGTTGCAATCATGGTGCCGTCCTGTCTGGAAAAGCACTATGTAAAGTAATTTTACACCTACATGAAAAATTGTTATATTTGTTGCCTTATATTGGTGAATCATCTCCAATTACTCACAGAATATACTCTACAGTTGAGTGACCATGAATTTTGTTATGAATTGCAGCAGCCAATTGTGTAGAATTTAATCTCACATTTTAGACCCTTTGGCTGGTTTGTATTGTACCCATGATTCTTCTCTGAATAAAACATTGAAACCTTATTCTGTGATTTGAGAATGTTATTTGAACTAAGAGGAGGGAGCTTAGTTGTGTGTAAACCCCTCCCTCTCACAAGCAGGATTCTAATTTATCAGAATTAATTTAAAGCCCTCCAGGGCCTCGCCCCGCCCTACCTCTCTGACCTCCTAACCCCCTACCAACCTGTCCACTCCCTCCGCTCTGGGTGGTCCCCCAACCCATCCGACGCACCATTGGCAGGCAAGCCAATACCGAATCAAGTGAACAGATGGGCTAGCTTTGTCTACAATTGTCTTCAATTTCCTAAACCTTGAAACAGGCTTCCAACGTGATAGGAAACCTCAAAGTGTCCACCATTCTATTACAAAAAAACTGGGCTTTATCCTAAAACCATGCCAACAGTCAGAATCTTAAAAAGCAGACATGTTCAACGTCAATAACGAAAAAGGAAAATGTTAAGTTACAAAAAAAACACTTTATACAACAAGGCAAACAGATACAGCGAGTTGTGGTAAATAGGAAGAAGCTAATTTCACTGGATGGTGAGGTCAGTAACTACAGGTGTAAATTAAAAATTTATCACTACAAAAATAAAAGGTAGTTGTTAGATTTTTAAAAATCAGAGGGTTATTAAGACAAAGGAACACTTTACAAAAGATAGTGGTTGAAGCATAATTGCTAAGA